>CM058232.1:102589044-103008611 GCA_030180135.1 Orychophragmus violaceus | reverse complement strand
TTTCCTAGCTCCCGTTATGATTTTCCGAAGTTTTCTCGGTTTTATCGGTTTCCATTCCCGACAAGCCGAAAAACCCGTCTCTGCTCCGTTTTCTCCAACTCTAGTCTTTTGAACATTCTTTATATTGAAATATAAGAATATTCGGCCCGTCTCGGCTTCCGTCTCGACTTTTGGTAAAATTACCATTTTACCCCCGACATTGGTAAAATGACAATTCTACCCCTGTTGACCTTCTGCTGCCCGTTGACCGTATTTTTGATACGGGGTATCACAGACATCGCCTCTCCGGAAGTATTACAACTGTTGCTTGCCGGTTTATGACGCCATGTTACGTGTTTTTTGAGAGAGTGTCTGTCATTGTTACAAGAGGAAGTTCAGTTTCGATGATTGGCCGAGTGCATCTTCGATCCTTTCGGATTTTTCTTATCCAGAAAATAAAAAGTGTCATGCAAGTGGGTGATTAGCCTTAGACCAACGGTTGAGCTCGCTGCTTTTATGCCTTTGATCCTATTTCAAATGGCTTTATCCTTGTGTACATCTGTTTTTTATTCTGTTTTTCACTTTGTTTTCTACCCTGCTTTCGATCTGTGTTTCAGTTCTGTAAGATCTGATTCTCAGCCCAGTTTGGATTTGGTAATATTATCATAGATAACCAAAAAAAAAGTATAAGCAAATATTCACTGAGAGAGAGAGAGAGAGAGAGAGAGAGAGAGAGAGAGAGAGAGAGAGAGAGAGAGAGAGAGAGAGAGAGAGAGAGAGAGAGAGAGAGAGAGAGAGAGAGAGAGAGAGAGAGAGAGAGAGAGAGAGAGAGAGAGAGAGAGAGAGAGAGAGAGAGAGAGAGAGAGAGAGAGAGAGAGAGAGAGAGAGATATGACTTCTGATGGTGGCCGAGATAGAGAAATTGATGATGAACATACGAGTTGGTGGTGTAACGCCCCTTTCCCATTCTCCGCTGACCGTCGAGTTGACCGGCCAACAATCAAACAAGAACATGACCGATCGAACCCGAGCAAGTCGAACAGGAAAAGTTCGCCACAAGACGAAGCCTGAGATGGATCGGTTTGAGACAAAGGCTCGCACTAACCCATCCTTGACTTCGCTATCCTCACTTCCATAGTACAAGTTGATCACCTTGCACTACTTCAGCGAGTTGTGTCGGTTCGGACTAAACACAATATCAGGAAAGCATATTCATTTCTGAGTATACTAAACGTTCAGCACAACGTTTAATCGTCACTTTACAAATCGTTTTCGTTAAAAAATAATCAACTCGCAAATAAATACAAAAGTGGCGTCAAGCCCAACCGAGAGAAAAACCCAAAAACTATCGAATCAAAAACCCCGCCCGAAGCCATCCCGAAGTTACACCGAAGAACTCCCGCGTCCATCGCTGCTTAACCTGAAAACACAAAAAGAGTCTAATGAGTGATCTAAGATCACCCAGTGAATCGGCTCCCCACTAAGGCTTCTAATCTATCTATCATCTATATATTCCCGCCCGAAAACCCCAAAATAACAATCAACACACAAATAGCCGATCACGCACTACCACGTCGCGTCGAGCCCACACACAATCAATTAACAAAAGAAAGAGAAGGCGATTAGAGGAAATCGGGAGCACTGCAACACATGTCCCCGATTGAGACTCGATCTATCTACCGCGCACTACCAACTACACCAAAACACATACGTTGGGCCCCTATGATCTTGGTAACTTCCACGGGTTCTCACCGTTACCGATATGGCAACTAACCCCACGACTCCTAGCCGTCCACATAACGACTAGAACACCGTTCTCTGTGCATCGATATGCGGTGACTCCGGTTACCCCCGGCAACCCGAGCTTCCATGCAGTCCGGCCCTAGGACGCGACCCCGTATTCTCCGGACTACACCCTACAGACGTCACTCCATAGGTTCGCACCTGCCAGCACTAACTGATCAGGTTATCAACTCCCGAGGATCCAATCGGGATGGAAGTACCAGAACGTACACACACACCTAGACTTGCGGGATCTAACTCGCTTGGACTCTAGCAATCAATCACAATCAACAACGCAATCACTCAACCCCGCATCCCGCAAGTCTACTCACACACACCACCGCTCTGACTCGGCACCGCGCCGAGTCAGCACCACAGCTTAACCGGTCCCGTGACCGCATTAAGCAATAACGAGGATCGCTCGGCCCAACACCGAGACAATCTAAAGGCCTGCACAAAACGTCAACCACAAGCACACAACAAACACAATCACGCAAACAACAGTCTACTCGGTCCAACACCGAAGTAGACTCACAATCACACACACACACATGCCTATTAGGGTTTCTAACGTCTTTTAACCAATTCACGCCCGCTACCTTGGGTTAGCCGCTTGCTAACCCGTAGACGGTTCACCAATCACAACACTTCTCATTTCTTAACCACTCCTAATCATCTTTTATCAACTCCTCGATCCGTCAGTTTAGAGCTAGAAGCTTACTAAACTCCCCGACGTCTCATCATTTATTACTTAATCCATTTAACCTCGGGAAACCCCGACACTGTTCCATACTCTATACGTTTGTTCAAGTTCAATTCCGTATTTTAACTCGTCTTAATTCCCGTATATATATTCATTTATTACCGTGATTTACTTACATATATATGCATATATAGTCCTACTCATGCCACAACTATATGAATGCATCACACAACGTTCTAACAACCTAACGGCACACAATAGGTTTAATCCGTTTTAACCTAACATGCTTCTTTAACCCTAGCCAGTTTAACGTTAATCAATCAATCCATCAATTCAACTCAATTCAATTCGGGTATGCAATCCTATCACTACGGTTTCCCATTTATCGTTCTACATGCAACTATGGTGTTTGAGCCGACTCACAGTGATTTGACGGAACGAACGGCACGGATGCGGATACAGATTCCCGAGACCCCGAACTGAACCCGAACCTCCCGAACACACGAACACAAACACCGAAACGTCACGAACACCCGCACACGAACCTCATACACAAAACCGGCCGGAGTCAACGCGTTGACCGGTGTTGACCACGGCGTTGACCGGCCGTTGACCGACGTTGACCGACCGTTGACTTTGACCCGGTTGACCGTTGACCACTCCGGTTGACCAAGCTGAACCGTCTTCAACTGAACCGGTTTTGAGTCAACCGTTGACCGGTTAACCTAAAGCGACTCAACTCAAACCAAACCATCTTCTCTCTCCTCTAATTCTTTCTTTCTTTCATCCGGTTCTCCTCCATGTCTCTCTCTCTCTCTCTACTTTCTCTCTTCTCTTTCTCTCTCTCTTCCTCCGGTTCTCTTTCTCTCTCTTCCGGTTCTCCTTATCTTTCTCCCTCTTCCGGCTCTCTCTCTTATTTCTTCTTTCTCTCTCCTATTTCTCTCTCTCTTCCTCTTCCTCCGGTTCTCTTCAACTTCTCTCCCCTTCTCCATGCTTCTTCTCTCCTTCTTCTCTTCTCCTCCGGCTTCTCCTCCGGTCTTCTTCTCCGGTCTTCTTCTTCTCCTTCTCCTTCTCCTTCTCCTTCTCCTTCTCCTTCTCCTTCTCCTTCTCCTTCTCCTTCTTCTTCTTCTTCTTCTTCTTCTTCTTCTCCCGGCTCCTCCTCCTCCTCCTTCTTCTTGCTGCCTCCTTCTACTTCTTCTTCCTCCCTTCTCCCTCTCTTCTTTCTCTCTTATTCACTACTCTTGTTGAGAAGTGTTTTTGGTGTGAAGAAAAGTGAGGGGTGGAGGCCTCCTTTTATAGCTAAAGTGAAGAGATCTCCACCTTCCACTTGTCACCTATTCTTCTCCATCTTAAGCCACGACCTCTCCACCAAAAACCATCCACAAACAATGCATTTGATCATCCACCATCCACTTGTAGCCTCCTCCATGCAGCCCTTGGATTGATGACAACACATCTTTGGAGATTCATGCACCTAAGAAGCTTCTATTTGTTGGGCTCAGATTTCGTGGCCCATGCCTCATACTGAGCTTTATTTAGGTCCAATATCATCTTAGTAATCAGCCCTAAATACCTGGTTCAAGCCCAAGCTCCAAAGAAGTTATTTTGGAGTTTTAGTCATTAATCACCCATTAATGATCTAAAATTTATAACTTGATCTCAGACTCAAATCTTGCTTCATCCTTTTAGCCGTGTCTTCTTCATATTATAATGGAGCTGTGGTCAAAATTTCATAATTTGTGGTGGAGTTTAGAAGGTCTTCTCGCTTGCCCGAACATTGTATCGGTTTCTCAGAAAAACCGGTTTTACGTTGAATATTTTTAAAACTCTTTATCTGCTTCTATAAATCCACCCAGCCTCATTTTCAGATTCTAGATGCTCTTAGGTGATTTTAGAAATTTGAATCACCTCAAACGGACACCCGTAGCTCCTGTTATGAATTTTACAAGTTTTGTCGGTTTTATCGGTTTCCATTCCCGATAACCCGAAAAACTCATCTACGGTCTGTTTCCACCATTATTGATCTTCTAAATGTTTTCTTTCTTCAAAAAGAATAACATTTGGCCCGTCTTAGATTCCGGCTCGTATTTTGGTAATATTACCAAAATGCCCCTTATCTTCTCAAAATTACAAAACTGTCACTCTTTGACTTTTCTGCTGCCCGTTGACCATTCTTGATACAGGGTATTACATTCTTCCCCACTTACAGGAATTCGGTCCCCGAATTCTCCGTCACTACCAGACTTCGAATCGGTTCCAACTTCTGTAAGTTGGTCCGTCATTCGTTTCTAACGCTTTCTTACTCAAACACTGCTGCAGCCTACTGACATTACGGCGACCCTTCTGTCTCATAACATTGTATCCCACTGCTCTCATAAACCGTTCCACTCTTGCTTCCCGTCTTGTATTCCGTACCGTGCTTCACGTTCCACTGTCTTCCTCCTTCCATCCGTCTCGACCTCGATCTTGTTCCCGCTTGTCTCTCTCCTTTGATCCGCATTCTGACTTCCCCGCTTCGCTTCGTCTCCTATGTCTTTCATGATACTGGTCTGTTTCCCTGAGACACCCTTCAAGAATCTACATTCCACGCCTGACGTCCTCCTGACTTCCAATTCCCCGTACTGATAACTTCACTTTGCTTCCGACACGGCTTCAACTCCCTTCATACTGATAACCCCACTCCGATACTGACACGACTTCTTCCCGCGCACACGTCTCGGTTTCTGACTCCGATTTCGCTAACTTCTCAGTTCATTCACACTGACGGCTTCGCTCTGGTTTCCACACGGCCATTGCTGCTAACACATCATACTGGTCGCTTTGCTTGTCTGCGGCTCTGTACTGGCACTTTCCCACTGACACCCACACTGACTGCTTCACTTCCCGGGTCAACTCATCTCACGTCTTCTTTTCAGCCCATCTCGTTTTCGGGTTCGGGTTGGTCTCGTATTCGTATTGCATCGTCCATTCCGTCCTGCACTCAACACAACAATTTTCACTGGAGCGGTGAATTCAAAACAATCCATTCCCCGATATCACTTCCTCATAGAAATATAGTTAGTTAATCATGTATCCGAAGGTCACCCATGATTAAGTAACGATATTCTATAATTCCGCTCTCTCTCGAATCGATAGTCGATCCCAACCGTTCTCAAGTTAGCTCAACACCTTAAACGAAAAGGTTCTAACACAACTAGGCGCAACGACTAACGATTGCGAATAAAATTTAAGCTACTCAACCAATAGCTTACCATCACCACTCACACTCCGCACATGCTAAGCATGTCACAGCACTAGCACTCTCACAGTGCTGCACCACAACCGAAACACAACCCTAACTATCCAATGCACCACACAAGCATTAGATTAAAAAAAACACGCAAAAAATTAACGCAAAAACAAACAATTACCACACACAATCAAACAAACATCAGATCGCTCCGGATATGTCGTCAGTCTGGGTTTAGGTTATGATGAACGGTCATCAGTTCCGCTCATCATCAGACTTCACATGGTAATTCGTTTGCATCCCAAAACCATCACACGCATGCAAACAATTACAACGAAAGTCATAATGATAAGGTGAAAAATCTGCATCACACACATACGTAAGAACAACAACACACACATGTTCGAGGTTTTTAAATACATAAGTAAAACAGAAATACAACCACAAGACGTCCGTCATCCATACCCTAACCCCCAAACTGCACCGTCATATCCTGGAGATATTCCCAACAACATACGAAAACCGTCGATCTGGTTACACACAAACAACATAGTTAGTGCCCATACTCACCTGGCCTAACTACCCAAACGCTAACATCCCCAGCACGACCAGAATGCCATACACAAACGGCATCACGGCTCATGCCGGTAACCACTGGCAGGCGCGCCGGGAGGGTGTGGTGGGTGTGCATCTCTGGTCGGCGCTCCAACCTACTGCGGCTCTGCCATCAGACACAACTGCGCTTCATGATCTCTTCGACCACAAATCTCACAAACCAGAATGGGCGCTGGGCGTGGTCCATGGTAACAAGCTGACGCCTGATGATCTATCGCTCCACATAGCTGACAGGAAGAAACATACCCTAAAGAAGGCTCCTGAAAACCCTCGGCTGCTTGATGACCTTGAACTCCACATACCTGGCGACGCTACTAGCTTGGTCGGTGGTGTAACTGACTCCAGCTGCGCATCCGATCCTGACATCGACATTGGCTCATCCCCTGGTAATGGCTCCATCAAAGAGAGTGACTCGGTGAAATCGGGTGATGGAGCTCCTGACCTCTGTGGCGATCCTGGCTGATGATGCAGCCAAATCTGCTGCTCCAAGATGTCCTCGAGTATCGCCATCTGCTCGTCCATGTGCTGCGCCCACTGCACATGCTGCTCCGGATCTATCGGCTCCACGTCCATGTCGGCAACTGCATGTAACGGGTCCAGACGAAAGTCCTCCCCACCAAGTGGAATGAAATCTGACTCACGTAGGCTGAAAGGTAACGGCACATCACGTGCCTCAAGCTGCATCTCTGCTGGTACTGTAGGTGCCTCTGGAGATGTGACTGACTCGAACTGAGTGCCCGACCTCGACGTCGACATCGGTACTACTCCTGCGGCTGCTCTCGCTCCCTGATGCACACGGGGAACAACTGGCGGTCGATCTGATACTCGTGAACCCTGCGACTGACCCTGCAGTCCTATCCTCAGACCTGCCTGATGCTGGTCTACCAACGCCTGGCACTCTGCTCGCGTCCTCCATCTCTCGCCCATACTGCTCACGATAACCTCACACACCCACTGCACGCACCCACACACACTCTGTCCAAGGACGCTCTGCTGCTGTCTGCAATCTCAACCCACAAATAAAAATTAGTACGCATAATACAAATTTTCTACCCCATCCCAACCCCGGAGTTACGAACGCGGCTCGGTTTCCTAATGGATGCTTGGGTAAGACACAATTTTGACTCGATAAAACCACGGAAAACACTCAGAAATGAACACCTTTGAAACCCATGCAGAACCATGCTTTGATACCACCTTTCTGTAACGCCCCTTTCCCATTCTCCGCTGACCGTCGAGTTGACCGGCCAACAATCAAACAAGAACATGACCGATCGAACCCGAGCAAGTCGAACAGGAAAAGTTCGCCACAAGAAGAAGCCAGAGATGGATCGGTTTGAGACAAAGGCTCGCACTAACCCATTCTTGACTCCGCTATCCTCACTTCCATAGTACAAGTTGATCACCTTGCACTACTTCAGCGAGTTGTGTCGGTTCGGACTAAACACAATATCAGGAAAGCATATTCATTTCTGAGTATACTAAATGTTCAGCACAACGTTTAATCGTCACTTTACAAATCGTTTTCGTTAAAAAATAATCAACTCGCAAATAAATACAAAAGTGGCGTCAAGCCGAACCGAGAGAAAAACCCCAAAACTATCGAATCAAAACCCCTGCCCGAAGCCATCCCGAAGCTACACCGAAGAACTCCCGCGTCCGTCGCTGCTTAACCTGAAATCACAAAAAGAGTCTAATGAGTGATCTAAGATCACCCAGTGAATCGGCTCCCCAGCTTCTAATCTATCTATCATCTATAGATTCCCGCCCGAAAACCCCAAAATAACAATCAACACACAAATAGCCGATCACACACTACCACGTCGCGTCGAGCCCACACACAATCAATTAACAAAAGAAAGAGAAGTCGATTAGAGGAAATCTGGAGCACTGCGGCACATGTCCCCAATTGAGACTCGATCTATCTACCGCGCACTACCAACTACACCAAAACACACACGCTGGGCCCCTACGATCTTGGTAACTTCCACGGGTTCTCACCGTTACCGATATGGCAACTAACCCCACGACTCCTAGCCGTCCACATAACGACTAGAACACCGTTCTCTGTCCATAGGTTCGCACCTGCCAGCACTAACTGATCAGGTTATCAACTCCCGAGGATCGAATCGGGATGGAAGTACCAGAACGTACACACACATCTAGACTTGCGGGATCTAACTCACCCTAGAGTCCTAGTGCAGAAATGTAAACACGCAGACTGGCTTGGACTCTAGCAATCAATCACAATCAACAATGCAATCACTCAACCCCGCATCCCGCAAGTCTACTCACACACACCACTGCTATGACTCGGCACCGCGCCGAGCCAGCACCACAGCTTAACCGGTCCTGTGACCGCATTAAGCAATAACGAGGATCGCTCGGCCCAACACCGAGACAATCTAAAGGCCTGCACAAAACGTCAACCACAAGCACACAACAAACACAATCACCCAAACAACAGTCTACTCGGTCCAACACCGAAGTAGACTCACAATCACACACACACACAGGCCTATTAGGGTTTCTAACGTCTTTTAACCAATTCACGCCCGCTACCTTGGGTTAGCCGCTTGCTAACCCGTAGACGGTTCACCAATCACAACACTTCTCATTTCTTAACCACTCCTAATCATCTTTTATCAACTCCTCGATCCGTCGGTTTAGAGCTAGAAGCTTACTAAACTCCCCGACGTCTCATCATTTATTACTTAATCCATTTAACCTCGGGAAACCCCGACACCATTCCATACTCTATACGTTTGTTCAAGTTCAATTCCGTATTTTAACTCGTCTTAATTCCCGTATATATATTCATTTATTACCGTGATTTACTTACATATATATGCATATATAGTCCTACTCATGCCACAACTATATGAATGCATCACACAACGTTCTAACAACCTAACTGCACACAATAGGTTTAATCTGTTTTAACCTAACATGCTTCTTTAACCCTAGCCAGTTTAACGTTAATCAATCAATCAATCAATTCAACTCAATTCAATTCGGGTATGCAATCCTATCACTACAGTTTCCCATTTATCGTTCTACATGCAACTACGGTGTTTGGACCGACTCACAGTGATTTGACGGAACAAACGGCACGGATGCGGATACAGATTCCCGAGACCCCGAACTGAACCCGAACCTCCCGAACACACGAACACGAACCCCGAAACGTCACGAACACCCGCACACGAACCTTATACACAAAACCGGCCGGAGTCAACGCGTTGACCGGTGTTGACCACGGCGTTGACCGGCCGTTGACCGATGTTCACCGACCGTTGACTTTGACCCGGTTGACCGTTGACCACTCCGGTTGACCAAGCTGAACCGTCTTCAACTGGACCGGTTAGGTTAAACCGGTTTTGAGTCAACCGTTGACCGGGTTGACCGGTTAACCTAAACCGACTCAACTCAAACCAAACCATCTTCTCTCTCCTCTAATTCTTTCTTTCTTTCATCCGGTTCTCCTCCATGTCTCTCTCTCTCTCTACTTTCTCTCTTCTCTTTCTCTCTTTCTTCCTCCGGTTCTCTTTCTCTCTCTTCCGGCTCTCCTTATCTTTCTCCCTCTTCCGGCTCTCTCTCTTCTTTCTTCTTTCTCTCTCCTCTTTCTCTCTCTCTTCCTCTTCCTCCGGTTCTCTTCAACTTCTCTCCCCTTCTTCTTGCTTCTTCTCTCCTTCTTCTCTTCTCCTCCGGCTTATTCTCCTCCGGCTTCTGCTCCGGTCTTCTTAACCGGTCTTCTTCTCCTCCTCCTCCTTCTTCTTCTCCTCCTCCTTCTTCTCATCCTTCTTCTCCTTCTTCTTCTTCTTCTTCTTCTCCTCCTCCGGCTTCTTCTTCTTCTCCCGGCTCCTCCTCCTCCTCCTTCTTCTTGCTGCCTCCTTCTACTTATTCTTCCTCCCTTCTCCCTCTCTTCTTTCTCTCTTCTTCACTACTCTTGTTGAGAAGTGTTTTTGGTGTGAAGAAAAGTGAGGGGTGGAGGCCTCCTTTTATAGCTAAAGTGAAGAGATCTCCACCTTCCACTTGTCACCTCTTCTTCTCCATCTTAAGCCACGACCTCTCCACCAAAAACCATCCACAAACAATGCATTTGATCATCCACCATCCACTTGTAGCCTCCTCCATGCAGCCCTTGGATTGATGACAACACATCTTTGAAGATTCATGCACCTAAGAAGCTTCTATTTTTTGGGCTCAGATTTCGTGGGCCATGCCTCATACTGAGCTGTATTTAGGTCCAATATCATCTTAGTAATCAGCCCTAAATACCTGGTTCAAGCCCAAGCTCCAAAGAAGTTATTTTGGAGTTTTAGTCATTAATCACCCATTAATGATCTAAAATTTATAACTTGATTTCAGAATCAAATCTTGCTTCATCCTTTTAACCGTGTCTTCTTCATATTATAATGGATCTGTGGTCAAAATATCATAATTTTTGGTGGAGTTTAGAAGGTCTTCTCGCTTGCCCGAACATTGTATCGGTTTCTCGGAAAAACCGGTTTTACGTTGAATATTTTTAAAACTCTTTATCTGCTTCTATAAATCCACCAAGCCTCATTTTCAGATTCTAGATGCTCTTAGGTGATTTTAGAAATTTGAATCACCTCAAACGGACACCCGTAGCTCTTGTTATGAATTTTACAAGTTTTGTTGGTTTTATCGGTTTCCATTCCCGATAACCCGAAAAACTCATCTACGGTCTGTTTCCACCATTTTTGATCTTCTAAATGTTTTCTTTCTTTAAAAAGAATAACATTTGGCCTGTCTTAGATTCCGGCTCGTATTTTGGTAATATTATCAAAATGCCTCTTATCTTCTCAAAATTACAAAACTGTCACTCTTTGACTTTTCTGCTACCCGTTGACTATTCTTGATACAAGGTATTACAGATGGTCTATAAGCTAAAGGATGAAAATGTTTTTTATATACAAACTTTTTCTCTCGTACATACAATATTATATAGAGAGTTTTGATTCGACAAGCAACTATATATTATATTTTAAAACATTGTTTGATAAAAAGCGCTGTCCAAAAACTCATCTGCGTAGTGGAATAGTTGGCCGAGTAAGCACTCGATGATAAGCTGGCAATGCGAAGTGGAGTTAGGCGGTTCTGAAAGTTAAAGGCCAAGGTTGACCCGTCATTTTTGTCCGATTAATTGATAAACCGGCGACTAATAGAAATAGACCACGTAAAAAAATATGCCTATTTAACAAAAACCCACATGCTAATGAATTTTTATTCGATCAATGAACATATCTTCTTTATTCTTTATGCTTTTCTTAAAAAAAATCAGAGTCCAAAACTATCTAATTTATATAAAGTACAAGTCATGAGAGAGAAAAAATATCTTCTCTTCCAATCAAAACATCTCATTATGCCAGCGTGTCAAACATTTTGGTCACTAATCCAAAAAAATTTTTGATGACTATTTTCATTTTTTCCGCCTCTCTCACTTTTTCACATTTATTGCAGTTTCCAAGTTCTCCTAAAAAAATCTCTCCTCCAGTAAACCATTCAAGAACCAGAGGTCGCCATTTTCGTCGTTCTCCATCTATCTCTTACATTCAGTCGTGAACCGTTCAGGATCTCGCCAGCTTCATTTTCTTCATCTCTCTCTCTCTTATCTCTTACTATCATGATTAAGGTATGAAATCAAAATTTTTTTCCTTTGATGTTCGATTCAGTTTATCCCGATTTGGATTATACTCTATGAAATCAAATTTCTTCCTTTGTTGGATTTGGTGTTTTTAATCTGAGTGATGCGTTAGGTTTTGATATTTCTGCCTCTGGATACCCAGAAGAAACTGTATTGAAGTAGGTGAGATGATGAATTCATTTTTTTTTTTTAATTTCAAGTTAATTGGTATTTAGGGTCACATGATTACCAATTAACTAAATTTAATTGCTCTTAGGCTTCCAACTTTGCATTTAAAGGTTACTTCAAGAACCTTCTCAGATGTTTGAAACAGAAAGATGTTTTTATACCATCTGGATTACGCACACACCCGTTTAGGTACTAATGCAAAGGAATGTTCAGTTAATGGCAAGAGACGGATTAAAGGGATGATCGATGTGTACCGTAAAACTTTGTCAAGCGACGACATTAAAGGCCTTTACCGTGTGTTTGGCGTGTCAATAGTGGGAATCACTCTTTACAGGGGAATGAATTTCGAGTTGTATGATATCTTCAAACCCATTGTTTTAGTCGGTTCCTTAGAGGTAATAATATTATCTTTCTATGTCGTTTATAATTGCTTAATCTAAGAGCAAGCAATAGCTAAAAATGGTTCTTTGATTCTGTGACAGGGAAACTTCTTGGTTAGCTTTCTGTTGGGTTCGAGCATTATTACCTCTGCAGGTGTCATTGCGTACCCTTTTGACACAATCAGGAGGAGAATGATGCTTACATCAAGACAGCCTATAAAATACCGGAACGCCATTCATGCATTAAGGGAGATAATGAAATCTGAAGCGTTTTATCTGCTATATAGAGGAGTTACTGCGAACATGCTTCTTGGAGTAGCAGGATCAGGAGTGCTTGCAGGATATGATCAGCTTCACCGGATTGCTTATAAGCATTGGATTCAGTAGTTTTGAAACAATTACAATGGAAACTCTCAGGTCAAGAAAGAAAGGTCAATTTGGAGGACCGATTTGTGTTTACTTATACAAACTTTTTGGATTAAACTTCTCTTTCTATGTTGTTTCATTTTTCATTTGATATGTTACGAAATGATTATGTTTTTGTGCAGAAGAGGAGAGCCGACGAAGGGTTCACAAATCGAGAGGTGGTAAATTGAGGAATGCGATGTATATGGACTCCAATGCCGGAAACAGATCGGTTTGTGTTATGGGCGGCGTTTTCCCTTCGTCGCGCCATCATCGTCGATTGTCCTGGTAATTTGAACCGTACTCTTCACTGTTTGGTAGATCGTTTCATTTTAAGGATTGATTGTTTCCTTCGTTTTCTAATTATATATTAACTCCATCCAAATAAATTTTGTTTAACAGATAAATCCTGAAATTAGTAAATAGCAGAATATGTTGTGTATGTGATTCAAACATGTTTTAAGTACAAAATGATCATTTAAAAAAAAAGAGATGGATTTCTGACTGAGAACGAAAGTTACGAAGGATTTTTCCTGCACATGTTCTTAACTCAAACACAGTGTGTTATTGTCTTTCGAGGCCTTCAATTGGTGTACGCCGGCTAATTTACTCTCTCTACCTCCTTCCTATCTTTAATTCTCTCATATCTTTTGTGTGACAAGATCAAGAAACCGCCTCAGCAGTCATTAAAGATAATGGTATGAGAAGCATCCATGGAAGTGGACCGGTGCTGTGAGAAGATGAATGTGGAAGGAATCTCGATGAAAGAGTGGAAAGATATTCCTGTGGAGCTTCTGATGAGAATCCTTTCCCTTCACCATGGTCGGAATGTCATTGTTGTTGCTTATGGTGTTTGCAGTGGCTGGAGAGAATACCATATCTCTTGGCAACACACGTCTCCGTCTCTGTTGGTACACTTTCTTCAACCTCTTTTTGTCCTGGTTTCATCTTGTGGTTCACTGGTTAGTGGGCTGTCTTGATCTATTGTCTGAATTGTGTATAGATCAGATCTTTAGTGTGCTTTGGAAGTTTCTTAAATGAAAACACTGGTGCTTTTGTTTGCAGGATGGGCGTATAAACTATGACAAGCTTGTGACGATGATGAAATCAGGAACCGATTGGAGAAAGGCGTAGAGGCAATACTCAAGCGTAAGCTTTTTGTGATGAATCAATTGAATTGTCTCAGATTGTATTAAAGCTTCAGTCGTCATTTGCAGGTTTCCATGATCTCTCAAACACGAGATGTAAACCTCTTTCTCAGTTGAAAAGAAAAAGAAATCAGTTAGTTTTGTGTTTAGATCAGCTCTGTTTTTCCAGCTCACTATTAAAACATAATTTGTATTTGTTGAATAACAAAAACAAGTTAATTAGTTTCGTTAAACAAAAGAGACAGAAAATAAAGTTTTCCTAATTATTTAAAAACGCTTTCGCAGTGACAATGGTTCCGATTGCCAAGCAAGAAGCAAAAGATGATGAAGGAAAACAAACAAAACACGAAAAGAAAGCAACGCAATTCTTATCCTTATCCATGATAACAATTTTATTGCAACAAAATTTTTGGATATAGAAAACTCTTTGGGGGATTTATTATTGTTGGTTGGGATTCCTCATTACGTATTGCAATACCCCTCCGTGACTGAAATTTGTAACTTATTTTTTGTACTTATTTGATGATTTTATTGATCGGCAAATGGTACAACATTTATCATTTTGTTTTTTAGATGACATAAAAACAAATGACACTAAATTGAGTTATTTATAAGCAGATGGTTTTCTTATTCCAAAGACTTATTTTTTTTCATATTGATTGGAAAGTAAATTTGAGCAAGCCTTATTCTCATCTTTAAATGAGCTGTGTTTATAAACTAACTAAATTATTAATTATAAAAAGTAATCACATTGATCAACCATATAAATAAATAAACTCGAACACGTATTTTATCATATAGTAACCGTTGTTGTTCTTTGAATTTAATATAAAATTTTTATCATGTGTTAATCTATTCGAAATAAGCAAGAGAAAAATATTAATAAATTCATATATGCTATATGCCTCATATGTCCTTTTAATGTAATGCCAACAAAATAGATAATATAAATCTATATAGGATATTAAAATAATATTTAGGAAATCATATATGGTATATGCCTCACACATTTTTGGAAGGATATTAATAAAATCATATATGATAAATTTTTTGACAAGTTAAATCTAAATTTGTATTTACGTTTTTACACTCAAAGTTCTTAGCCCATGACATTGTTTTTGAACAAACATCATTATATCAAAAGTTTTGGACCAAACATTCAAAATATCAAAATTAGTATATGAGGAAATAGGTATGAAATAGACAAAATTATTATTTAGTTTATTTGATCGATTAGTTTTTGGAATGTAGATGTTTGCACATTCACAAAAAAATCTTGGATCTAACATAAGACTTTTTCAAACAATAATATTTATTTTTCTAAATTATATGTCATGTCGTATGTTATAATTGACTAATAGAAAATCCCTAATTTTTTTTTGAACTATGAGAATAGACAAATAAGAGAATATTTTCATAAGTAGATCTAGAGTTCAAATTAAGTGAAAATTTGTGTTTATAGTTAAAATACTTAATATTTAATATGATGTTTAGAATATATATTTTTTAATCTTAGCATTCGTGCATTTCCAAATTTAAATTAACAAGGTAGGTAGGTTTTAATTGTACGATACTTGCTTTTTTTTTCATCGAACCGAATGTGAGGTTAATATTTTTACCTCATATTTTATATGTTGTTGTGTTTTATTATATTTTAGCCCAAAATTTAATTCTGTCACATTATTAATGTAAATATATAATCTAATAAAAGATGGTATTATTTTTTGTTTAACCTTCAGCTAAATTGTTATTTGAAATAAATGAACGAAAATGCAATGCCCAATGTCCGTGCGTTACTAGTACCTTATAAGACAAATCATATTTGACTATTTGATCATTGATCGACGAATTGAAGCATAATAAGTATTTTTTTATTTTTTATGTGTGTTCATGATCTCTACTTTAATTTTTGTATATCTTTGTGATTGAAATTTGAATTTTTTTGTATTTTAAAATAGATATAAAATAAAATAATTAGCAAATTGTCTATAAAATTAATTTATAACATAATGTTTCTATCAATTAGGAACATAGTCCAAATTTAAAATATCACAATATATATATATATATATATATATATATATATATATTATACAACTTTAATACATGAAAATATTACTAATTTCATGAAATAATAATATATATGATTAATTTTAAATTAAATTGTCTAAAATTTCATTCCGTATAAATTCCGTATATTCTCTGATTTTTTTTGTTAGACGCTCGATCCAATCCTGCCGTCCGATTAGCGCCTAATAAATTTTCAACGAGAGATAAAAAGTAACTAAATATGTTAATTATTAAAGAGTAGATGATAAAATGTTATTAAAAGACTGTAAGAAGTCTTCCCTGCGGGGGTGATAAAATGTTACACGGCCTTGCCTGTGGGGGTGATTCTAAATTCATTTTACGATTTAAATAAATAGATATTGCATTATAATTGGACCCTACTTGTATTTTTATATAATTTAATTTTCTTTTGTCAATGCTTGTATTTATTTCTTGGATCTGGTTAAACTATTTTGTTTTTGTATTTGTTTCTTGGGTCTGGTAATTAATAATATTTTCGTTGAAATTGATAATGGCTAAGCACGACACAATTATGTCATCTTATATGAATGATTTTCCACATGAGATATTGACTTTGTAAGATATATTTTTCTTATGCAACTTGGTTGTTCATATCCCTCTTCGTCAAACAACAGTTTTGATGCTTGTAAACATGGATAAATTTGGGTACTAAACTTGCAATTTTTAACAGATCTTTTAGTCAACAAGCTCAATGGAACCATATGTAACACCCATCCAGCGAACCGGAAACGTGACGTTCAGGTACCTGTCGAACCGGGGCGGTCCGACCGGGATGCCTTTCCAATCCGGTTCCAAGCACACATGCGTTTCATTCGTATTCAAATTCACCAATCTCATCACACGATCGATTGATCCCGCATCTGGACCTGCAAGAAAAAGGGACGAGAAAGAGAAAGAGGACTGAGTAATTGTTTCAAACATAATTACCCAGCGAGGGCGGATTTAAGGAACCCGCGATCCCAACTTATGCCAACCAATTACGAATTCTAGTCCTAGACTAATATCACCTTGCAATCAACGCCAGAAGGCTTCACCACACAACTTACATCCGTTCGTGCTTACCTGGCCCGAAGCCCACACACTCCCGAACACCTACGGGCCTGAAGCCTCGCACACGTGCCATTACGCACCACATCGGAGGGCTCGTTACACCCTCCCGACGACAAGGCCGTGTACTATTCCCATTATACACGCCTCCCACACAAGCCCTAGCAATTTTCTACCAAGCATATCCATCACGCACATGCAACGTTTTCGGTTTAAGCGATACCCTAGCGTTTCTACGTTCCACATCAGTGTTTTAGTACCCTAAACTACCTAGGAAATACAGTATTAACGAAGGACTATTGTCCGAAATTGAATAGAGGAAGCAATGGTCAAAACCGATCCTCACCTTGGCCAAAAAGAGAAAAATCGTAAATTGGTAGTTTCATTAGCCCGAACTGACATCAGATCTGGAAAGAGGACAAAAATAGAGTGAGATAGGCTTTCATTTCACTTAAATCAGCCTAAGGATGAGCTAATTATGATCGATTGAAAATGACCAGCCTAAACCAATTAAACCGATCTAAACAAGAATGGAATTAAGATTAAAATTGAAATCGGATTAAACCGGATTGACACAGCTAAACTAGAAATCGAATTGGGGCAAACCGGAAATCGAATTGAAATTGAACCAAAACGGGAATTGAAATCGAAAACTGAACCAAACAAGAAATCGAATTGAAAACCAGATTGAAATAGCTAAACCAAAAATCGAATTGGGGTAAACTGGAAATCGAATTGAAATTGAACCAAACCAATCTAACCAGCGTAAACCGGTCATACCAGGTTGACTCAGCCAACCGAGTTGACTCACCGGCGGGGGGACGGAAACTCCGGCGGTGGCTTCGGCGACGGCGCTCCGACGACTCTCTGGCGGCAGATGGTGGCTCCGGCTGTTGGGATAGTGTCCTGAAATCACACTTGTACTCACTCCTGATGATAGTTGTGTGTCGAGATCAGACATTCGTATAATACTTGGCGGTTGCAATGTTTTAATAGAAACCTCTTGCAATCTGTAAGTTGTAGACTTACCACCAGCATTATATAATCCTATAGGGTCACACACCTAAGAAAATTGGAAGCCTAAAATATGGGAACGATCATTATGGTAATGATCAGGTTAATGTGTATTGGATACACATTAATATCGAGAAAATGGTGTTGTGTCGATCGACACAGTATGTGTGTCGGTCGACACATTTTGGGTTTTGAAATAGGCTTTTCGATTTATGACTCGAACGAGTCTGGCCCGTCAAGAGTGATTCCAGGTCTAATAAAAACTTAGAGTTTCGACTTGGAATAGAAGCCGTCGTTTTTTTCTTGACAGAAGAGGCAGAAACACCAAAACTCAGAGATCCCAAAGATCCGGCACTAGCATCCCGGTTTCCAGCTTGTGTGCCTGTGTATCTGGTAGAGGCGAAGCATCTAAGTCGCTAGATGTCGTTCACCAATCATTCCGCTGCCAGTTCAAGGTAAGAACGAGGTTGGTATTTTTCAATATAACAAACCCTAGATCCTAGGAGATCCAACAGTGGTATCAGAGCGTGTTAGGGTTTAGACTATTGAATCTGAGGCTTTTAAATCGAAAACTGATGATTTTGATTAGTTAATTGCCTGCCAAATCGTGTTTTCAAAATTTTAATCTCGGATTATGTTTCTGTTGAAAAAACGATGAACTGTTAATCTTGCAGCGTGTCGATCGACACAAAGCGTGTGTCGGTCGACACAGAGCAAAATCGCTTAACTAATTTTAGGGTTTGTCGCATGGTGTCGATCGACACTAAGATTGTGTCGGTCGACACACCGCGAAAACTCGTAAAATAATTTGAGGTTTGTCGCATAGTGTCGATCGACACTAATCTTGTGTCGGTCGACACACCGCGAAAATGCTCACTCGATATTGGAGATCGTTCTGTGTCGGTCGATGCACTGGGTGTGTCGGTCGACACAGGCTAAGCGATTTGGTTCAATTGGATTGAATCAGTTATCTCGCTTGGTTAAGTTTGTTAACCGATTTGGTTCTGGTTAGGTAATGTCGATCGACACAGAGTTGTGTGACGATCGACATGGACCACTAAACCGGACCGGTTCAATTAAATTGAATTGGTTAAGGAAATTCGATCCGGTTTGACCGGTTATCGATGACCAGTTTAAATTGGGTTGTGTCGACCGATGCCAATGGTTGGTGTCGATCGAAACACCAATCACAGATTTGATGGTTGGACCTCAAATTTGTAAGTACCAGACCAAATTTAATCATAAAGTTCTAGTTGAACCTAAACTTAATAAAACTGGATGTTTTAATTAACTTAATAACTTATTGGATGTATATTGGATATGCATCAAGATTAAATAGTTCCTTTCCTCAACTAAATATCAAGTGATCTTGATGTCTTGCCCAATTTTGTCTACTGTCAAGATTTGTTTAGTTTTTAAGTAACCTTGGAGTCCTTGGTATCCACGCTACATGAGTTAGGCAGGTGGTCATTGATAGATTTGCAGTGCGACTGTCAATGATCACAAGACAGAAGAGATTGGTTTTACTTGACTGGGCCATCAGAAGTTCTGGGCCCAGAGACATCAGAGTGGATGAGACATGTATTGTCTTATCTGCGACCAAGAATTGTACTGGGTACAATTAGCAATGATTTTCTTACCTAGATGATTAAAGTTTGAGTGATGGCGAGTCGCTCACTCGAATTTTGGTGATCTGAGGATCTTGGTTCATTGTATTCATCTGAGGAAACATAGTCTTTGAATACAATGCGAGTTTTCTTATTAGATAAGATCATTTCTTGAGCATCATAACTAAAACCTCTACCTTTTTAATTACAGCTACGTCTGTCTCAACTCACATCAACACTTTATCGCTGAGATCCGTCCTTGAGAAGGACAAGTTAAATGGATCTAATTTCTTGGAATGGTATCGGAACCTGAGAATAGTTCTCAGGCAGGAGAACAAGGAATATATCCTTACAAGAGTTCTCCCCGAGAGGCCACATTCCAATGCCCCGCAGACAGAAAAGAATGCTTGGGATAAACATTCAGCTGATGTCAAAGACGTTAATTGTCTAATGTTGGTGACTATGAACTCTGAGCTGCAGAAGCAATATGAGAATGTGATGTCACCCATTGAGATGATTAACAGCCTGAAAGCTTTATTTCAGGAGCAAGCTCGCACAGAGAGATACCAGACGGTTAAATCTCTCATGGATTCCAAGCTGGCTAAATACAGTCCAGTAAGTCCTCATGTCCTTAAAATGATGGGTTACATTGATAACCTGGGGAAACTGGACTGTGCCACTAGCCAGGAGCTAGCCACTGACATGATTCTGCAGTCTTTGCCGTCATATTTTGATCAGTTCATAATGAACTACAACATGAAAAACATGACTAAGACATTGACTGAGTTGCACGGCATGCTGAAGACAGCAGAGCCGAATCTCAAGAAGGAAACCCCCAGCGTACTGATGGTACAAGGGGGTAAAAGGTTTAAGAAACCTAAAAAGGATAAGGGAAAGGCCCAAGTTGCCCAGACTGAGAGTCAGGACAAGCCCAAGCCAAAGCCCCAATCCGGGCCTTCTACTGAGGACAAATGCAACTACTGCAAGAAGTTCATGCAAGATTACAAGAAACTGAAGAAGACGTATGATGCGTCCGACTCAGGTATTTATGTTATCGAACTTAATGTTATGTCTTCTAATTCTACTTCGTGGGTATTGGATACCGGCTGCGGTGCTCATATTTGTACTAATATGCAGGCACTAAGAAACAGTAGAAAGCTGAAGAAAGGACAAGTCGAGCTATGGGTCGGCAATAGAGCTAAGGTTGCTGCACTGGCCGTAGGCACTTACGATTTGTCTTTACCTTCGGGCATGGTTTTAGCTTTGAATAATTGCTACTTTGTACCTGCGATTAGCAGAAACATAATTTCAGTTTCCGTTTTGGATTTGGAAGGTTTTGATTTTGCTGTTAAGAATAAAGTTTGTTCTTTTAATCGTGATGGTACATTTTATGGTAGCTCCCCATTAGATAATGGGTTATATGTCTTAAACCAAGAAATGCCTGTCTTTAACATAAATACAAAGCGGTTTAAGTCAAATGACGAAAAACCGACTTTCTTATGGCATTGTCGTTTGGGCCATATCAACGAGAAACGCATTCAGAGACTCCATCGAAATGGACTTCTGGGCTCATTTGATTTTGAATCATGTGAGAAATGCGAATCTTGCTTGATGGGCAAAGTGGCTAGGGCCCCTTTCAACAAACCAAATGAAAGGGCCAGTGGCTTATTGGGCTTTGTTCACACTGATGTATGTGGGCCGATGAGCACTATTGCCAGATGAAATTACAAGTACTTCATTACCTTCACTGATGATTTCAGTAGGTATGGCTATGTCTATTTGATGAGACACAAGTCAGAATCCTTTGATAGATTCAAGGAGTTTAAGAATGAAGTACAGAACCAACTTGGCAAAAGTATTAAAGCTTTGCGATCGGATCGTGGAGGAGAATACTTAAGCCAAGAGTTCAGCGACTATCTAAGCGAGTGTGGAATTTTTTCACAACTCACTTCTCCTGGAACACCCCAATGGAATGGAGTGTCAGAGAGGAGGAATCGAACCTTATTGGATATGGTTTGGTCTATGATGAGTCATTTAGATCTTCCATTATCCTTTTGGGGATACACTCTAGAAACGTCTGCGTTTACACTAAATAGGGTGCCATCTAAATCAGTGGAAAAGACACCACAGGAAATGTGGACTGGGAATGTTCCAAGTCTGTCTTTCCTGAAGATTTGGGGTTGTGAGGCTTATGTCAAACGTTTAATCTCTGACAAGCTCGCACCTAAATCAGATAAATGGTACTTCGTTGGTTATCCTAGGGATACCAAGGCATACTACTTTTACAACCGATCTGAGAACAAAGTTTTTGTTGCTCGGGACTGTTCTTTTCTTGAGAGAGAATTTCTTTCTAAGAAAAACAGTGTGAGTAAAGTACATCTCGAAGAAATTCAAGATGCACAAGAAGCTGCTCATCCTGTTAGGAAGAACAGCAGATGGATCCACAAAGTTTTGTGGAACCAGCGCCTGTGGAGCCTGAAGTTTGCATATCCGGAAGGATCCATCACGGACCCGAGAGATACTATGGATTTCTCGTGACCAATTGTGATGACCTGATGATCATTGAAAGTGACGAACCGGCGACCTTCGCGGAAGCAATGATGGGCCCGGACTCCGAAAAGTGTCTTGGAGCCTCTAAATCCGAAATGGGATCCATGTCAGAAAACCAAGTATGGTCCATGGTCGATTTACCGAATGGTGCAAAGGCCATTGAGTGTAAATGGATTCTCAAGAAGAAGATTGACGTGGATGGCAATGTCCAAATTTATAAAGCTAGGTTGGTGGCTAAAGGTTTCAAGCAAATTCATGGTATTGACTATGATGAAACCTATTCCCCATGCTTAAATCCATTCGGATTCTTCTAGCAACTGCCGCTTATTATGATTATGAGATTTGGAAGATGGATGTCAAAACAGCCTTCCTGAATGGAATTCTGGAAGAGGATGTGTATATGACACAACCTGAGGGTTTTGTAGATCCTAAGAATGCTGAGAAGGTATGCAAGCTTCATAAATCCATTTATGGACTGAAGAAAGCATCACGGAGTTGGAACCTTCGTTTTGATGAAGCAATAAAACAATTTGGTTTCATCAAAAATGAGGAAGAACCATGTGTATACAAGAAGACTAGTGGGAGAGGAATTGCGTTTCTTGTGCTGTATGTCGATGACATACTCCTTCTCGGTAATGACGTTATGTTGCTTCAGTCTGTTAAGACTTGGCTCAGAAGTTGTTTTTCCATGAAAGACATGGGAGAAGTCGCGTACATCCTTGGAATCAGAATCTACAGAGATAGAGTCAACAAACTGATTGGATTGTGCCAGGACACTTATATTGATAAGGTGTTGCACAGATTCAACATGCATGATTCCAAGAAGGGGTTCATACCGATCTCTCATGGCACACATGCTGAGCGAGAGCGCATGAATAGGATTCCTTATGCTTCTGCAATATGATATATCATGTATGCCATGATCTGCACTCGTCCAGATGTAGCTTACGCGTTAAGCATGACGAGTAGATACCAATCTGATCCAGGTGTAGAACACTGGACAGTTGTCAAGAATATCCTCAAGTATTTGATACATACCAAGGATAAGTTCTTGGTATATGGAGGAAGTGAAGAGCTTGTAGTGAATGGATTCAATGATGCGAGTTTTCAGATGGACAGAGACGATTTCTGATCACAATCTGGATATGTCTTCTGTCTAAATGGCGGTGCAGTGAGCTGGAAGAGCTCTAAGCAGAATACCGTAGCTGATTCCACGACGGAAGCTGAACATGTTGCTGCTTCAGAAGCGGCAAAGGAAGCTATTTGGATCAAGAAGTTCATGACTGAACCTTGTGTAGTTCCTAGTATCTTGGAGCCAATGGCTTTGTTTTGTGATAACAACGGAGCCATTGCTCAGTCGAAAGAGCCCATGTTACACCAGAAGTCCAAACACGTAGAGAGGAGATATCACCTGATTCGTGATATCGTCAATAGAGGTGATGTGAAGACCAGCCGAGTTCCGACGGACGAGAATGTCACTGATCCTTTGACTAAGCCACTCCCAAGGCCTAAGCATGAAAATCATGCGACTACTGTAGGCATTAGAGATCTTAAGATGTAATCTTGATTCTAGTGGGAGTTTTAGTTTTATTTTAGTTATAATAAGATGCTCTTGTAAACATTCTTTTGGAAATGTTTAATGAAATTTGATTTCAGCATTATTTATTGTGATCTAAATAATGGTCCCAAAATAAGTTTATGTCATATTATAGGTCATCAAGTTGAGGACTTGATCATGAAACCATATAAGTCAGAGATAACATAAATTATGTTTTGTGCCTAGTCGAGGTTTTCAAAGTGGGACAGTGACGACTGCGAGAGACTAGATTGTGAGGTGACTGTTGACTAAGTTTCATGGAGTCAATGATATGATTATCATAGTCAGTCACATAGATATATGTTGGAGAACATATGATCGGACATGACTCACTAATGAGAAGTCTCCAGGATATTTATATCTGTGTCATGAGAGGTTCTCATTACGACTATAGAGTATAGTCCTTAGACCTGAGTTCATCATGCTTTCTTGCATATGAATTGGTACACTTTGACCTTGTCAAAATTCGACCCGTAACTGGCGACTATAACGGCATTGTTCAGGTATATCATGAAGTGTGCGTTGAAATAGGGGTGGAACAAGATGGAATTTGTCCCTCTTGAATAACGGGAGATAAATATCTCAGGGCCTATCGAAGATTTGATACTGAGAAAATGTGTGGCCGCACTCAAACGAACTGTAGTTCAGTTGTTTGTATTGTTCAGTATAAGATCAAGAGTTCGATAAACACGATGTTGGCGTAATAAGGATGATACCAATCCTGCCTTATGCCAAATCGAGATATAGAGACAAAAGGATTATAAGAATGGATGATTCCAGTACAAGTGAGAGACTGTTGGGATAGTTTCCTAAAATCACACTTGTACTCACTCCTGATGATAGTTGTGTGTCGAGATCAGACATCCGTATAATACTGGGCGGTTCCAATGTTTTGCTAGAAACCTCTTGCACTCTGTAAGTTGTAGACTTACCACCAGCATTATATGATCCTATAGGGTCACACACCTAAGCAAACTGGAAGTCTAAAATATGGGAACGATCATTATGGTAATGATCAGGTTAATGTGTATTGGATACACATTAATATCGAGAAAATGGTGTTGTGTCGATCGACACAATATGTGTGTCGGTCGACACAGTTAGGGTTTCGAAATAGGATTTTTGATTTATGACTCCAACGAGTCTGGCTCGTCAAGAGTGATTCCAGGTCTAATAAAAACTTAGAGTTTCAACTTGGAATAGAAGCCGTCGTCTTTTTCTTGACAGAAGAGGAAGAAACACCAAAACTCATAGATCCCAAAGATCCGGCACTAGCATCCCGGTTTCCAGCTTGTGTGCGTGTGTATCTGGTAGAGGCGAAGCATTTGAGTCGCTAGATCTCGTTCACCAATCATTCCGCTGCCAGTTCTAGGTAAGAACGAGGTTGGTATTTTTCAATATAACAAACCCTAGATCCTAGGAGATCCAACACCGGCGACGGCGCTCCGGCGACTCTCTGGCGGCGAATGGAGCCTCCAGCGCGTGCGGCGACGCGTGACTCCCAGCTGCGCGTGGCTCCCCGGATGTGTGTGGATCTCACAGGCCCGGCTCCTCTTCGGTACCTGGGGGTACGTGCGGCGGCAGATCGCCGAGCGGTCGACTCCTCCGGCTTCGTCTCATCGAGATGGTCACGGTGATGGCTTGGGATTCTCGGGGGTTGGGGGTATTTTGAAAGATATGGCTAAATCAAAATGTTTTTCTTTGGAAAACTCTAGATCTAGGGTTCCGGGAGGTACCTGGTGTGAGTGGGAAGGGAAAAACTTGGAGAGGCTTGTTAAGGCTTTAAACCGCTCGGGATCTCGACAGGGATTCGCCGGAAAGTGTTTAGAATGATTTCTGGGGAAGGGGTGGCTTGTATTTATAGGAGAGGAGAAGGGGGAGCCATTATTCAAATAAGGAAATTGGGCTTTCCTCCTGGGCCTTAGGCCTTTCTTCTCCTTTTAAACAAAATAGTTTACTTGGCTATGCCAAGGCCATTACAGATCTCCCCCCCCTTAGAAAGAATTCGTCCTAACTTCTGTGGCATCCGGATGTCCCAAACTGCCTTGAACTCAAGGGTATCATTCTTCCCAGGGTACACAGATTGTACTGACAGAACGATAGTAACAAGATGGAATGGCACGACGGGAATAAAGAATAAGATATATAAATGAATGGCGTAGGGCTTACACTAGTTTAGTAAATAGAATAATAGAAAACCAGCTATGCAAAAACCGCGAAGATCTCAAAACGAAAAACCCCAACGAATAAATTAATAGCTATGCCCTACTTCCAACAAGTCCCCAACCCTCTGACTCTAGCCACTCGGTGATCCTGGGGTCCGCTACTCGAGATTCATGTGCCTTGATACACATAGTCTGGATCGCTCTGGTACTCCTCTGTGTTAGAATCCGTCTCTGTATCTGAAATGGTGATAACTGGTGACACTGCTGCCTCTCTCTGTTGTTGCACCCGCTCCTGCTCCTGTGCAGTCTGCTATCGTCTCAACTGCTCCTGCATCTCCTCCCTCGCAGCCCGGTGCTGATCTAGCCACTCCTGATCTATGGCATCCTGTTGCTGCTACAACCTCTGCTCATGTTCCCACTCGGCCGGCTGCTCTTCTATCACCCTCTGTCTGTGCCTCAGATCCCTCTGGTTCCTCTCCCTCACCCGCTGTCTGTAGACCAAGTTCCTCTGGTCCTCTCCACTGACTCTGCGTAGCGTGCTGCCATCATCACTAGCCCATATTCTCCATACTCACTACCATATGTCATCCCTTGACGGATCTCAGGCATAAGGCCATCCATGAACATGGACATCATGTGTATCGGTGATCGGGGGTAAGTACGAGCTGCGCCCAAATGAATCGGTGCAAGTAATCCTCAACGCTCATTCCAACCATCTGAAACTGGCGGGGCACATCTGATGGGGGCGCCTGGGCCTGGGTCTTGCTGACAATGCTCTTGGGGTGTTGTCTTCCTGCGGAATTGACTACGGTCCATACTCCGAGTATGGTGGGTCATACGGGGCTGAGGGTCTCAAAGTCATAAAACACACATGCGTTGGCGACTTGGAGTAGTCCTCCACTGCTAGCTACTTCCCAGGTCTCCTAACACTTGGTGCATCCATCGGGTTTGCAGATGTTGACAGGACATCCACAGCTGTCTTCTACGGTCGCCCTCTCTTCCCTTGTGGTCGCGAAACTGTCGCAGCTGACATCGACGAGAACACATGTCTGCCTACGGGAACTGAGGCGGGTGGCGGAATCGCGCTTGGGGCCACGGCTGGTGTCCCGTCGCGAGGTGTCTCCTCTGGCTGCTACCTGGCGGGACACTCCTCCTGGTCAAAGCACGTGTGCATAGAACGCTGACGGGGCTGGGAGTGTACTCAGATTCAAAATAAGAACTATAGTCAAAAGACATCCTGCATAAAATGATAGTGTTTGAAAAGTCTTTTCGCAAAGTAATCGTTTTTATAAAGTTTTACAAAAGCTTTTGAAAAATTTGAAAACTTGGTTTTTTGGGTAAACAACGAAAGCAGATTTTCCAGGATAGCATTCGGGAATCTTAACATAGGCTCTGATACCAAATTGTAACATCCATTTCCCGGCGAAACGAAAACATGACGTTCAGGCACCTGTCAAACCGGGGACGTCCGACCGGGATGCCTTTCCAATCTGGTCCCAGGCACCCAAGCGCTTCCTTTGTATTCATATCCACCAATCTCATCACACGACCGATTGATCCCGCATCCGAACCTGCAAGAAAAAAGGGACGTGAAAAGGAAAGAGGACCGAATAATTGTTTCAAACACAATTACCCAGCGAGGGCAGATTTAAAGAACCCGCGATCCCAGCTTACGCCAACCAATTACGAATTCTAGTCCTAGGCTAATATCACCTTGCAATCAACGCCTGAAGGCTTCCCCACACAACCTACGTGCTTACTAGGCCCGAAGCCTACACACTCCTGAACACCTACGTTCCCAAAGCCTCGCACATGTACAATTACACACCACACCGAAGGAATCGTCACACCTTCCCCGATGTTAGGCCATGTACCATTCCCGTTATACATGCCTCCCACACAAGTCGTAGCACAGTTCGACCAAGCATATCCATCACGCACACACAACATTTTCGGTTTAAGAGATACCTTAGCGTTTTTACGTTTCACAACCAATCACATCAGCGTTTTACTACCCTAAACTAACTAGGAAAGATAGTATTAACGAAGGACTATCGTCCGAAATTGAATAGAGTAAGGAAGGGTCAAGACGACTCTCACCTTGGCCAAAGAAAGGAAAAATCGTAAATTGTAAGTTCCATTTCCCCGAACAAACATCAGATCTGGAAAGAGGACGGAAAATCGAGTGAGATAGGCTTTCGTTTGATTAAATCGGCCTAAGGATGAACCAGTTATGATCGATTGAAAATGACCAGTCCAAACCAGTTAAACCGATCTAAACCAGAATTGGAAATAAGATTGAAATTGAAATTGGATTAAACTGGATTGTACCAGCTAAATCGGAAATTGAATTGGGATAAACCGAAAATCGATTTGAAATTGAACCAAATCGGAATTGAAATAAAAAAAACTAAACCAAACCAGAAATCGAATTGAAAACTGGATTGAACCAACTAAAACGGAAATCGAATTGGGGGTAAATCGAATTGAAATTGTACCAAACAGATCTAACCAACCTAAACCGGCCACACCGGGTTGACTCAACTGATCGAGTCGATTCAGTTCGCCGGGGAGTCAAATTGGCAGCGGAAGGACGGTGACTCCAGTGGTGGCTCCGGCGACGGCGGACGGCGGCGGTGCTCCAGCGACTCTCCGGAGGCGGACGTCGGCGGTGGACGGCATTGCATAGCAGCGGTGGACGGCGGCGGCTCTGGAAAGTGCAGCGGCGCGTGGCTCCCCGGCTGCACGTGGATCTCACGCGCCTAGCTCCTCTCCAACGTGTGGGGGCGCGTGCGGCGGCAGATCGGCGAGCGGTTGACTCCTCCGGCTTTGTCTCGTCGAGCGGTTGACTTCTCCGGCTTTGTCTCGTCGAGCTGGTCACGGCGGTGGCTTCGGATTCTAGGGGTTTGGGTTATTTTGAAAGATATGGCTAAATCAAAAAGTTTTTCTTTGAAAAACTATAGATCTAAGGTTCTGGGAGTTATCTGGTGTGAATGGAAAGAGAAAATCATGGAAATGGCTTGCTAAAGCTTCGAAAAGCTTGGGATCTCGACAAGGCTTTGTCGGAAAGTATTTAGAAAGATTTCTGGGGAAGGGGTGGCTTATATTTATAAGAGAGGAGAAGGGAGAAAGCGCTAATTTAAATAAGGAAACTGGGCTTTCCTCCTGAACCTTTAGCTTCTCTTCTCCATTTAAACAAAAAATTCTACTTGGCTGGGTCAAAGCCATTACACCATACTTATTACTCTTGGATAATTAGTCGGAAGTTATGAAATCTCCAAATGTGTAGTTTTTCTTTACCGGTTTTAGTAAGGCTACAACACGCCAAAAAGATATTCTTTAATCGGCTTCTTGCTCTTCTTCTCAGAACCTCCTGCTTTGTTTCACATAACCTGTGGTGGTTCATGTGTACTGTTCAACGACTGTCGTTGAATAAATGTAGTGCCAAAATATGGTTTCGGTGGTTTTTTTTTTTTTTGGTCAACAAGTTTGGTGGTTTGTTCAATAATAATATATATCACATACACAAAAACTTGCATGAAACAATTTCAAAGCAGAAATTTAATAGAGTATTGATATCTCTAACTCACCAAGACAATCAATAAACCGGTAACTTCTTATTGAATGAATGAAGAATACTTTGATAGTAAGATTCAAGCTACATTCTCATGACGAATGTTACTCTCATGTTCAACCTCATCACGGTTGAGAAGTAAAGTTTCCTATTTATATCACAGTCTTCTCTTTGGAGCTTGCTGAGCTGGAGTCTCGTCTTCAACAACTGGTCAACAGTTTCAACGGCCCTTCTGAAAGTGCAGGTGAGGCAGTATAATATAGTGCAGAAAGTAAGAGACACAAAGTTTTATGGGTTTCGATTTTTTCTACTCCCCCAATTCCGAATTCACTTGAATAGAAAGTAATCCCACCAATTACAGACGAATAGAACAAACCCTATTGATCTATCGCTCTACCCAATACAAGAATTCTTCAGGATCAAACACCTGAGCTAAGCTCCCCCTAGAACTTAGACTTTTTTCAAAGATACAAAAGCCCTCTTGAGTTTTTATTCTCTCAACTCTTGCATCTTCATAAGGCCACGCCTCTCCTCTTTATATAGGCTAAACTTGCTCCTCAAGTTTACCTAAATAAAGTTATAGCAAATATCCTTTTTGTTTTGATATTTCCTATTTCACCTTTTTGGAACTTTTCCTTTTTTTTCTTGAAACTTATTCAAAGAATAAGTAAACAACTCCAAGCTGAAATCTTCACTCCAAGATCTTCATACAGCTCAGCACACAACCAATAAACCGAATCACATCATAAAGATTCGTTCATATCACATCAATCGAACATATCCACGTCCTGAGTCACGTCTTGTACTACCGCTTGTACTACGCCGTGACTGACACATCAAATACCTCTTCAATCTCCCCCTTTTTGACTATGTATGTGATCTCAACAACCCTAGCATCAAAGGCTTCGTCACTAGCAACATCATCAAAACTAGCAACACCAATCTCCTCCTACTTGAGTCACATCATGGCCAAAAACTAACACATGAACCGTCCTCCTCCATATTGAGGATGAAATCCTACTGCACCATCTCCGAAGTGATTAACTTTCTTTCTCCAAATCTGCATGGGCCTTGTCCCTCCATAATTAGCCCTTTGAACATGTCCTTTACCTTCACAATGACAACATATAGGACCATGAAATCTCTCTCCACGAGCTTGCTCCATTCGTTTCTTCTCCTTCAATAACTTGAAGCATATTGGCCTAATATGCCCAACAACTCCACAATGATGACAGACAGGACGCCAAATTCGTTTAGGTTCACTCTTCACTTCCGGGATTTTCCTTGTTGCAGTCGTTGTAGCAGTTCCTGTACCAGCTCTCGTACTAGCTGTCGTACCAGTCGACGTACCAGTTGCAGACTTCATAACAGTGACAGTCTTTGTAGCAGCTGTTGATGCAACATTCATCTTTCCACCAGACACAAAAGCATTATCAGCTTTTGAAGATTCTCCATTGAATCCAAGGCCACATCGATCACTTTTGCCAATGGTGAGAAGATGATCCAACTTCTTTGTGCCATTATTCAGCATCCTCACACCTTTTTGAGTCTCTTCAAGTTGAGCTCTGGCTTGCTGTGCTTCTTCTTCTTTCTCTGTTGCATACTTTCGTAATTCAGCAACTTCAGCTTCTAGCTTAACTTTCTCCTTGGTCAATGATGCATTCTCCTCAACCATCTTACACCAATGCTCATACAAGGCTTTGTAATTCTCAGCAAAATCATCATCATCACTTACAGGATCGTCATCACTTTCATCATTGTCACTATCAATTGCACACCCTGTTGCAGACGCTGATGCAGGTTCTGTCGCAGACGCTGATGCAGATCCTGTTGCAGACTTCGTAGCACAACTAGACTCAAAGGTTGTGAATGCCACAAAGTTCTTTATTTCTTCACCATCATCTGAATCACTTCCAGAATCATCCTTGACGTTCCTCTTCTTCTTATTAAGCTGTAAATTTGCACAATCACGGCTAAGGTGACCAAATCCATGGCATTCATAGCATTGTATCTTCGATGATGAGCTGTCCAACTTCTTTCTTTGATTTTTCTTATCTTCCTTCATCTTCAGATACTTAGAAAATTGTCTTGACAGCATTGCCATAGAATCTTCAGAAGATGAAACTTGTAGAGCAACTCCAACATCAACATCCTTCTTGTGAGCTTGTTCTTCATACGCTTTATTCAACTCAAAAGCTTGAAGTATCCCAACAAACTCATCAAACGCCATCTCATCCAGATTATGAGCTTCTTCAACAGCAGAGATCTTTGACTCAAACTTTGATGGAAGAGATCTTTTCAGCTTCTTCACAAGCTTCTTGTCCTTGTAATGCTTTCCAAGAGCGAATGACTCATTAGATATGTCACACAACTTAGCACTAAATTGAGCCACGGTTTCTCCTTCATCCATCCTTAGATTCTCAAATTTAGATGCTAACATATCCAGCTTAGTCCTCTTGACACTTGTGGTACCTTCAAACATGTTCTCCAATGTTTTCCATGCCTTTTGAGCTGACACACATTGAGAAATCAACTTGAAGTAACTTGCATCAATTGCATTATAAATTGCAGTCTTGGTCTTAGAATTGCAACTTGATGCCTTCTTCTCTTCAGCATTCCATTGATCTCTAGGTTTAAGAACTTCAACTCCTTTATCATTAACCATCATCGGGGGATTCCAACCAGTCTCAATCGAATTCCAACAATCCTCATCAAGACCACTAATGAAAGCTTGCATCCGTACCTTCCAATATCCATAATTTGAAGAATCAAGCCGTGGTGGTCTGGTCATAGACGTTCCCTCTTTGTGAGACTCCATCGAACCGAACTCTGTGCTACTTCCTGAGCTACCTTCTGATCCTCACCTAAGATCTGCCCGAAACAAGACTATATCTCTATCAAGCACCCGCTCTGATACCAATTGAAAGTGCAGGTGAGGCAGTATAATATAGTGCAGAAAGTAAGAGACACAAAGTTTTATGGGTTTCGATTTTTTCTACTCCCCCAATTCCGAATTCACTTGAATAGAAAGTAATCCCACCAATTACAGACGAATAGAACAAACCCTATTGATCTATCGCTCTACCCAATACAAGAATTCTTCAGGATCAAACACCTGAGCTAAGCTCCCCCTAGAACTTAGACTTTTTTCAAAGATACAAAAGCCCTCTTGAGTTTTTATTCTCTCAACTCTTGCATCTTCATAAGGCCACGCCTCTCCTCTTTATATAGGCTAAACTTGCTCCTCAAGTTTACCTAAATAAAGTTATAGCAAATATCCTTTTTGTTTTGATATTTCCTATTTCACCTTTTTGGAACTTTTCCTTTTTTTTCTTGAAACTTATTCAAAGAATAAGTAAACAACTCCAAGCTGAAATCTTCACTCCAAGATCTTCATACAGCTCAGCACACAACCAATAAACCGAATCACATCATAAAGATTCGTTCATATCACATCAATCGAACATATCCACGTCCTGAGTCACGTCTTGTACTACCGCTTGTACTACGCCGTGACTGACACATCAAATACCTCTTCACCTTCCACATCAGCAGCAGATGATAGACAATGTCTATCAAAACTTCTCCCAACAATAACAAGCTTGCCCTCAAGCTTGGTAAACAATAACCACAATGCTGCAGCTTATAGAGGAAGAACCACTAACTTCAGCTTGAGCTATTCACACCCTCAATGTTTCTGGTTTCGTCTTTGAACCTCCATAATATTACAAGTCTCCTATAAGACAACAAATTATCATGAGAAATTCCTGTAAAATTGCTAGTGAATGTCATCACCATACTTGATCTGAGAACTAACAGATTGTCTGGAAACATTCCGGAGTTCATCAACATTCAAGTATTCTTCTTAACATGTCATATTTCTTGCCTAAGAAACATCCCCCTTCTGGATCTTTCTAACAACATATTGAATGGATCAATACCTATATGTCTTCGCACTACATCATGTGGTTTGGGGGGAAAGAGGAATATGATTATGATTTTATCAAGTTTTTTTTTCGGCAACGGAGGTATCTTTAAAAAAAAAAAAAAAAAAAAAAAAGCTAATTCTATCTAATCTGTCACTGTTGAGCTTGTCCTCAAGTATAATGGCAATTCTTTTATTTTTCTTTTGCAGCAGCTAGTGGTAATTTTAAGGTTAAAGTTTTCGATGAATCATCATAAATTTTGTAGTCTTAACGGATCATCCCCCCCCCCCCCCCAAAAAAAACCTTGTGTTGCTTATGAAATATAATCTCATAATTGTTATTGTGAAAAAAGCATGGAGTTTATTAATCTTTAAGAAAAAAGAGGAGGAGAAGTAAAGAGTCATAGCGTCTTCTACATGCAACAATCAAAGCATAAACCCGAATGACTCTCTTGTTTCTTATTTATATCACAGTCTTCTCTTTGGAGCTTTCTGAGCTGGAGTCTCGTCTTCAACAACTGGTCAACAACGGAAGCCGGATACTAGGAGCACAAAGACAATATGCCTAAACCGGGAATAGGAGAGGTGCCTACTCGCTGTCAACCATTATCGGTCCACCATCGGATGTGATGCCTAGGAAAACAACGAGCTTTTCCGGTTATTTTCGGTCCACCTCGACCGCCGTGAAAACCTCGCCACCACACTGCCACCATCCTCTAGCGAGCAATAGAAGAAGAGAGAAAGCCTAACGAGATATGCAACCACCAACTCCGACCAACTGCAAACTGAAAAACCAACACCCACCGCACAGAGATCCGGACCGGGAAGAAGAGAGAAACCACCGACCCCGAGGGCAAAGAGCATAAACCAACCTGAGACGACAAAAGAGGGAATACCTTGCTCTGGATCTGGTCCCCACAAACCCGATAAGCAAGCGCGCCGTCACAGGAGAGACCACTGTTGCCGAACCACCACAAACCAAAGAGGAAGAGCCGCACAACCAAGCCATGCGAATAGGATGAAAAGCCACCGATGAGAATCTGGCCCGAGAAAAGAGAAAAAAGGAAGGGGATGGAGGAGCCCTCCCCGGCAAAGCTAACGCCGAAGAGGCGGTCGAGACAAAATATGTCGGTGCCTTCAAGGGAGAGTAGAGAGGGCTCAATACATGCACGCCTAACTTTCAACTTTAAAAATATTCATCAATATTTAAAAATCTTATAATAAGATTATAATAAGATTTGTATAAATATTAAACTTTTTATTAAAATATTCTATATAAATTTGCATTATCCACAACAATCATAGTTATCAATATTAAAAACTCATATTTAAAAAATAGTTTTCGTATTTATCGTCTTATCTTTGAATTTTTTATTTATCCAGATGATAAATATCTATAAAACAAAATATTTTTTGTTTTGTTTTAATGATGTATATCACTAAATTAAAATAAAAACTAACTTTAAAATTAATATAATAAATAAAAAATTATAAATATAAACTAAAGTTAATTTTGTAAAAACTTAATTTCATCAAATGTAACTTAGTAATCAACATAATTTGAGAGTCAATAGAAACTCAGAAGCAATTCTCAATTAATATAAAGATATCAAATAAAGCTATCAAGTTTGTTACCGTTGGGCTTTACAAGTCTATGTAGTGATAATTTTTTTTTCTTTTGCCCGCTAGAAGCATGAAGGATTCTTTCGTCTAGGCTAGGGATCAATTTTATTTAAGTATCGAGTTATCTAAGAACAATTGTAGACGATTTTAATGACAAGAAAACTTAGATTTCTATGGGCTTTTTGGAATTAGTATTTTTTTTGAATAAATGTTAAATTATATTCAAACAAAAAATAGTTTCTACATCAAAGTGATGCTATCAATATCAAAGCAAAGAAAACTATACACAATCTTAGCAAAAGAGTCTTTAGTGGGATAGCCGCGAGGCGATCCAAAACCGAAGACCTTCTTCGAATCTTATGTCCCCCATAAGGCGAAGCGAGCTAAATCGGTTCTTCATTGCTTTATCCACCGTCTTTATTAGCTGTTGTGATGTGGGATGGGAAGAGCCATGGCGGCGACTATTTCTTTCACACCAAACATGATAAAGAGTTGCTTGAAGGACATATTGCATTGTGAATATCCGCAAGCGACTTGGATTAGGAAGAGTGAGACACTCGATTATCTCATCCCAATCAGTTGTATAAGCCATACCAAACACATCTGCAGCAAGGTTCTCTCATATGGCGCTAGTATACGGGCAATAAAAAAATAAGTGGTTCCTTGACTCTAACGGGTGAAGGAAAAAAACACAAGAAGTATAACTATTTTCACTCCAAGTTAGCATACGATCTCATGTTGGTAAGCGATTGAGCATCGCGACCCATGCGTTGAAAGCATATTTTGGAGTGTTTTGGCTGAACCAGATTACTTTCTTCCATGGCACCTTTGGACGACCATGGCGAAGTTGTTTCCAAGTTGCATTGGCATCAAATCGCGGTCTGTAGGTGTCGGTCTTATGTCGCATATAGTGATGTCTTCATCCAGAGCATTGTACATCAAACGAACCTTCTCCAGCTCAGCTTCAATGATATTGAAAATCGGGTATAGATTTAGTCTCCTTCGTCTTGAAAACAATGCCTGAGCCACAGTGGATGTAGCGTTAATTCCCAAAGCGATGAAACCGCTTGTACCCATGATATCAAACAAACTTCCCATTGATGTCAACCTATCAAACCAAAAGCTTGTAGATGTTCCTTTCTTGACTACCACCTTAAGGATCTCCTTAGCTTTTTCCCGAATTTTTAAAATTTGCTTCCACATCCAGGAACCTTTAGCTGAAGATTTTGGCTTCTTTATTGCCCAAATGGATTGACCATTAAAATATCAAACTTTCAACCAATTTCCCCATAGAGATGATTTTGTTAACAGTCTACAAAGGAGCTTAAGCACACAAACCTCATTTTCCTCTCTTATATTCTTAATCCCCAGCACCGCTTCCTCCTTGGGGATACAAACATCACTCCAAGCAACTTTGCTTTCTTGGTATTAAGCGCAGGGCCTGACCATAAAAACGCAAAATAAATACTCTTGATCTCATCAATACAATCATTAGGAAGTCGATACGCAGAGATCTAAAAGTTAGTAAGGCTAGATATAACCGATGTGAGTAATTACAAACGACCCGCAAAAGAAAGAAATTTTGCAGTCCAAGAGTTTATCTTCCTTTGTATCTTGTCTAACAGAGGAACATAATCCGCTTTAGTCATCTTCTTGGTAAGTAAAGGAATCCCAAGATATTGAACTGGTAAATTTCCCAAGTCAAAAGGAAATATGTCCCTGATAGCCAATTTTCCTTTGTCATGTACACCTGCAAAAAACACAGTATATTTCTCCAAACTGATTTTCAAACCCGATACCATAGCGAAGTCATCAAACAACTTAACAATCCCTTCCATCGAATCCAAGGAATCATCAGAGAAAACCATTAGATCATCCGCAAAGCAAAGATGAGTAAGGTTAAGTTCCTCACACTTTGGGTGGAAACCAAATCTCTGCTCTTTCGCTGCTTTATCCAGTAGCTTTAATAAAACATTCATGCATATTACAAACAAGTAGGGTGAAAGAAAACATCCTTGTCGTAAACCTCTTTTACTTCCAAAGTAGCAAACTAATTTCCCATTTACCTGGATTGAAAATGAAGCAGAGGTGACACACAACTTTATCCAATGAACAAATTGTGGAGGGAATTCAAGAGCTTCCAAAATATTCAACAAAAAGACCATTGCATTGAGTCAAAAGCTTTTGATATACCAATTTTTATAGCACATCGCTGAGAGATGGATGGCTTATGATAGTCTTTGACAACCTCAGATGCAAGAAGAAGGTTCTCAATGAGAAGTCTACCTTTCACAAAGGTGGACTGATTCAGAGTAATAAACTGAGGCAAAAGAAGCTTCAACCTATTTGCAAGAATCTTCGAAATGACCTTATATAGAACATTACAACATGAAATTGGTCGATAATCTTTCATCTCTATTGCCTCTTCTTTCTTTGGAATTAGAGCTAGAATCGTAGAATTCACACCCTTTGGTAAGAAACCTTTCATAAAGAATGATTGAATGCTTACCACAAAATCCTTCCCGACTATAGGCCATGCTTCTTTGTAGAATTCTGCAGTGTAGCCGTCCGGATCCGGAGACTTGCTACCTGCCATAGCGAATAAAACATCTTTAATTTATTTCTCAGTGACCTCTCGGGCTAGCATTCCCTGATCTAAAGACGAGCATTTAAATCCCATCAGATCCGACAACACTTCCTTCTCCATTAGAACAATCTCTCCCGGCTCCACATTAAGGAACTTTTCGAAAAATTGTGAAGCCTCAGATTTAATTCCTTCACGACTTGTCTCTATCTCTCCATTGCTTTTCCTTATTTCGTGAATACCATTAACCGCCTCATGAATCTTTACTTCGCAGTGAAAAGCTTTCGTACATTTTTCCCCCACCTTCAACCAATGTAGTTTAGATTTTTGCTTGAGAAAACCTTCCTCTATTTTAGCCACAGGCTCCCATCAATCAAAAGCAATACATTCATCTCGCTGATAATCTGATGATGGAGAGCTTAAATTTAGATCCTGCTTGTCACAAAGCTCAACATAACTCTCATGTACTTTATTTGACAAGTTTCCAAGATTGTCACGTGAGATTTGTCTAATAACTCCGTTAGGTCCTTTAGTTTCTTTGAAAATCTATAAAGAGCTGATGTAGAGTGAAATAAAGACGGAGACCGCTTCCAGAAATCATCAACAGCAGGCAAAAAATTGTGGAAGAGAACAAACCACATTGGTAAACTTGAAAGGTTTTTTCCGAGGGTAACCATCATTTAGTTTGAGATAAACTCTACATCTTAGGTGGTCCGAACATCCTCCTGCTTCGAACACACAATAAGAATGAGAAGAATCTACTAAACACTTATCATTGATGAGAACCCGATCCAGCTTCTTGCAAATTTGACCATCCTCTCTCTTATTTTCCCATGTAAACAAAGGACCATGAAACCCCATATCCAGCAAGCTACAATCCCGTAACATATTCTGGAAATCGATCATACCAGCATCCGTTCCAGAGAAATGTGTGGCATTAGAGCCTTCATCACTCGATGCAATCTCATTAAAATCACCCATGACCATCCATTTGAATCTTCTAAAAATGTTAGAAGATGAAAGATCACGCAAATCCTCCCATAAAACTTTCCTTTCCTCCTCTTGATTTGATGCATAGATAAACGAGCAAAGAAACTCACTCTCTTCTCCATTTACCTTCACAAGAACCATTATTAGTTGATCATTCTTAAAAACCGGGGTGACCTGAACCGTATCTTTCCAAACAACTCAAACCCTTCCAAGTCAATGATGTTCATAATTGTTTAAACACGACCAGCCTCTAAATATCGAAGAAAGAATTCCTTGAGCCTTTCCCTCTTTAACTCGAGTTTCCAATAAAGCACCAAACTCAAAATTATTCCTAGAACACAAGTCTCGCACAACGCCATGTTTATTTTACTTATTAAGTCCCTGAATATTTCAAAAGAAACTCGACATTAAAAATGATTTCGATTGGACCTACCCTTCTTCTTTCCACTCGAATTCGATATAGGAGAATTCGAAACAGTGACATTTGTAACGCCCCTTTCCCATTCTCCGTTGACCGTCGAGCTGACCGGTCAACAATCAAACAAGAACATGACCGATCGAACCCAAGCAAGTCGAACAGGAAAAGTTCGTCACAGGACAACGCCAGAGAAAGATCGGTTTGGGACAAAGGCTCGCACTAACCCATCCTTGACTCCGCTATCCTCACTTCTATAGCACAAGTTGTACACCTTGTACCATTTCCGTGAGTTGTATCGGTTCGGACTAAACACCATATTAGGAAAGCATATTCATTTCTGAGTAATCAAACGTTCAGCACAACGTTTAACCGTCATTTTTACAAATCATTTCGTCAATCAAGAAAACAACAATCAAAGGTCAATACAAAATTGGCGACAAGCCGAACCGAAATAAAACATCCAAAACCATCGAATCAAAACCCCGCCACAAGCAATCCCGAAACTACACCGAGGACCTCCCGCGTCCGTCGCTGCTACACCTGAAAAACACAAAAGAGTCTAATGAGCGATCTAAGATCACCCAGTGAATCGGCTCCCCACTACGGCTTCTAATCTAGCTATCGTCTATAGATTCCCGCCCGAAACCCCAAAATAACAAAGAAGCATAACAAAATAGCTGATCACGTACTACCACGTCGTGTCGAGCCCACACACAATCAATTGCCAAAAGAAAGAGAAGGCGATTAGAGGAAATCGGGAGCACTGCGGCACATGTCCCCGATTGAGACTCGATCTATCTACCGCGCAACACCAACTACACCAAACACAACGCTGGGCCCCTAGGGTCTTGGTAATTTCCACGGGTTTTCACCGTTACTGATATGGAAACTTACCCACGACTCCTAGCCGTCCACACAAGGTCCAATGAATAGGACACCGTTCTCTGTCCATCGATACGCGGTGACTCAGGCTACCCCTAGATAACCCAAGCTTCCATGCAGTCCGGCCCTAGGATGCGACCGCATATTCTCCGGACCACAAACCTACCGTCGTCACTCAGTAGGTTAACACCATAACCAGAATCACCATGATCCGATTAGGCAACTACCCAAGGATCCAATCGGGTCGGAAGTACCAGAACGTAATCAAACACCTAGACTTGCGGGATCTAACGCACCTTAGAGTCCTAGTACAGAAGTGTAAACACTCAGACTCGCTTGGACTCTAACAATCAATATTAATCAACCACAACTATCAAATCAACACCGCTTCCCGCAAGTCTACACACACACCACCACCGCTCTGACTCGGCACCGTACCGAGTCAGCACCGCAACTTAACCGGTCCCCTGACCGAGTTAAGTATCAACACGGATCACTCGGCCCAACACCGAGACGATCTAAAGGCCTGAAAAAAGGTTAGCAACAACCACACAACACGCAATCACACACAATCAGGCCTATTAGGGTTGCTAACGTCTTTTAACCAATTTACGCCCGCTACCATGGATTAGCCGCTTGCTAACCCGTAGGCGGTTCACCAATCACAACACTTCTCATTCTTAATCTTTCCTAAGTATCTTTTATCAATCCATGATCCGTCGGTTAGAGCTAGTGGCTTACTAGACTCCCCGACGTCTCATCTTTCATTAACTTAATTCATTTCTTTCTCGGTAATCTCGATATCGTTCCATACTCTATACGTTGGTTCAAGTTTAACTCCATATTTTAACTCGTCTTAATTCCCGTATATAGATTCATTTAATACGTTCTTTATTTACATATATATGCATATACGGCCCTCATGCAACGACTATATGAATGCATCACGCAACATCACTATCAACTTAACGGCACTCAATAGGTTTAATCCCTTTAAGTCTAACATGCATCTTTAACCCTTGCCGGTTTATTGGTAATTCAATTATTCAATTCTCAATTCAATTCGTCACGTTCGGGTATGCAATCCTAACTCTACGGTTTCCCATTTATTGATCTATATGCATGCTACGGTGTTTGAGCCGACTCACTGTGATTCGTTCGGAATGAACGGCACGGATGCGGACAGGCTTCTCGAGACTCCGAACTAAACCCGAACCTCCCGAACACACGAACACGAACTCTGAAGCTTCCCGAACACCAATATACAAACCCAAATCATAAACTGGCCAGATTCAACGCGTTGACCGATGTTGACTTTGACCTCCGGTTGACCGTTGACTTTGACCATTGACCGTTGACTTTGACCTTCACAAAGATTGAAACCGGTTGACCCAATCTGAACCAGCTTAACCACGTCAATCAACCCAAACCGGCTGAACCGTCTTCAATTGAACCGGTTAGGTTAAACCGGTTTTGAGTCACCCGTTGACCAGGTTGACCGGTTAACCTAAACCGACTCAAATCAAACCAAACCAACTTCATTGCAATCCCAACCCAATGCTAAACCAACATCAGTGAACCGGCGGAGGAGAGAGACGGCGGAGGAAGGGTTCCGACGACTTCTACGGCGTTGACCGGCCGGTTCACCACTTTTTCCGGCGACTCAGGTGACGATCTACATATCAAACTGATAGGAAAGAGGAGATCTATCAATCCATGGCCTCAAAAATGTCCAGAGCTGATGAAGGATGAGAGAGATTGATAGGTCAAGAATTAATCCCTATACTAAACTGCAAGTGCACAGTGTAGTCAATGTAGTATATAGGGTTATCGAATCCACAGGGACACTAGGCCTCAATAGATCAGAACAGTAGAGAATTATACTAGAAATAAGCAGGTGGTGATTAAAATAAATAGCGAAGCAAGAAAGTAAGCAATAGCAAATTGGTTTTGTAAGCAATAAAATAAAAGCGTCAAGCCTAGGGAATTCTCAGGAAATCAGACTAGCAGACAGGTTAATCAGTCAGGATCAAATTAAACTCAGTTCTAGAACTCAAATCACGTAAATAGGATTAGCCAAATCTCTTTGCGAAAATCCTCTAAGTCTAAGTGCAGTAACCCAAATCTCTTTGCAATTACTAACATATTAAACTAGCATTAAGTTCAAGTTCGATATGTTCACAATTAAACTAAACCAAATCTCTTTGCGAATAATTTAATTGCTCAACCTAAATAGTTCAGATTCTAAAACACACTCTCGTGTCGAATTTAGCAACCTAAGATCTAGATTCTAATTGATCAGGTTAGAACTAGCTTTAAGCACAATTTAGTTTGAAGAACATTCTAATCATATGAATCCTAACTGAATTAAACAAGCCTAGCAAGTCATCAAACCTTAATGAGAAACCCTAAGCTCAACTATGGATCTACTCAGACATGATTGATGAAAACATAATAATAGAGTTAATAGATTGCATATAAGAAATTAAATAGATAAAGGGGTTCGAAATCTTCTCCCAAAATAAGTGAGGTACAGGATAGGATCAGCCCCAAAAGCTCTAAAAATCCCTTAGCTCTAAGTATGAAAGCGTATCTAAAATAAACACCAAAATCCTCTATTTATAGGATTAATCTCGGATGGGGCTTCTGTGTAAATACTAGAACTATCTTGGGCTTTTCTGAAAATCTTCATTTCTTCATAAAATCGCCGTGAAAAGCCCATCTCGCTAGTGTGCCGACCGATGCACAATGTGTTAAAATCGCTCCAAAAGTCCCAAAATGCTCCAAATATCTCCAATTAGCTCCAAACTTGATTTATCCTGTAAAAGACTCTAAACAAAGACAAAAGACACTAAAAACACATCTATATCATGGTCTAAAATGGGTAAAAACCATGATGTATCAACTCCCCCACACTTAGCCTTTGCTTGCCCTCAAGCAAAACAGAGAACTAAATAGTAGTGAAGAGGTTTGAAAACTCTTCAGAAACTTATTTCAACATAGAAGCAGCAACATTCAGATTCCCCTTAGTAATCCACATGAAAGAATCAATCTACAGACTTCAAGACCAACATGTACTTCCCCCACACTTAGCAACTGTCCTAGGTAAACTCCACAATCACATCTAAGCATTCAAATTCACCCTACTGACTTCTGCAAGTATTTAAGTGCGTCTCACCTAAGGAGTATCAATCAAAGGCACATGGATTCTTACCTAATCAGTTCTAGACCACCCTACTATCTTTCTCTAGTCCCCTTTTTTCTCTTTCCCTTCTTTAACAACTGATTTTTTCCCACATTGGGTATCATTTTATTTTTTTTATCAGTGTTCTTCCCGTTATGGGGTGTACTTTAGACACATTCCATGGATCGCACAGGAGATAATAGGGGTCTCTACCACTCCCGTGACCACTTCGGAGTTACTAACTCATCCTCAGTTTATTATCTTTTTTTTTTACTTTATAGAAGGGGAGAAGGGAACTAAATAGGACAGGTTTACAGGCTGTGTCAGAACTAACAGGGAATCCGACACAAAGTATACCAAGCCCTTAGGTGAGAAATCTAAATTCAGTATTAATGGTGAAGTCAGTAAAAGATCCTCTGATACCTGAAGTGATATGGGTGTTCCCAGTAGGTTGATCTGTGTCTGGGTTTTCTAATAGTCAGAGATAGTCTGCAGCTTCATCCCAATGGTTACTTAAGTTCCTACAAATGCTGCTAATCTTCTCAAAAGATCACTGTTTCTTACTTAAACAAATTTTGACTCAAAAAACGAAAAAATTTCAAAAATTTGACTGACTCTAAGAAAACAAAGGAAAATAATTAGTAGAACATCCCCCACACTTAAGACACACTGTCCCCAGTAGTGTCAAAGCAAGGGATTGGCAAAAAGAAAGAAATAAAAATTGTTAGATGGAATGGTTAGTTCTCTCGGGTTTTACCTCTGTCACAGTCAGGCATCGATCGTTGCACTAGGTGCATCGACCGTTGATGTGCGATTTTCGTGTATGGTCGATCGTTGCTCAGGACCACAACGATCGCTGCAATGTGATTTCGTTGTAACGATCGACACAATGGTGTATCGATCGACGCAGTGCGATTTCATCCGAGACCTGCAATCAATAACTCACCAAAACCAGAAACAAGAATAAAATCCTACAAAAAACACTAAAATCAAAATGCAAAAACGAAAACAGTGGTAGGTCCTGACAGAGACTTTTTCTGTCTCTGTTCAAGTCTCCTCATCCAAGGTGGTGAGTAAGCATTCGGATCATGAGATCTCCCAAGGAAGAAACCAACAGAATCAGGGCGGGAGCGAAGCTTGGGTGTGGTAGGATGTTGTCATGCATTCAAAGTAATGCGGTTAGGATGTTTAGGCTTAGATGATTTGTGCCTTACCTTTGTGGGAAATAAGACGTCTGGAGTTTTCTGCTTATGAGCAGTTGCAGGTACTGAAGATGTTAGAGCAGGTTCAAGAGGAACCGCCATCTTCTTCTCTCCAATCTCAGCTTCTAATTCTGTATCAATGCTGAAACTCTGTCCATCAATGGTGGGTTTCTTCAATTTATCCATCTTGAACTGCAGAGGCTTATTTCCCAGGTGGAAATCAATCAATCCATGGCGAACATCAATCACAGCCCCAGCAGTGGCTAAAAAGGATCTACCAAGCAGTAGAGGATCGTCAGGCTCAATCTCATACTTCAGTACCACAAAATCCGTAGGAATAAAGTAATTTCCAACTCTAAGAGGGATGTTCTCAAGAATTCCTTCTGGATGTCTTCTTGATCGGTCAGCTAGGACTAAAGAGATCCTAGTAGGCTGGAAGTTTATTAGTCCCAATCTCATAGCCACAGAGTACGGCATGAGATTTATACTTGACCCAAGATCACACAGCGCTCTCTGAAATCTGTCTCTATAGATAGAACAGTCTATCATAAAACCTCCTGGATCCTTTAGCTTCTCAGGAACTTTACTATTAACAACAGCATCACATACTTCTGAGACCATCAAGCATCCTTCTTCTTCAGTCATGTTACTAGAGAGGATGTCAGTAACACATGTTTGCATCATTGGATTGGTTCTTGCAGCAACAATCAACGGAGCTTCAGTTAGCTTTTCTCTCATTATTCCCATGCATTTTTCCAACTGAATCCCTCTCTTGGACTTCCTAGGGAAAGGAATCTTCGGTTTGTAGGCTCTTTCTGTATCAGCATCCGGCTTCTCTGGAAAATTTGGTTGCTCACGTCCATGGTGTCGATCGTTGCTGAAATGGTGACGATCGACATTGACACTCGCAGGATGTGTCGATCGATGCACATTTGTGTCGATTGATGCAAGGCGAACATTCTGAATTTCTCTCGGATTTTTCAGTTCCAGAACTTCAGTTTCTCTATTCTGCTCAACTTCTTCTTCTGCCGAAGCTGCCTTAACATGCTCTATCTGTATACTGGTTTCCACTTGCGTCACCCTAGCATCCAGATTGTCAACTCTGCTTGTCAAAGATTCCAATTTTCCACTCAGATCCTGATACATGAAGTCCATCTTTCCATTCAGATCTTGCGTCATCTTATTCTGTCCAAGAAGTAGCTGCTCAAGCATAGACTCAATCTTTGTCTGCTCTTTAGTAGGAGGAACTTGGTGAGGTGAATAGCCATAACCATTCGATCTCGGAGCTTGTCTCTGTTGACTTCTAGATGTGTGTTCATGAAAATCAGCTTCATTAATATAATTCACCTCTACAAATTTTCCAGCTACTACCATGTTGTGGATATAATCCACCTTGTCCCTCAAATCAGCTATCTGCAAGCTATCATCTCTGCAACTAGATCTCTGTCTTTCCTTGTCAGCATTCTTGACACTATTGCTAGTCATCAAGTTCTTAATAAGCTCTTTAGCTTCTTCTGGAATCTTGGTATAGAAGTTCCCATCACTTCCTGTGTCCATAGCTCTCTGATACCAAAAATCCAAACCCTTGAAAAAGGCACACAGAAGCTGTACCTCAGAGAATCTATGGTGTGGACAATCTCTCTGGTATATCTTGAATCTCATCTAAGCTGCTTTAAAAGGCTCTGTAGGCTGCTGCTTGAATGTCAGGATATCATGTCTAAGCTGCTCTGATAATGCATCGTCATAAAAATGTCTAAGGAACTCCTTCTTGACTGCTTCCCAAGTGGTCAAAGATCCTGGTTCTAGCTGTCTCAGCCAGTAAGCTGCATCTCCTTTAAGAGAGAATGGGAAGAGCTTACAGAAAATATAATCAGAAGAAACTCCTTCAGCCGTGATACTGCTAGCCAATTCCTCAAATGTGTCTATGTGATCCATAGTGTAACGCCCCTTTCCCATTCTCCGCTGACCGTCGAGCTGACCGGTCAACAATCAAACAAGAACATGACCGATCAAACCCGAGCAAGTCGAACAGGAAAAGTTCGTCACAGGACGAAGTCAGAGACGGATAGGCTCGCACTAATCCATCTTTGACCTCGCTATCCTCACTTCCGTAATACAAGTTGTACACCTTGTACCACTTCGGTGAGTTGTGTCGGTTCGGACGAAACCTCATGTCAGGGAAACAATTTCATTTTTTGAGTAATCAAACGTTAAGCACAACGTTTCATATGAGTTTTACAAACAATCGTCATCTCAAAGTACATAAATAAAACAAACACATAAAATAGCGCCAAAGCCGAACCGAAAATAAAACATCCAAAACCCCGAATCAAATCTCGTCACAAGCCATCCCGAAACTACACCAAGGCCTCCCGCGTCCGTCGCTGCTAAACCTGAAAAACACAAAAGGAGTCTAATGAGCGATCTAAGATCACCGAGTGAATCGGCTCCCCACTAAAGGCTTCTGGTCTATCTAGAACTACAGATTCCCGCCCCCAAAACCCAAAATAACAATCAACAGAAATAAATGGTCTATCACGCACTACCCTGTCGTGATAAACCCACACACACAATCAATGCCAAAGATAAAGAGAATTAAGGGAATCGAAGGCACTGCGGCATTTGTCCTCGATTGGACTCGATCTATCTATCGCGCAACAAGAGAAATAACAAAACAACGTTGGGCCCTACGAACTCGGTAACTTCCACGGGTCTACATCGTTACCTACATGGTAACTAACCCACGACTCCTATACGTGCTCATAAGGACCCACACATAGGATACCGTTCTCTGTCTATCGATACGCGGTGACTCTGGCTACCCCTAGATAGCCCGAGTTTCCATGCAGTCCAGCCCTAGGACATGACCCCGTATTCTCCGGACCGCACACCTACCGGCGTCACCCGAAAGGTTAACACCATAACCAGAACCACCATGGCCCGGTTAGGTCAAACCCGAGGATCCAATCGGGTCGGAAGTACCGGAACGTAAACAAAACCTAGGCTTGCGGAATCTAACGCACCTTAGAGTCCTAGTGCAGAAATATAAACACGCAGACTCGCTGGGACTCTAGCACAGATCACGCAATCAATAATAACAACAACAAATCCCCAACCATTCCGCAAGCCACTACACTACCACCGCTCCGACTAGGTAAGGTACCTAGTCAGCATCACTAACTTACCCGGTCCCGTGACCGGAGTAAGTGTCTGCAATAACTGCTCGGCCAAACACCGAGCAGTCTAACAAGCCTGCACACAAAGCTCACAACAACAGCAATACAATCACACAATCACAATCAATCACACAATCACAATCAATCACACAATCACAATCAATCACACAATCACAATTAATCACACAATCACATAATCACACAAGCAGGCTTATTAGGGTTTCTAAGTCTTTTAACCAATTTACGCCCACTACCTTAGGTTAGCGGCTTGCTAACCCGTAGACGGTTTCCCAATCACCACACTTCTTATTTCATACCCAAACCTAATCATCATTTATTAACTCCCCGATCCGTCGGTTTAAAGTTAGTAAACTTACTAACTCCCCGACGTCTCATTATCAACTTAATTTAATTCATTACCCTTACCCCGCTATTAAACCTAAACCCCGATCCCGTTACAATATTCTATACGCCTGTTTAGGTTTAACCATATTTTAACGTTGTCTTAATTCCCGTATATAGATTCATTAATTATTGTTCTTACACATATATAGATGCATATACGGTCCTACACAACGGTCTATATGAATGCATCACCCAACATTTCTAACAACCTAGCGGCACACAATTGATTTACCTTTAAATTCTTTAACCCTAACGTGCTTATCCGATCCTAACCGGTTTATCATTAACATCCAATTAATTATTATTAAACAGTCATCTTAATTGACGGGTATGCAATCCTACAACTAGGGTTTCTCAATTCACGGTCTATATGAATCTAAAGGTTTGTGAGCCGACACACAGTGAGATAGGCGCGGAATGACGGTCTGACACGGTATAAATCCCGAGACCTCCGAACTGAAACCCAACTTCCCGCACGCACAAACTCGAACCCCGAAGCTTTCCGAACACCCTGACATGAACCGCAACCTATGAATGGCCGGAGTCAACGCGTTGACCGGCGATGACTTTGACCTCCGGTTGACCGTTGACTTTGACCGTTGACCGTTGACTTTGACTAAACCGGTTGACCACCCAATTGAACCGGCTGAACCAACTGAACCATCTGAACCAACCGAACCGGTTTAATTAGAACCGGTTAGGTTAAACCGGTTTGGTCAAACATTGACCTGTTTGACCTAACCGTTGACCAAGGCTAAACCAGCCCTAAACCAAACCCAATCTTGAACCAAACCATCCCATCATACTCCCTGAAGAACCGGCTGAAGATTGGCGGCGGTTGAGCTTCTCCGGTGACCGGCTCCGGCGACTTCTCCGGCGTTGACCGACGGTGGTCCGGCGTTGACCGGCCGGTTCACCCCTTTTTCCGGTGAACCAGAAGACTATCCACCTATAAACCTGACCGCAAAGAGAAGATCTATCAATCCATGGCCTCAAAACATTCAGATCTGATGAAGGAAGAGAGATATCCACCAAACCCTAATCCGCGGATTCTTTCTGGCCAGTTTCCGGCCAGCTCCGGCGACGGCGGTCAGGACTGGCTGGATGGCGGTTGTAGAGGAGGGAGAGAGGAAGCTATAGCACTTTGCAGAAGTTGATTTGGGTTTATAATGAAAGAGTTATGGTGTTTTCGGTGGAAGAAGGTATGAAGAACACTCAAGAACACTTTGAATGTTCTTGAGTTTCTTTGAAGATTCAAAGGGTTTTCTGGGTTTTTTGGGCAAGTGGGATGAATGTAGAGAGAGAGGAGAGAGATCTCGTGGGTGTGAGGTAGAGAGAGGTTTTTGTGAGCAAAAATGAGAGTGTTTAGCAACAATAATCTTTTGGTTCATGCACATATCCATGCAAGTGCATGCACCCAAGGAATTTACCCCTAACTTAGGTACAATGACAATTTTGCCCTCGGTTGACTTTCTACTGCCCGTTGACCGTATTTTTGATACGGGGTATCACACATAGGATGCTCGCTTGAAAGACCATGGAACTGATACTGTCCAATCAATGCGTAGTACTCAGGTTTCAGCCTAAACTTAGCTCTAGTGAACGGAGGTGGTCGAATCGCAGACCGATTAGCATAGAATATATCTGGTCTGTTATAATCAGCAAGTGTCTTCTCGCGACCATCCTCTCGTCGATGTTCCGCGCCCACGGCAACATCTGGTATGATGAGGTTTCCTTCTCCATCCAATTTCTGACCCTTCGCGTTACATATGTGACCTTCCTGGTCTCGTAGAACTCCGTTCTCGCCGCGAATCAGAATCACAGGCTCCATCAAGAAATAACCTGCCAAATGCTCAAGCTCACGGTGTCGCTGATTTCGCTTTGTGTCGATCGATGCAAGGGAGGCGTCGATCGATGCAGGCTCGATGATGTGACGATCGACACTCAGGACTGTGTCGATCGATGCAGTGCGATCAGGCGTACCTGAAACGCAAGAAAAAGAAAGAAGTAGTAACCGAAAGAAAAAATAAAAAGCAAAAATAAATAAAATCCTAGTAAAAACCCTAAGTTCTAAGCTATCGGAGACTCAAAGAGTCCCCGGCAACGGCGCCAAAAACTTGATAGGTCAAGAATTAATCCCTATACTAAACTGCAAGTGCACAGTGTAGTCAATGTAGTATATAGGGTTATCGAATCCACAGGGACACTAGGCCTCAATAGATCAGAACAGTAGAGAATTATACTAGAAATAAGCAGGTGGTGATTAAAATAAATAGCGAAGCAAGAAAGTAAGCAATAGCAAATTGGTTTTGTAAGCAATGAATTAAAAGCGTCAAGCCTAGGAAATTCTCAGGAAATCAGACTAGCAGACAGGTTAATCAGTCAGGATCAAATTAAACTCAGTTCTAGAACTCAAATCACGGAAATAGGATTAGCCAAATCTCTTTGCGAAAATCCTCTAAGTCTAAGTGCAGTAACCCAAATCTCTTTGCAATTACTAACAGATTAAACTATCATTAAGTTCAAGTTCGATATGTTCACAATTAAACTAAACCAAATCTCTTTGTGAATAATTTAATTGCTCAACCTAAATAGTTCAGATTCTAAAACACACTCTCGTGTCGAATTTAACAACCTAAGATCTGGATTCTAATTGATCAGGTTAGAACTAGCTTTAAGCACAATTTAGTTTGAAGAACATTCTAATCATATGAATCCTAACTGAATTAAACAAGCCTAGCAAGTCATCAAACCTTAATGAGAAACCCTAAGCTCAACTATGGATCTACTCAGACATGATTGATGAAAACATAATCATAGAATTAATAGATTGCATATAAGAAATTAAATAGATAAAGGAGTTCGAAATCTTCTCCCAAAATAAGTGAAGTACAGGATAGGATCAGCCCCAAAAGCTCTAAAAATTCCTTAGCTCTAAGTATGAAAGCGTATCTAAAATAAACACCAAAATCCTCTATTTATAGGCTTAATCTCGGATGGGGCTTCTGTGTAAATACTAGAACTATCTTGGGCTTTTCTGCAAATCTTCATTTCTTCATAAAATCGCCGCGAAAAGCCCATCTCGCTAGTGTGTCGACCGATGCACAATGTGTGTCGGTCGATGCATGATCAGTTATTCGAACAGTGAGTTTAGCTCTCGGCCAAATCGCTCCAAAAGTCCCAAAATGCTCCAAATATCTCCAATTAGCTCCAAACTTGATTTATCCTGTAAAAGACTCTAAACAAAGACAAAAGACACTAAAAACACATCTATATCATGGTCTAAAATGGGTAAAAACCATGATATATCAGAGATACACCAAAACTCCAACCTCAGCAACTTTCCGGCCATTTTACGGCAAGCTCCAGCGACGGCGGTCATGGCTGGCTGGATGTCGGTTGTAGAGGAGTGAGAGAGGAGTCCACTGGGCTTTGCAGAAGTAGATTAGGGTTTATATTGAGAGAGATATGGTGTTTTTGGTGTTTGAAGGTCTTAGGAACACTCAAGAACACTTTGAATGTTCTTGAGGTTCTATGAAGATTCATATGAACTTTCTGGGTTTTCCAGATGAATCTAGAGATAAGGGAGATCATGTGGTCGTGGGTGTTGCTAGAGAGAGAGAGAGAGAGAGAGAGAGAGAGAGGAAAGAGTGAAATGAATTAGGTGAAGTGTTTTTGGTGTATTCAACAAGGTTCATGCATCAAGCATGGGCTTGACACCTCACATGGAAAAGCTGGCGACCTGAGGGTAAGACACCTGTCTCTGGAGCTTCTCATGATCCACAAAATCAAGCCCAAAACTGGCCCAATACATTTCTAAACCCATCTTGCAATTTCTTCTCGGTTTTCTCGCTTTCGCGATCATTATTTTAGAAAATACTCCACTATTCCCATGAATCCCAAAACCTCAAAAATATGATTTGGCCTGATTTATATGAATTTAGCAACTTGAATAACTTCATTTGGAGTTTTCTAGCTCCGGTTATGAATTTCCGAAGTTTTTTCGGTTTTTCTTGGTTTTCACCCGACAAGTCAAAAACCCCGTTTCTGCTCTGTTTCTTCCAATTCTAATCTTGTAAATGTTCTTTAGGTTTTAAAACAGTAACATTTGGCTCGTCTCGGCTTCTGTCTCGAATTTTGGTAAAAGTACCATTTTGCCCCTGGGTTTGGCAAAATTACAATTTTACCCCTGACCACTCTTCTTCTGCCCGTTGACCATATTTTTGATTACTGGGTATTACAACGTTAGTAGCTGGCTTCAGAAACTTATGGGAAGATTTCGAGTCTCTCGAAAGAGATACACGGACCTCCTCCGCATTCCTCAAATTTTTTTTGTCCCTGAGTGCTCTTCTTCTCCTCCACTAAAACAACGTCATTACTCATCTCAACCTCATTAATATTCTCACCAGCCTCTGCATTTTCAACACTGTCACAAATGATTTCTTCATTGTTAGAGTCAAGATTAGCACTTTCCTAAAAAGGCCTATTCATGAGTTTAGGTCGGCCCAGAATGGAAAGTTGGTAATAAAGCCCAAGGAGATAAAACTTAGGTTAAACCGAACTCGGGATAGCCGGCCTACATTAGGGTTTGGAAGGTGTCGGCTCGAAGGCGCCGCGGGAGTAAGTCGGTAAAAGGTAATATTCCATATAAAGATAAAACCGAGATTTTAGGAAATATTCGTATTTATTTGTTATTTCCTTTTATGATCGAACCGACTTGTAACCCTATAAAAGGGAACCCAGTTAATCAATAAAATACACGCTTTCTTATTATTTTTGGGCCTGAGAGACTTTAGAGCGACTTTAACCCAAAAAATCTCTCTGGCGACTTTCATAACATTCTTTACCGGCTTCCACCTCGGAAACGCCGGCTTATAAACCCTAATTTCCCAAATCTCATCGTGTTCCCAAATTCTTCTTTTAGAATCCCTAATTCACAAACCCTAAAACTCTTTCTATCTTTGGATAGACCGAGTTGAGATCTTACAATTGGCGCCGACTGTGGGGATTTCTAAGAGAAATTTCTGAACGAGATGTTAGGAAACCGTAAGGAAATCGATCCAGAAAACCCTAGGGTTGACCTAAGCGATCATGAAGCGAGTGATTACGACCAAAGTTATCACGAAGAAGATACGGCGCATGACGGCCAGCAGCCGCGTGACGCCACCAAGCCAAAGAAAGCTCGGGATGACGGTAAAAATGCCCCATCACTCAGTGAAACAGCAGCTCAAATCGAGCAAGACAAAGTCTTAGTTACTCTAATGGCCAAGATCGATTCACAGAACGAGTTGATCAAGATGTTCTCAGAAAAGATCGATCTACTGAAGACAAAGCAAGCAAATATACGTTCGGACCAACAGTCCAGAAAATCCAAGAGAGAGGTGCCTCCAAAGGTGAAAGACAAAGTCGCCAGACGACTAGTATATGACACATCGGGGGAAAGCCACCATGAACAAAGCCGAAGCAGCGAATCCAGGAGCAACCCGCGCAAAGAACGCAATTGGGAGGATACTCGCGAGCGGAGCTCACATCGGAAAGAAGGGTCTGAAGAACCCAAAAGAAGCGGAAGTCGGAGACAGGATGACTGGATCGATGAGAGGTACTCACCCGACAAGGATGAACGTACCAATCACCAGACACGGGGCATGCCCCACATACGAAATTCGCGACATGAGAATGACTCGCACCATGATAACTATCGCCGTGAGCGAAGTATGTCGCACGAGAAAACTCATGGAACGTCTATTCGCGGAGCAAGTCGCAACCATGTCGAGAAACAGCTGACTGAGCTCAGAGACACCCTAAAAGAACTGAAAGGGGAAGTCCATGGCGTTAAGGGGTACGCGCCCGAGATCGACCGGATCATATAGGAGACACAGAGGACACCCTTCACCTCACGTATCACCAACACCTACATCAGGCAAAGGGAAAAACTCAAGTTACCGATGTACGACGGCACGAAAGATCCAGCGACCCACCTTACAACATTCAAAATCATGGCAGCAAAGGCACAGTTTTCATCAAGCAAAGAGCGTGACATCGGCTTCTGCCAACTGTTCGCCGAAACTCTGGAAGGAGACGCACTAAACTGGTTCTCCCGACTCCCATCCAAATCAATCGATAGTTTCTCCGACCTCACGTGGGCATTCGTAAGGCATCACTTTACCTACGTTCGTAAGGACACTTCGCTGAGTACGTTGATGTCAATGACGCAAGAGAAGAAGGAAACCTTGAAAGACTTCGTAGAGAGGTTCAGGGCAGTGATGACGCGAGCCAAGGCACCAGATAAGTTCACTATCGCGGCCCTGACAAATGTCGTCTGGCATGAGTCACCCTTTTATCAGGATCTAGTCGTCAACCCGCCATTAGCATCGAGGATGCACTCCATCGAGCGAATAAATTGGTGGAATTGGAAGAGAAAAAGGTCGCATTAGCAAGAAGATTCGGTTCCGGCAAACAAACAGATAAGGAGGAAAGGGAACCTAGACAGCACTACAACAGTAAGGGCACCAAAACAATGGTTGTCGACAGCTCCGACAAATCCCGGTCATCAAAACCGTGGAATAAGAGGAATAAAGAGGCAAAGAAGGCGCAACAAGCAGCTTCCACTACGGGGGATAAGTACTGCGAATACCATCAAGCTACGTCGCACGACACGGCTGAATGTCGGAATCTCAGAAACGCACTCTACTCCTGGCTTTTGAATGAAGAGATCAAGGCAGCCATTGAAAGATTGAAAAAGGAAGAGTCGGGGCAGCAGAAGGAAGACAAAGCCGACGAACAGGCTCCTAAGCAGGATAAACCGCCATGGCGTATCAAAAGCATAGCTTTGAAACGCAACCGTGAAGACGAAGTGGGAGAGGACGAAGAGGAAACCCCCAAAACCATCCGAAGAATCAACATGATCATGGGAGGTCTAATCTCCGTAAACGATTCGGTCCGATCAATCAAGGTCTACGAATGCCTAGCGTTAGCCGCACAAAAAGCGCCTCAACCAATCCTGTCAGATGATCCACCGGTCATCTTTACTGACCAAGACCTCTATGGGACCCACTACCCCCATAACGACCCGCTAGTGGTTGAGCTGTTAATCGGAAGCTGCCAAGTATCTCGAATACTGGTAGACACCGGAAGCTCGATAGACTTAATTTTCCTGGATATGCTAAAAAGATGGAAATTAAGGAGGAGGATATCAAGCAGAAGGCCAAGCCGCTCACCGGGTTCACAAGTGAGACAACGTACACAATCGGAACGATCAAGTTGCCCGTTTTCGCAGGAGGGGTTAACAGATTGGTAAGGTTTCATGTCATTTACAAGCCAACCATCTATAACGTCATCCTCGGAACTCCGTGACTATACAGCATGAAGGCGGTGTCTTCGACATACCATCAATGTCTGAAATTCCCGACACCTAAGGGGATTCAGACAGTCAAGGGATGCCAGAGCGCGAGCCGGTTGTGTTTTGCAAGAGAGCATAGGATCATAGTGCCTTCGTGCATGATCAATACGGAACACGAAAGAAAAGGACCAGAGAAAGAACTGATCCAACAAGTCATCATCGACGACTCAGATGCAAGCAAGTGCGTAGGAATCGGCGTGGAACTATCGTACGACATCAAGAGAGAATTGATCGCCTTCCTGCAGCAAAACGTTACAATGTTTACGTGGACAATGAAGGACATGAAGGGTATCAACCCGACCATCACAACTCACGAGCTAAATGTCGACCCGACTTACAAACCAGTTAAGCAGAAGAGGCGAGAGCTCGGCCCTGAAAGAGCTAAAGCAGTCAACGATGAAGTAGAGAAGTTACTCGAAGCCGGTTCAATCCAAGAAGTTGATAGGTCAAGAATTAATCCCTATACTAAACTGCAAGTGAACAGCAATGTCAAAGTAGTATATAGGGTTATCGAATCCACAGGGACACTTGGTCTCAATATATCAGAACAGTAGAGACTAATACTAGAAATAAGCAATGTGATTGAATTAAAAGCGGTGCGAGAAAGTAAATCAGTAGCAGAGATTAACGGTTGTGAAAGCAAGTAATTAAAAGCGTCAAACCTAGGCTATTCTCAGGAAATCAGACAAGCAGACAGTTCATTCAGCAAGGATCTAATTAAGCACAGTTCTAGAACTCAAAACACAGATATAGAATTAACCAAATTCCTTTGCGATAATTCTCTAAATCTAAGTGCAGCAAACCAAACTTTCGTTTGCGAAAACTAACAGATTAAACTAGCAATAAGTCCAAGTTTGATATGTTCACAATTATCCTAAACCAAACTTTCGTTTGCGCAAAGTTTAATTGCCCAATTTAATTAGTTCAGATTCCTAAACCCCACTTCCATGACGTATTTAGCAACCTAAGATCTAGATTCTAATTGATCAGGTTAGAACTAGCTTTAAGCACAATTAAATTGAAGAACAGATATAGTTTGAATCCTTAACTGAATTTGAACAAGTCTAGCAGGTCATGAAATCCTATGTGAGAAACCCTAAACCTAACAAGGAATCTACTCATACATAGATAATGAAAACATGATCATATGATAAGTAAATTGCATAAAAGAATAAGAGTAAAAGGGGTTCGAAATCTTCTCCAAATACAGATGATGTAACAGGTTCAGATCAGCCCCAAAAGCTCTAAAAATCCTCTGCTCTTAATTATGAATGCGTAATGTAAAAAGTATCAAGCGTCTCTAATTAAAACACTAAAAACTCTAATATATAGGTATAATCTCGGCCAGGGGCTTCTTTATAAATATCAGGAACTTCTGGATCAAAGTGCAATATCTTGATTCTTCTAAACCGCCGAGTTTTGGCCCATCTCGCTGGTGCATCGATCGATGCTTTGAGTTCAACGATCGACACCTTTCTCTGTTTCGGACAGTGAACTCTATCTCTCGGCCAATCACTCCAAAAAATCCCCAAAATGCTCCATTATCTCCAATTCAGCTCCAAACCTGATTATACCTGTAAAAGACTCTAAAAGAACACTAAAAACACACTTATATCATGACCTAAAACTAGTAAAAACCATGATATATCAACTCCCCCACACTTAGCCTTTGCTTGCCCTCAAGCAAAACAGAGAACTAAAACATGGTGAAGAGGTTTGAAAACTCTTCAGAAACTCATTTCATCCTAGAAGCTACAATACTCAGATTCCCCTTAGTAAACCACTGAAAGAATCAATCACAGGATATCAAGACCAACATGTACTTCCCCCACACTTAGCAACTGTCCTAGGTAAACTCCACAATCACATCCAAGCATTCAAATTCACCCTACTGACTTCTGCTAGTATTTAAGTGCGGTCTCACCTAAGGAGTATCGATCAAAGGCACATGGATTCTTACCTAATCAGCTCTAGACCACCCTACTATCTTTCTCTAGTCCCTTTTTTCTCTTTCCCTTCTTTAACAACTGATTTTTCCCACATTGGGTATCATTTTATTTTTTTTATCAGTGTTCTTCCCGTTATGGGGTGTACTTTGGACACATTCCATGGATAGCACAGGCACTACAAGAAAAAATGGTTATTGTGACGAAATTTTGAGACAAATATTTTTCGTCACAATTTGGTGACATATTGGAGATGATTTTGTGACTATATATTTATGTCATAAATTAGTAGCTCTTTTGTAACAATATTGTTACGATCTAAGTGGTAACCAATCATGTAAATGAATGGAGATTTTGTTTTTTTTTATTATCGAAATAAGAATGAAAATATATTGATACTAGCTATAGAAAATGCAGTTTAACGAGATTAATTGATGCAAGTTTGTAGGAGGTTCATAATTACAGGTAAAACCAACAGTTGTGGTCTCATGTGTTGCGGAAGAGCTGTCCATCATAGGTGTGGTACATGTGAAGCCGTTCGTCGTAGATACGAATGTTGCTTGGGAGAGCTGAACCATGGAGGTGTTCATCCTAATTGTAGGTGCTGCAGGTAGTTGATTTCATATGATCAAAAAATTCTTAGTATTAGGATTAGATCAAATATAAATCATGATTGTAATAGTCTTCCAGACGATAAAAAAAAAAGCTACAAAAGATCTCGTAGCTTTTTAAAAATAAAATATATTGGCCACAAATTATTAATTCTCAAAAAAAACAAAATTCTCGGTTAAGATTTAGCGTATCACAGATAACAAGAATATATCGTGGCAATTAGTTTTAATAGCAATCAAAACTGAAAACCCTACTTTATTTTTTCCTTATTTCTTCTTTTCTCCATGCCTCCACCTCCACCCCTCAGTTTCTTCCTCCTCCTTTTGTCTTTTCGTTTCCTTCTTCCCCTTCTTCTCGTTGTCTTCACATGCTATCTTGTCGAAACTGGCCCCAAACTATGTGTATTGGTTTCAGGAGGTCTGAAAATAATTTCATCAATTTTCTCGATGACATAACAATTCGATTGTTTTCCAAAGCCCGTCGCCGGTTCCTAGCCGGAGCTGATGACAGTTAACACTTGGAATCTCCGCTCTCAGTCTCAAGTTCCATATTCTTTAGGTCATGGCTTTCGATTCCCGCGTCGGTTGGCACGAGGAAGAAGAATCCTCATGGGTTCTGGTTCGAAATGAGTATATCATCGTAACTTATATTATGTTACCCTTTTCTGGACAGGTTTGTCTGTCACTTCATTGTATTACTCTTTGATCTTGATTACGTGCCTTCTTCGGTCTTGTCTTCTGGATCTTTAATAGCAAATGAGTTAAACATGTAGATTATCCTGGATGGAAAATCAGATTGATGATGCTTAATGATCCACAATTGTTCATGAAGTTGATGAATGATTTTTAATAAGGGTTTTAAGAGATCTGATTTTTTTCCTGCACAGATTTACATTACGATGCATAATGTACTGTGTAAAACTGATTTGATAGCAAAAACATTCCTATACCTCGAGGAAAACTTACGTTTCTTAGTGAGAGTCTTACCAAACAGTTGCGTAAGAAGCTAGAGGAGGCAAAACCGATGAAAGCCCTCATGCATGAAGTAAGTTTTTTTTTTCCTAAAGCATTTTTGTTCTTATTCACTTTCTTTTGCTATTAAAAAGAAGTGTACATTTTTTCATTTGAACTGTTCAGATTTGATACTGTCAACGATATGATATGTTAACAGTCTATGGTTTGTCATTATATTAATTGTGAATTCATTGGCATGGTATGCAGTATTGCTCTATCAAGTGATTGGCTTAAACTAATGGATGTTTGGTTGATAGAACATTCTAGTTATTGGGGGGCACACAGAAACGTAGACCTGGTAAGAGGTGGCAAAGGAACCTGGCTGAACTTACAGCCGAAGGTTCTAATGATGATAGCCTTACTTGGGGGTCGTGGTTATTGCAAAGGTGGTGGTCAATACGGCTGAGGCGACTAAAGATGTATTTATTTTCAGATTTTATTTATATTTTAAGTTTAATTAGTTAATATTTAATTTTATTGTATTACAAATTATTATTCGAAATAAAATTTGTTTATTTATTTGTTATTTTATTTACAAATTTGAGATTTAATTTCAGTTTCTAATTTGTATATTTTTAATTATCATGGCTTAAAACAGATTATTAGTCATTATATTTGTAATAGTTACAAATTACGACAAATTGATACAAAACAATTACGTATGTAATTGTGATGGACGGATGACGACTTTTCGTCTTTACTGGCAACGTTTTGTGACTATTTATCCGTTACATGGAGTTACAAATTTGGGACATAATAAATGTCACAAATAGCGACAATTTGAGACAATTTGGTTAGTCACTATTTGTGACATTGTTGTTACTCTTTTGTATCATCACCATTTGTGACGAAATAGTTACCAAATATATTTGTCACAAAAACTGTGACGGTTATGATACAGAGAAACATTTGTGACGACCGTATTGCAACCATTAACATTTGGTCACCAATTCGTCACAATGTCTACATTGTTACGAAAAAGTTATCATTGTTACGAAATATTTCGTTACAATGTGTTTATTTTCCTGTAGTGAGGAGATAATAGGGGTTTCTACCACTCCCATGACCACTTCGGAGTTACTAACTCATCCTCAGTTTATTATCTTTTTTTTGTTTTTTACTTTATTAGAAGGGGGAAAAGGGAACTAAATAGGACAGGTTTACAGGCTGTGTCAGAACTAACAGGGAATCCGACACAAGGTATACCAAGCCCTTAGGTGAGAAATCTAAGTCAGGATTAATTTGAAGTCAGTAAAGGATCCTCTGATACCTGAAGTGATATGGGTGTTCCCAGTAGGTTGATCCGTGTCTGGGTTTTCTAATAGTCAGAGATAGATCCTGCAACTTCATCCCAATGGTTACTTAAGTTCCTGCAAGTCTTGTAAATCTTCTCAGAAAATCATAGTTTCTTACTTAAACAATTTTGACTCAATAAAACAAAATTTTTTTTTATGATAAACAAACTGACTCATAAGAAAACAGAAAGATAATAGTTAGTAGCACCTCCCCCACACTTAAGACACACTGTCCCCAGTAGTGTCCAGCGAAGGATTGGTAAAAAGAAAATAAAAATTGAAAGGATGAAATTATGTCTGTCGGGTTACCTCTGTCGCACAGGCATCGATCGTTGCACTAGGTGCATCGACCGTTGCTCGGCGATTATCGTGTATGGTCGATCGTTTCTCAGGACCGCAACGATCGCTGCAATGCGATTCCTTTCGTGTTGTGACGATTGACACAGAAGTGCGTCGATCGTTGCACTGCGATTTCGGCCGAGACCTGCAAACATAACTGCACCAAAAACAAAAACAAACGTAAAATCCTAACAAAAACACCAAAAATGAAAAAGAAAAACACCAGTACCTAATGGTGGGTTGCCTCCCACCCAGCGCTTGTTTAAGGTCAATAGCTTGACCGGACGCATGGGAATTTTCAGGCTCCAGAAGATCCTGACAGAGACCTTTTTTGTCTCTGTTCAAGTCTCCTCATCCATGGTGGCGTATAAGCATTCGGATCATGGGATCTCCCAAGGAAGAAACCAACAGAATCAGGGCGGGAGCGAAGCTTGGGTGGGGTAGGATGTTGTCCTGCATTCAAAGTAATGCGGTTAGGATGTTTAAGCCTAGATGATTTGTGCCTTACCTTTGGTGGAAATAAGATGTCTGGAGCTTTCTGCTTATGAGCAGTTGCAGGCGCTAAAGATGTTAGAGCAGGTTCACGAGGAACCGTCATCTTCTTCTCTCCAATTTCAGCTTCTAATTCTGTATCAATGCTGAAACTCTGTCCATCAATGGTGGGTTTCTTCAATTCATCCATCTTAAACTGCAAAGGCTCATCTCCCAGGTGGAGATTAATCAATCCATGTCGTACATCAATCACAGCCCCAGCAGTGGCTAAAAAGGATCTACCAAGCAGTAGAGGATCGTTAGGCTCAATCTCATACTTCAGTACTATAAAGTCCGTTGGAATAAAGTAATTTCCAACTCTAAGAGGGATGTTCTCAAGAATTCCTTCTGGATGTCTTCTTGATCGATCAGCTAGGACTAAAGAGATCTTAGTAGGCCGGAAGTTTATTAGTCCCAATCTCACAGCCACAGAGTATGGCATGAGATTTATACTTGACCCGAGATCACACAGCGCTCTCTGAAATCTGTCTCTATGGATAGAGCAGTCTATCATAAAACCTCCTGGATCCTTTAGCTTCTCAGGAACCCTACCATTAACAACAGCATCACATACTTCTGAGATCATCAAGCATCCTTCTTCTTCAGTCATGTTGCTAGAAAGGATGTCTGTAACACATGTCCCCATCATTGGATTGGTCTTAGTGGCATCAATCAATGGAGTGTCAGTTAGCTTTTCTCTCATTATCTCCATGCATTTTTCCAACTTAATCTCTTGCTTGGACTTCCTAGGGAAAGGAATCTTCGGTTTGTAGGCTCTTTCTGTATCAGCATTCGGTTTCTCTGGGAAAACTGGCTGCTCACGCCCATGGTGTCGATCGTTGCTGAGATGGTGTCGATCGTCAATGACAGTCGCAGGATGTGTCGATCGATGCACATTTGTGTCGATCGATGCAAGGCGAACATTCTGAATTTCTCTCGGATTTTCCAGTTCCAGAACCTCAGTTTCTCTATTCTGCTCAACTTCTTCTTCTGCCAAAGCTGCTTTAATATGTTCCGTCTGTGTACGGGTTTCCACTTGCGTCACCCTAGCATCCAGATTGTCAACTCTGCTTGTCAAAGATTCCAATTTTCCACTCAGATCCTGATACATGAAGTCCATCTTTCCACTCAGATCTTGCGTCATCTTATTCTGTCCAAGAAGTAGCTGCTCAAGCATAGACTCAATCTTTGTCTGCTCTTTAATGGGAAGAGCTTGGTGAGGTGAATATCCATAACCATTCGATCTCGGAGCTTGTCTCTGCTGACTTCTAGATGTATATTCAGCTCCATCTAAATAATTCACTTCTACAGATTCTCCAGCTACTACCATGTTGTGGATATAATCCACCTTGTCCCTTAAATCAGCTATCTGCAAGCTATCATCACTGCTACTAGACTTCTGCCTCTCCATGTCAGCATTCTTGACACTATAGCTAGTCATCAAGTTCTTAATAAGCTCTTTAGCTTCCTCTGGGGTCTTGGTATAGAAGTTCCCATCACTTCCTGTGTCCAAAGCTCTCTGATACCAAAAGTCCAATCCCCTGAAAAAGGTACTTAGAAGCTGTACCTCAGAGAATCCATGGTGTGGACAATCTCTCTGGTACATCTTGAATCTCATCCAAGCTGCTTTAAAAGGCTCTGTAGGCTGCTGTTTGAATGTCAGGATATCATGTCTAAGCTGCTCGGATAACGCATCGTCATAAAAATGTCTAAGGAACTCCTTCTTGACTGCTTCCCAAGTGGTCAAAGATCCTGGTTCTAGATGTCTCAGCCAGTAAGCTGCATCTCCTTTAAGAGAGAATGGGAAGAGCTTACAGAAAATATAATCAGAAGAAACTCCTTCAGCCGTGATACTGCTAGCCAATTCCTCAAATGTGTCTATGTGATCCATAGGCTGCTCGCTTGGAAGACCATGGAACTGATAATGTCCAATCAATGCGTAGTACTCAGGTTTCAACTTAAACTCAGCTCTGGTGAACGGAGGTGGTCGAATCGCAGACCGATTAGCATAGAATATATCTGGTCTGTTATAATCAGCAAGTGTCATCTCGTGACCATCCTCTCGTCGATGTTCCGCGCCCACGGCAACATCTAGTGTGATGAGGTTTCCTTCCCCATCCAGTTTCTGACCCTTCGCGTTACATATGTGACCTTCCTGGTCTCGTAGAACTCCGTTCTCGCCGCGAATCAGAATCACAGGCTCCATCAAGAAATACCCTGCCAAATGCTCAAGCTCTCGGTACCACTGGTTTCGCCTTGTGTCGATCGATGCAGGCTCGATGATGTGACGATCGACACTCAGGACTGTGTCGATCGATGCAAGGCGATCAGGCGTACCTGAAACGCAAGAAAAAGAAAAAGTAGTAAACTAAACCAAAAATAAAAATCCTAGTAAAAACCCTAAAGTTCGAAGCTATTGAAGACTCTAAGAGTCCCCGGCAACGGCGCCAAAAACTTGATAGGTCAAGAATTAATCCCTATACTAACCTGCAAGTGAACAGCAATGTCAAAGTAGTATATAGGGTTATCGAATCCACAGGGACACTTGGTCTCAATAGATCAGAACAGTAGAGACTAATACTAGAAATAAGCAATGTGATTGAATTAAAAGCGGTGCGAGAAAGTAAATCAGTAGCAGAGATTAACGGTTGTGAAAGCAAGTAATTAAAAGCGTCAAGCCTAGGGTATTCTCAGGAAATCAGACAAGCAGACAGTTCATTCAGCAAGGATCTAATTAAGCACAGTTCTAGAACTCAAAACACAGATATAGAATTAACCAAATTCCTTTGCGATAATTCTCTAAATCTAAGTGCAGCAAACCAAACTTTCGTTTGCGAGAACTAACAGATTAAACTAGCAATAAGTCCAAGTTTGATATGTTCACAATTATCCTAAACCAAACTTTCGTTTGCGCAAAGTTTAATTGCCTAATTTAATTAGTTCATATTCCTAAACCCCACTTCCGTGACGTATTTAGCAACCTAAGATCTAGATTCTAATTGATCAGGTTAGAACTAGCTTTAAGCATAATTAAATTGAAGAACAGATATAGTTTGAATCCTTAACTGAATTTGAACAAGTCTAGCAGGTCATGAAATCCTATGTGAGAAACCTTAAACCTAACAAGGAATCTACTCAGACATAGATAATGAAAACATGATCATATGATAAGTAAATTGCATAAAAGAATAAGAGTAAAAGGGGTTCGAAATCTTCTCCAAATACAGATGATGTAACAGGTTCAGATCAGCCCCAAAAGCTCTAAAAATCTTCTGCTCTTAATTATGAATGCGTAATGTAAAAAGTATCAAGCGTCTCTAATTAAAACACTAAAAACTCTAATATATAGGTATAATCTCGGCCATGGGCTTCTTTGTAAATATCAGGAACTTCTGGATCAAAGTGCAATATCTTGATTCTTCTAAACCGCCGAGTTTTGGCCCATCTCGCTGGTGCATCGATCGATGCTTTGAGTGCAACGATCGACACCTTTCTCTGTTTCGGACAGTGAACTCTATCTCTCGGCCAATCACTCCAAAAATCCCCAAAATGCTCCATTATCTCCAATTCAGCTCCAAACCTGATTATACCTGTAAAAGACTCTAAAAGAACACAAAAGACACTAAAAACACACTTATATCATGGCCTAAAACTAGTAAAAACCATGATATATCAGAAGTCAAATACCCCGATTGGTTGGCTAATCCAGTGGTCGTGAAAAAGAAAAACAGGAAGTGGAGAGTATGCGTTGATTTCACGGATCTCAATAAAGCATGCCCAAAGGATAGTTCCCCCTGCCGCATATCAACCGCCTTGTTGAAGCAACAGCCGGAAACGAATTACTATCATTCATGGATGCGTTCTCAGGGTATAATCAAATCCTCATGAACCCGGACGACAGGGAGAAGACGGCGTTTATCACTGAACGCGGTACGTATTGTGATAAGGTTATGCCCTTTGGCCTCAAAAACGCCGGCGCCACCTACCAGCGGCTGGTCAATCGGATGTTCGCAGGACAACTCGGCACAACAATGGAGGTTTACATCGACGACATGCTAGTCAAGTCTCTGATTGCCTCTCAGCATGTCAGCCATTTAAAGGAATGTTTCAACATCCTTAACCGGTACGGAATGAAGCTCAATCCAACTAAGTGTACGTTCGGAGTAACATCGGAGAGTTCCTTGGGTACGTGGTAACTCAGAGAGGAATAGAAACTAATCCAAAGCAGATCAAGGCCATAATCGACTTTCCATCTCCCAGGAACACTCGAGAGGTACAACGCCTCACTGGCCGCATAGCCGCCTTGAACAGATTTATATCCCGGTCAACGGATAAATGTCTGCCCTTTTATGAACTCCTACGGGGGAATAAAAGATTTGTGTGGGACGATAAGTGTCAAGGGGCATTCATTCAACTCAAGGACTACTTTTCGAACCCGCCGTTACTGTCTAAACCCGAAAACAGTGAGACGTTGTTGCTTTACATCGCCGTCTCAACAACGGCAGTCAGTGGCGTACTAGTTCGGGAAGATCGAGGGGAACAGAAGCCGATCTTCTACGTAATCAAAACAATGAACAGAGCCGAAACCAGATATCCTGCAATGGAAAAACTGGCCTTCACAGTCGTCATCTCTGCACGAAAGCTACGACCATATTTTCAATCGCATCCAATCGCCGGGTTAAGTAGCCAACCTCTTCGAACAATCCTTCATAGCCCGGGACAGTCTAGCCGCCTGGCCAAATGGGCGATAGAGTTAAGTGAGTACGACATCGAATACAGAAACAGGACAACCGCCAAATCGCAGGTGATAGCAGATTTGCTTGTCGAGTTATCCCCCGAATTAGATGTCGGTACCGAAATAGAAGACAAAAATTGGAAGTTGTTCGTCGACGGGGCTTCATCGAAAAAAGGAGCCGGGATAGGGATACGTCTCATATCACCGACCGGCGAAATACTCGAACAGTCGTTCAAGCTGGGTTTCACGGCATCTAACAACACAGCCGAGTATGAAGCTCTGTTAGCCGGCCTCAGACTAGCCATGGAAATCGGAGTACGACACCTATTGGCCCATTGCGACTCCATGCTTGTAGCAAACCAGATCAATGGGGACTACGAAGCTAAAAACGAGCGGATGGAGGCTTACCGAAAAACGGCATTAGAGCTCACCAGTTCCTTCGAATTCTTCGACATCGTCCAGAAACCAAGAAAGGAAAATGCCCCGGCAGACGCACTCGCCTCGCTAGCATCAAATCCCGATCTCGGTCGATGGATCCCGGTAGAAACTATCCACGAACCAAGCATCCTGCCCCCCCCCCCCGAAAGTGAGCACGAGGAACCTGACGAAACGATCCAAAGTAGCGAGGACGATATGTGCTGTAACATTCAGGTGAAGAACACCGACCTCATTGCTTTCCTAACTGACGACAATGAGGATTGGCGACTTCCAATAAGAGCATATTTAACAGAAGGAAAGCTTCCAGAAGACAAATGGGACGCACGACGACTTAAAATCAAAAGTGCACGATACACTATACATGACGGTATCCTTTATAAATACTCCGCTAATAAAACCCTCCTCAGATGTATACATGGAGCCGAAGTAAGTCGAGTCCTTGAAGAGACGCATTTTGGAGCATGTGGTAACCACTCCGGAGGCAGATCTCTCGCCCTCAAAACCAATCTGAACGGTCAATACTATTGGCCGACAATGACAACCGACTGCGAGACTTATTCCAACAAGTGTGAAAAGTGTCAGCGACATGCGCCATTCATACACCGACCTACAGAACTGCTTACGACATCAACCGCAGCTTATCCATTCATGAGATGGGCAATGGATATCGTTGGACCGTTACCAATATCCAATCAAAGACGATTTCTACTCATCATAACCGACTACTTCACAAAGTGGGTAGAGGTCAAGGCTTATGTCGCAATCCACGATGTCCAGGTCCAAAATTTCGTCTGGAAATACATAATATGTCGTTTCGGGCTGCCTTACGAGATAATCACAGATAACGGATCATAATTCACCTCAAAGGTATTTGAAGGGTTTTACAAAAAATGGGATATACGTCTTAGCAAGTCGACACCAAGGTATCCTCAGGGAAATGGGCAAGCCGAAGCAACGAATAAAACCATCATCGCCGGCATCAAAAAATGCATTGAGAGCAAAAAAGGATTTTGGGCAGATGAGCTAGATGGTGTCCTCTGGTCGCACAGAATGACACTCCGCAGCGCAACAGGAGCCACCCCATTCTCCTTAGCCTTTGGCGTAGAAGCAGTGGTACCAGCAGAAGCTAACATTTACACCCTCCGCCGGTCTCTCATGCCGCATCATACCGAGATCAATGAAAAGATGATAATTCAGGCTCTCGACACCTTAGAAGAAGAACGGGATCGGGCCCTACTCAGAATTCAAAACTACCAACAGCTCGCAGCTCGGTACTACAACCAGAAAGTTAAAGAGCGACACTTCCAAGTCGGCGACTACGTCCTCTGCAAAGTTTACGAAAACACCAAAGAATGGAGAGCAGACAAACTCGGGGCGAAATGGGAAGGACCTTACAAAATTACGAAAGTCGTCAAACCGGGAGTCTACGAGTTTGAGTCAATGAAAGGCAAAGCTTTACCGCGATCCTGGAATTCCGCAAGTCTGAAAGAATACTACTAAGACGGCAAGGCTATCGCCAAAAAAAAGTGTATTATGAACTACAAGTGACTTTATTCTTCCTCGGGAGATACGTAGGCAGCCTTTACCGGCATAGTCACAAATCTAATAAAATCTTCATTTTTTCAGTCAATTTACCGTCTTGGAAGCCATGCAAAGCCAAAACAGGTAAATCTTTTCATTAAATATTTAAATACTCTTTGTACTGACAAAGCTTAAGCCGAGTTCTAACTCGCAAAAAAAAACCGAGTTCTAACTCGCCAAAAGCCGAGTACAAACTCGCCAAAAGTCGAGTTCTAACTCGCAGAAAGACGAGCAATGACTCGCAGAAAGACGTGCAACGACTCGCAGAAAGACGAGCAATGACTCGCCGAAAGACGAGCAATGACTCGTAGAAAGACGAGCAATGACTCTCAGAAAGACGAGCAATGACTCGCAGAAAGACGAGCAATGACTCGCACCATTAGCATCATGCCTTCTGGCCAGGGGCGTGGTCTTCCTTGCGCACGAGGTGCACATCGTGGTAAGGAAAAGCCGCGATCCGTCCCGCAAATTCTTTGCGGCAGGAGATAACAAATAAGTCGAGCATAAAAGACTCGCGCATTCTCCCGCCCTTAGAACCAAGCCGAGCATCTGTAAGTCTCGCAAACCGCCTTATGGCAAGAGTCGCTAAATTGGTTAAAGTTTAAAACAACACTTAATACAAGATTAGTCCGACTACTTGAAAGTCGCTAAATCGTTTAAATTTGACGACAAGCTTAATACGAGATTAGTCCGACTACTTGAAAGTCGCTAAATCGTTTAAATTTGACGACAAGTTTAATACGGGATTAGACCGACTATTTGAAGCGTAGAAGAAACCGATTCCACATCGGACCGTATTTCGAAACATTATCAAATAACACGGAAGGAAGAACTGAGTTGTCGCCATCAACGGTGTCGGACTCAGTTCCTTCAAAATCTACGTCTTCGTCGGAACCATCAGGGTCCAAATCTCGGAGCTGCGGAATGAGAATCTCACCCCGACCAGAGTTTTCCGCGCCATCTGTCCTGCTTGATAGCTCTTGACGATAAATAAATTCCTCAGCTGCACGATAGCCGGGATGGTGTCTTAAGTCGGAAGACGTGGTGGCAGATGACGAACTAGACGAAGTATCATGACGACTTGACGAACCGGAAGAGACAGGAACGACTTCCTTATCTTTACTTCCCGAGCAGCGGATCAACGACATAATTAACGAAGAACAAACGAAGAACACTAACAACAAACGAATTTTTGATCTAAAAACCTAGAGATCTAAGGAGCAGTGACGGCGGAGAGACAACCGGAAAATAAATATGGGAGAGAAAAGAAGTTACTTTCGAAAATCTTCACTCAAGCAGAATGAAGAAATGAGAAGTGAGAAGGGGCTATTTATGGTGAAAATGACGGCGCAGAGTTCAAGGCAATAATTCGTGTCTCGCACCTATCCGATCGATTGAACCAAGAATCGATTCCGGTTCCATCATAATCTTCTCCGGTTTATGTCAAATTGTCGGATTGATCAACAGTCTGAATTAGGCCGGATAAATCTAATAAGATATGGGCCTAAGCAAAAGCCAAGATCATCAAGTAATAAGACATGGGCCTAGGAGGAAGTAAAAGCTCGTCAAATAAGGAGGAACGGGCCTATAAACTCATCTCTTAAACCATAGGTTAACTCCTCGCAATGCCGACTTGATCTCAAGTCGCCACACTGGGGGGGCTTATTGTTAGAGTCAAGATTAGCACTTTCCTAAAAAGGCCTATTCATGAGTTTAGGTCGGTCCAGAATGGAAAGTCGGTAATAAAGCTCAAGGCGGTAAAACTTAGGTTAAACCGAACTCGGGATAGCCGGCCTACAGTAGGGTTTGGAAGGTGTCGGCTCGAAGGCGCCGCGCGAGTAAGTCGGTAAAAGGTAATATTCCATATAAAGATAAAACCGAGATTTTAGGAAATATTCGTATTTATCTGTTATTTCCTTTTATGATCAAACCGACTTGTAACCCTATAAAAGGGAACCCAGTTAATAAATAAAGATACACGCTTTCTTATTATTTTCGGGCCTGAGAGACTTTAGAGCGACTTTAACCCAAAAAATCTCTCCGGCGACTTTCATAACATTCTTTACCGGCTTCCACCTCGGAAACGCCGGCTTATAAACCCTAATTTCCCAAATCTCATCGTGTTCCCAAATTCTTTTTTTAGAATCCCTAATTCACAAACCCTAAAACTCTTTCTATACATTCATCATCATTTCCTACTATCAAAGAAGAGAAACTTGATGGAGAAGCAATCATTGTCTGATCCACATCTTGTGTGGTTTTCTTCGATGCTTTAGACAATGAAACATTTTTCCACTCACTCTCGGGAGAGGAGGGAACTGTTAGTTTCAGCCCGCGATTAGGAGTTTCTTCAACCACCAACTCCTTATGCACAAGAACATCCTTCAAACTCAAGGAAGGGGAACCTTCACCAACCTTTAAACTGACATCAACACTATCCACAACCTTACTTTGATTAGCATCCTTTCCTTGACTAGTCTCAGCATTGCCTTGACTAGCCTTGACTTTGCTTGAGCTCCTAAACGTATCTAAAGGAGTATCACACCGGAGGAGCTCAAAAGTGCCAGGAACCGCTAGACAGTCCTTAGTTCTGTGTCCCCATTTATTAAGTGACATTAGCTCTGTGGTAAAAAATCTTGTTATACTTTCTTTGCACAATTGGTTAACAAATTCTTATCGCATACTTCTACTTTTTGGAAGGTTAGAAATTAACAAGAAAATCGACTAGCCACGTCAGCAAAGGAGACTCTACGTACGACTAGGTTTACGAAAGTTCCAGCCCACGTTAGGGCTATGACGGCGCCGGGAAAAGGTGTTTCCTCGCCGGAAAAAATGGAGGAGCAGATGGCGAGCACGAAGGGCTTGGAGAGGATATAGGATTTGGCAGCTTTGGAGATGGAGAAGGCCAAAACAGGTTCTGGGAATGATTTGGAATTTTCTAGGGTTTTGAATGTTCTAGAACTGGATTTGGCTGAATCAAAGGAGATGCAGCAAGCTTCAAACGAGGTGCTTTCGATGGTGGAAAAGGTGAACAACGAAGCAACAGTGGGAGATTCACATGAGAAGCCAAAGGAGGGCAGTGTGGAGAATATTTTACGGAAGACGTATGCTAAAATCGTTAAAACTACGTCCTCTCTTCAAAAGGTGGATGTCTCGGTGGAGGATGTGAATGGTGTCCCGACCATGCGGGTTCCGGACTGTGTTTTTGCGGACTCTCCTTTATGGGAGGATTGTTTAGTGGGGAAATTTGGTTCTAAAGCTCCCCATGTGGGTGCGATTCATGCTACGGTGAGTCGCATTTGGTCCTTGGGTGACAGAGCGATCAAGATTGAAGTCTTTGTAGTTGATGATTATACGGTGAAGTTCCCTATTAATGATGCAAGTGTTCGTGCTCGGGTAGTGCGAAGAGGTATGTAGAACATTAAAAACATTCTAATGATTGTCTCGAAATGGAGTCCTATTATTGTGAATCTTCAACCAGAGATGAAGACGGTTCCCTTGTGAGTTGTGCTGCGCAATGTTCCACGCTTTATGTATTCATGGAAGGGACTAAGTAGTTTAACTAGCTATTTTGGAGACCCAAAAGGTTTGCATCCGGAGACTCTTTGGTGCAAAAATTTTGAAGAAGCGAAAGTATTTGTGGAAATTGATTTGGAATTAGTATTTGAGTTTAAAAAGTCTTTTAAATCCTCACGGTTATAAAAAGTTAATTCTAAAGTTAAAAGTTTTCAATGAATTATCCTAAATATATCCTATATAGCTTGTGAAATACTCCCATAATTGTTATTGTGAAAAAACATGGAATTTATTATTCTTTAGGACAGTTTCATACATGATACTAGAAAAACACACAAAACAACACAAGAAAACATGCGTAGTAGAATAGAAGAAACAAGATATATAGGAGATCATTACGGTACATGATCAACCACCATCACCAACTTGTGCGTCTAGTTCCCCATCCTGGGGAGGAGGAGGAGGAGGCATCGGGGAAAAATATGCTCCAATAGCCTGAAGACCGTCAAATATAGACCGTCCATGGAACCCAACAAATGCACAACCTTTTTCCTCAAGCTTGAATTTTTCTACATTGGTACCCAACTCATATCCAAATGTCGGAGAGGTCCTTCCTTTTGATGTTTTGAAAGTCATCGATGTAATCCACTTTTGATATTGTCTAGTTGTGATAGTCCCCTCCACGGACGTGAGGAGTTCATCCGGATAGTCCAGGACAAACTGCGACAAAAAGGGTTCACACATTCAAGAACACATAGAGATAAAGATATGGTTGAGCAATATTTAGAGTTGTAAAATTATGACCTCTCCTTCTTGTGTGTTCCCTGCTTCTTTCGTCCCGTGCTCACGGGTTTCCACTTTGCCGCCGTCATCGTACTCAAACCTGATACATCTCATACATAAAGGACCAGAATAAACGTACACCTTTCTTACTCCATGAAAAGTACCATCATCCCAAAGGAAGCCAGCATCACTTTTGGATTCCAATTTTACAATAGGAAGTGATGTGAAATAAGCTCCAAGAGAGTTTAGGCTCTTTTCAGCATATCCATGAAATCCAATGATCTTATTGCCGTGACATCCAAGTGAAAATTTAGTGTCCGTTTCTTCATCATAGAATCCCATCAGCTCAGAAGTCTTAATGTTGGTTTTGAACTGAATTGCTTGAATCACACCGGAAGCATGGTCGTAGTAACCGTCAGCAGACAACAGATATTCGGTGTCAGCATGGCTTATCTCAAACTACAAAAAGAAACGGTAAAAAGGCCATTACATTATAACATTCAAGAATCAAATTTATAATGTGAGTTTTCTTTTTCATAATGCAATATTTAACCAAAACAATAATACATACCGGCTCAAGTGCTAAACCTCCATGAGGGTTACCATGGACTAGCCCCTCTTTCGGATGTCCATCCTTGTCAACATAATCGACTTTGATGCTTAGTATGCCTTTTCTACCCGCAAATACATGAATCTTTGTTACAGCTTCATAGTCGGCTCCATCATTCCATATCTTGCCTCCCTTGCCCCCTTTTGCTTCCATTTTAGTTGGAGTAATCCAAGTAACGTATGCTCCAAGCGAGGCTAGGTTGGACATACCAGATCCGTGAAACCCAATGATTTTTTTCCTCTCGACTGCTAGTGTAAACTTATAATAATCTTCATATCCCATGAGTTCAGAGATCTTCAAGTTGGTTTTGAATTGAAGTCCTTGAATCACTTTGTTGTTGTGGTAACCCTCAACAGATACAAGATGTTCACCTTTTAGATGATCAATCTCAAACTGCGAAAAAGATTTATTAAACAAAAAAAAGAATCAATACTATCCAAATGAACACAAATAAAGGGAAATTAATTAGCATAATTCAAAGTCATACCATATGTGTGAAACCTTGATTTGAGAAACCATGCAATGATTCATCTTTCAGTTGTCCAGTCCTGACATAGTCAAACTTGATGAACTGTATGCCTTCACGATCACCTCGTACATATATCTTTGTTACACCCTCATGGTCGGATCCATCATCCCACTTTTGGATATCTATATTGTCGTTCCCTTCCGCTTCCAGCCTTTGCGTCATCTTGGCTCGAACGTATTTTAATCTTGAAATATTGTGTTGTTTAGTAAATAATTAATTTGCGTCAAAAAAAGAAATTAATTTGCGTCACCACATGTGTTTCTTTAGGTTTGAACTAAAAAGAGGGAAGAAAGAGACCATTTTTTGAACCATTTCATATTGAAAAAGCATTTGCAGAGAGCCAGAGACAAAGCAGGTGATTAAACTTAACCGGTGAAAAGGAAGCAACCTTAGTTATTATGTACATATTCCACAATCATGGTCAGATCCATAATCCCACTCATATTTTAACCCTACCGCTTCCAACATTTGGGTCATCTTGTTGTTTTGCTTAATTAGTCAATAACCTGCACTGTAAATGGCTTACAATCTAAGGCACTAGTAAATGACTTTCCATGTGTGGGTGTCCTTAAGTTCTACAAGCTTTCAATTTAAAACAAATTAGTGATAAGTGGATTAGCCTATATATATACTTTATATATTATTAATGATTCCTTTTAACTACCGATATTATTAATGATTATGTTCTAATAATGATGACCTTCTAGAGTGAACTGCGGGCCGAAAGGTTCTAGGGTTTGTAATATAAACACACATTAATATAAAAACCCCAGACTAAAGGGTAAGTTTCTCTCTAAGTTATTGGCATAACTAGTTTCTTCTTCAAGGGTTTACTCAAATTTTACAACAAACACCAACTTGTGTTTCTTGGGTATTTTTGAAAGATAAAAACCATTTCAAGCAAAGGATAAAACATGATCTAGCTTGAAGGAAGAAGGCCGTTGGAAAAAAAAAAAAAAAAAAAAAAAACAGAGTAGAAGAAGATAAGTTTCTGTTGAAAAGGGAAAGTTCCAACTATTGTCTAATAAGCCCATTTAGAAAATGGATATGCTCCAGAATTATCAAAACTATATATGCTCATTACATTTACAATTTAATATTTAAGAGTATAAGGATCAAACATTGGAGTAAGTACAAGCAAATATTCATAGAGAGTGAAAGAGAGAGATGACCTGTGATGGCGGCGGAGATAGAAAAATAGATGATGAACAACAAGTGTTATGGTGGTCTATAAGCTTAAAGGATGAAGGTGTCTTTTATAGACAAACTTTTGTTCTCGTACAAATATATTATATACTACTGGATTACAAGCAACCATATGTTATGATACTGTTATATATTAAAACATTAACTTTGATTAAAAAAACATTAAATTTGATATAAAAAGACGAAGAGATTAAATATGTTATTAAAAGACAACTTGATAAATATGTTATAAGAATGTTCAAATAAATAAATAAAAGATAAATATGTTATAAGACTAAGGTCTTCTCTGCCAATATGATTGTGGGGATTGTAAATTCATTGCACCATTTAGATCATTTCCAATATTTCTCTATTTTTTTCTCTAAAATAGAGAAGCTCTCTAATAGAAGAATAATCTTCTCTAATTTTTTCTCTAAAAATATTCCTTTTAAGATTCTATTTTTATTTTATTATTAGTATTTTTATTTACAAAATTTACAAACTAACCCATTTATTTTATTTTTATAATTTCTATAAACTTTAATATTATTTAAACTAAACATATATTTTATTTAATAGATAAAATTACGTAATGTATTATAAAAATATAAAACATATTCTTTTTTATTTAACCATCAACATTAATGTATTTTTCATAAATTAATATTTTGTATTAAATATATAATAGTATTATTTATAATATACTAACTATTTATACTATTAATTATTAAAATATTAATTTTTATTTAATTTAGTCATAAATAAATAGATTTAGAAGTTTAAAAACTACTTTCCAAATTACAAAGTTCACATCTATTATAGAATCAACAATAGAAATCCTCTAAATATAAAGAAAAAATAGCAATATCTTCAATATAGAAGTGAGTTGAAGAAAAAAAATTTCTATAATAGTATTTAGAGGCAAAAATATAGGTGGGTTAAAAATGCCCTTAGATAAATACATATTGTGCAATAATTCGATCCTATATATTTATATTTAGCTTAATTTTCCTCTGTCAATGTTTGTATTTATTTCTTGAATATGGTTATTTTGTAGAAAATAACTTATTATGTAAAGTCTATTTTTAAAAAATTTGTAACTAATATAATCATGACTGAAGTTAGTAAATTGATTAGATTTTGATATGTGTAAACAATAAAAAAATGGAGAAAGAGAAATATATGATAAACCTACAAGTGCTATGACAAGGCATGGTTCATGCAATCAGTTTAGTTCGGTTTTTAATTTTTGATATTTTAAATATATAAATATAGAAAATATTCAGATATTTATAAAATTCGGATTTATTTTAGTTCGTTTTTGACTTTCAGCTCGGTTTGGATAATAAAATTAAAAATTGGCTAATATTCAAAACAAATTCGGGTTTTGGTTCGGTTGGAGTTGAAAAAATCAACCATATATTTTGTGACTTTTTGGTCAAATATTATATTGTAATATATTGTGACTTTTGGTCAAATATTATATTGTGACTTTTGGTCAAATATTATATTTTGTTTTTAAATTACTAAATTTAATTTAAAAAGAAACTAGATCTGTTATTAAAAGACTATAAGAAGTCTTCCCTGCGAATATGCTTGTGGGAGATTGTAAATTAATTTCACGATTTAAATAAGTAAACATTATGCAATGATTAAATCCACTTGTATTTGCATTTAGTTTAATTTATGTTTTCAGTTGCCGTAGGTAAGCAACTCATCCACTTGTATTTGGACATACCAGATCCGTGAAACCCAATGATTTTTTTTTCCTATTGAACCACCTCAAAATAACCACAAAATGAAAACTCGAGCCAAAAATAATATAACAAAGGCCAAACAAATTTTCAGTCTTCATGTTGCAGGTATCCAAAAATCCAAGGAATCCATGACAGTTACACAAGCACTAAGGGATGAACATTGGCGTATGTCCATGTCCGAGGAATACAACGCCCAAATCGCAAATCATTCATGGGATTTAGTACCTCCACATCCTTCACAAAATCTCATCGGCTATTGTTGGATATTCACAACCAAGTATCATCCCAGTGGACAATTAAATCGGTAGCAAAAGGATTTCATCACAAATATAGAGTTGATAATGCGGAAAGATTCAGTTTGGTTATCAAGTCTACCACAATCCGTTCTCGATTTAGCATTTCTCACTCATGGCACATTGATACACAGTCATTTTCAAATTGATAAAACGGAGATACCATGGGGTTAGGTTTGGGATGGAATATGTCTCTAACGTCGACATGTTTATGAAATAAAACCATTAGACTTTATCGATCCAAATTCGAGTGCGGATTTTGATACCAACATCTATATAGCTTTTCATGTATATATGTAATATACATATATAAGGAAAAACACATTGTATAATGTTTATAAGGTAAATTATGAAGGTTATCGATACATTCAGTTCTACTTTAATCGAAACTGATCCAATATAGTATCATCTTTTATATTAGAGCTAATAACTTTATATGAATTTATCTTTACATTAAACCAAAAAGACATATATGTCATATAAGAATATAAATATTCTTAACGGAGACAATAGAAAAATGTCTATATATTTGAACCTCACTTCTCACAGGAATAATCCATTTTCTCTCCACAAAGAAAAATATGACACTCTTTCCTTCTTTCTTTCTAAAACGGAGTATTGTAGTATTTTATCATTCGTCGTATTCATGTTTCAAGTGTTGCAAGCAAAACAAATAGTTACGGTTAAACCATGGGATTCGAGAATCACATTGAATAGAGATTATCGGTGATTTATTGAGTTAAGAACGTACACCAAGTCTCGCATCCGTATTTTTGGTTACATGTTTATAAGATTATAGCCCAAAATATCATTTACGAAAATTTAAGTGCCTACATCTATATGTTTATGTTCTTCAAAAAAAAGTCACACTCATAGTGTTCGTTTCCTCTGGAGCTCTCGCCAAATTGTGAACGTCCCACCGTAATTTTTCTCACGAATCGCTACATTAGCTCCTTTGTAAGTATCCCCATTTTAGGCATAAGCTATCAAGTCCGTTACCGTTGGGATTTTCTTTTGGATATGGGTTTAGCATCCATCCAAAGTCCATTAGAAATCTTGTTAAATCAGCCGTATTCATTTCAGTCCAAGAAGACAAGCCCGCTAAAAAGTCAACGGTCTAGAAAAAAATCAGCATCCAAGCGCTATAAACAGGACCATTAACCCTTCATTTTACACACATTGTAACTTGTGAAGAGTGTCGAGCTAGTTCTATAAAGCTCCGTCCTCAAGCAATAGTTAGGGAGAACGTCATTTGACGGACTCCCACCTCGTACCATCATGTTCATCGCTCGGCTTTGGCCTTAAAATTAATAATGAACAGTTTTGACCTCGTTCAAGTGTACCCTGCACCTCGTAGTTAGGACATTTCAGATCGTAGCCCGGATTTTATTACTAGATCGAATTTCCATAACAATAATTGGCGCCGTTTGTGGGGAAACGAGAAACTTTTTCAACACTCTAAGACGAAGCCGGTATGACATGACCTCTTCCAACGAATAACAACCTGAAATCGCCAAAACGAACCGGAGCCCGCTCGCCCCGAGGCTGGACTCACCAAGCCCATCAAACGAAACACAGTCACCGATCTCACTGACCGACGCCCGGACTAACCAAACTAGGGTAACCAACGCCCACCAAGATGGAACGCGTTCAGACGGGCAGGACCAGGACGTCCCCTCTCTCATAAGGACCCTAATGGCACAAGTCGACGAGCTAACCAGAGACAACAACGCCCGTTTTGATGTAATCACGAGCAATCCAGACACATGCAGGGAACGAATTATCTATCTACAAGCCAGCGAGCATCAAGCATCCCACGCAAATGATCACCCTACTCCACAGTTGTTTATGTTCGGAGAAACACCACCCCTAAACACCGAGTTAAGCAGGCGACCACCCATTCCCTAAGGGACGTCGCCAACCGAATTCACCCAAAGTCAGGCTGAAGCTAGCAGAAGTAGTGAACTTGAGTAACTCAAGATTTATTTGGATTACATGACATCAAAAGTTCACAAAACAACTAGCTCAGCCCCTGAAATAGATTGGGTCATGTAGGAGACCCAAAACACACCATTCACGAGCAAAATAATAGGGACGTCGATCAGACACCCCGGGAAGATCAAACTGCCCACCTACGACGGTATCTCGGACCCCCGATAGTAGCTGATGGCTTTCAGTATTGCAATGGACGGGCTCAATTCTCGGCCGAGGAGCGATGTTGGTTTCTGTCAGTTATTCGTCGAGAATTTGAGCGGCTCTGCCCTCAACTGGTTCTCGTGTCTAGAGGCGCACTCCATCGACAATTACCACCAGTTAACGACAACTTTCTGAAGCACAACTCCATGTTCATCCAGGAAGGAGCCTCGAGCGCCGACCTCTGGGCCGTAAGCCAGGGACCAAAAGAACCCCTCAGATCCTACATCGACAGGTTCAAATTTATCATCCCAAAGATCACGATAACCGATAATGAGGGACTCCCGGAACTTCAAAATAGGCTCTGGTACGATCGCCGTTCCGTGAAGAGCTTTCCATAAACAAGCCACATACCCTTGAAGACGCCCTTCACCGTGCGGCCATCTTCGTCGAAATAGAGGAAGAGAAGGACCTACTCGCCAAGAAATTTGCCTCAGCAAAGAATGGAAAAGATACTTCCAAGAATCTCGACGACAAAGAAAAGAAAGGAATGACTTGCTACGTCGGAGAACAAAAAGCAAGTCAACAGGCGTCCCAACACCCAGGGCGCAATGCGACGAACAGCCGGCAAAGTCGACCATCGAACAAATACGTGCGATCCGACGACCAGGAAAAGGGTTTCTGCAATTTTCACTAACGCTCTGGGCATAGCACCGCAGAATGTCGACATCTCTAAAGCCTCTTATTCGGCGAGTACCAAAAGGAAGTGATGAACTTAACCAACCGAAACGCTCTGGCGGCACCCCTGGGAATTGAGAGACACCGTGACAGCCCAAAAAAGAGGGAGAACGGTTCAAGCCCGTCCAAGAGGAAAAGGCGAGGCAAGCAGGACAACATAGGACAGAATATAGCGACATCTGTTGGATCTCCTAGGATCTAGGGTTCGTTATATTGAAAATTTACCCACTTCGTTCTTACCTTGAACTGGCAGCGGAATGATTGGTGACGAGATCAGTAAGCAACACAGATGCATTGCCTCTACCAGATACACACGCATACAAAGCTGGAAACGGGATGCTAGTGCCGGATCTTTGGGAATTCTGAGTTTCTGGTGTTTCTGCTTTTCTGTCAGAGAAAAACTCGACGGCTGGGGTTCCAGGTCGAAACTATATCACTATATAAAGACCTGGAATGATTTAAACCGAACCATGATTAATTAGATTCGTTTTAAGTCATAAAACCGAAACTCAGTTTCGGAATCAACCCTGTGTCGATCGACACACATACCGTGTCGATCGACACACTATTCGAAACTCAATATTGATGTGTATCCAATACACATTAATACGATCATTACCATAATGATCATCCTCAAATTTTAGCTTCCAGTTTGCTTAGGTGTGTGACCCTATAGGATCATATAATATTGGCAGTAAGTCTACAACTTACAGATTGCAAGAGGCTTCTAGCAAAACATTGCAACCGCCAAGTATTATACGAATGTCTGATCTCGACACATAACTATCATCAGGAGTGAGTACAAGTGTGATTTCAGGACACTATCCCAATAACATCAACACAGAACCGTTAAAGCGGATCCACGACGACAAAGAAGAGGACGAGCCCACGCCCAGAAAATGGATCACTATGATCATGGGAGGGCTTCTCACTTGCAACGACTCGGTACGATCAATAACAACATACAGTCAAAAATCTGATGCGCAACAGCAATGGAATAGAAACTTCCTCGAAGAACTGAAACCAGGCACCGATATCACCTTCACATCGAAGGACGAAGAGGGACTCGACAAACCATACAACGACCCACTAGTCGTCGAACTCCATATTGGAGATTGCGAAGTCACCAAAGTCCTGACCGACATAGGAAGCTCAGTCGACCTCATATTCAAAGAAATCCTACAAAGGACGGAATTGCTCGACTACAGAATGAAGCACTCGGAAAAGCCCCTTACTGGGTTCGCTGGAGATACGACCGCTACGATTGGGACGATTAAGTTACCAGTACATCCCGGACGCGTGACCAAGTTAATCAAGTTCGTCGTAATAGACCGATCCGCAATTTACAACGTGATATTAGGAACCTCGTGGATTCACGCCATGAGAGTAGTACCCTCAACGTATCACCAATGCATAATGTTCTCAACCCCGGGAGGAATCTTCACACTTCGAGGCAGCCAGAAAATCTTGAGATACTGCTTCACAGTGAAGCGCAAAGTCAGGCAAACATCGTGCCTTGTATCCGAGCATACGGTCACCGCTTCGGATTCGGAAGAGAACGAGCAAGGCTCGTCCCTCGACTAGGAAACCACCCCAGTAAGCATCTCCTTCACAAGCAAACACTAAAGCTCCACCCAAATATATATGCAAGTAATCAAGCTACGGCTCAAAGTTTGTAAATGAAAGAACTACGCTCGGTTTGATCTCTCCTCGGATTGTACGTAGGTAACCTATAAAGGGTGCAGCCACCTTCATATTTAAAAATCAAAAAGTCTTCTTGCATTTTTGTATAACTACACCCCCTAACATCAAACCATCGACATTCTGGCCAAATGATCGATCAAATAAACAAGTGTCCCATGCACAGTGACATTGCGTCACATCGTAGATTTTGGCGACATTTAAGCCGGGGCCAGACTCGCACGATTCCTTAGAAAAAAAATTGTAAGCCGGACATCCTCCGCATAACTATGTTCAAGGGATCCACAAAATAAGTCGTGCACTTACTCGCACTTAGATAACTAAATAGATGACGGGGTAAGCCAATCCAAAGCTCGCGCTCACAAACATATGTACATAAATGGGCGAGCATTGTTTCGATTCAAGAAAATCAAAAACAGGATAAGCCGGGCACGTACTTGCACCTAAAATTTGATATCGCCCAAAGCCGAGAAACGACTTACAAAAACAAATAAAAACGACGATCAAAAAAACAAGGAAAGAGAAAGAGACAACAACAGATCAAACATGAAAACCTTTCTTTTATTCCATTTGTCAAAATTACAAGGAAGCATACAACAACAAAAAAACAACACAACGGGAAAATCTAATTCCTTGAAAGACGATTTCTTCCGGATCGGAGCTCGTGTGCTGAGCCTGACTACACCAACAAGGAGTCGAGCTCCTTTCTTGAAGGATGATTTCGACGTTTGTTCCCGAAACGGCCTCGAAAGGCAGAGGCCCAACAGTGAACAACGACGAAACCAAATCGGGGAGGATCATCATGGGGTAAGAGTGCTCGGGTAAGCCAACCTCAGCACACCAAAAAGTACTGCCGACCCCCGCAGCCCGACCCCATGGTTTCCCTGGCCACTCTGATGCCGACGGCCTCCTCCAAAGGAATAATCCCCTTAAATGGAGGAAGAAGAACCAATATTGTGATACCCCGTATCCAAAATACGGTCAACGGGCAGCAGAAAGTCAACCGGAGGTAAAATTGTCATTTTACCTAAGTCAAGGGTAAAATGGTAATTTTACCAAAAGTTGAGACGAAAGCCGAGACGGGCCGAATATTCTTATATTTCAATATAAAGAATGTTCACAAGACCATAGTTGGAAGGAATGGAGCAGAAACGGGTTTTTCGGCTTGTCGGGAATGGAAACCGATAAAACCGAGAAAACTTCAGAAAATCATAACGGGAGCTAGGAAACTCCAATTGAGGTGATTAAAAATGATAAATTCATATAATAGCATGGAGAATCTGATTGTGGAGGTTTGGGGATTTATGGGAATAATTTGGTATTTTCTAAAACAATATTCGCACAATCGAGGATACCGAAGCAACGGGTCAAAAGGAGTTTAATGTTGGTCAAGGCCGGTTTAGGGAAGGATTTTTGGACTCAAAACACTCAGAGGGACAAGTGTCAATGCCCCATGGTCGCCACATCTCATGGTTAGGTGTCAATGCATGGTGGTTCATGCATCTTTTTGCATGAAAGAAAAACAAGCATGTGGAGAGAAAACTTCATTTTTGCTATCAAAACCTCTCTCTACCTTACACCCACGAGCTCTCTCTCCTCTCTCTCTACATTCATCCCACTTTCCCAGAAAACCCAGAAAATCCTTTGAATCTTCAAAGAAACTCAAGAACATTCAAAGTGTTCTTGAGTGTTCTTCATACCTTCTTTCACCAAAAATATCATAACTCCTTCATTATAAACCCAAATCAACTTCTGAAAAGTGCTATAGCTTCCTCTCTCCCTCCTCTACAATCTCCAGCCAGACGCCGTCGTCCTAGTCACCGGAGTTCGCCGGAATCTGGCCGGAAAACATCCGCGGATTAGGGTTTGGTGGATATCTCTCTTCCTTCACCAGATCTTAATGTTTTGAAGCCATAGATGGCTAGATCTTCTCTTTGTGGTCAGTTTTATAGGTGGATTATCTTCTGGTTCACCGTAAAAAGAGGTGAACCGGCCGGTCAACGCCGGACCACCGCCGGTCAACGGAGAAGCTTCGCCGCCGTCAGATTGAATCCGGTTCTTAAGTGGTTGGGTCAGCATGGTTTGGTTCAAGATTGGGTTTGGTTTAGGGATGGTTCGGCCTTGGTCAACGGTTAGGTCAAACCGGTCAATGTTTGACCAAATCGGTTTAACCTAACCGGTTCTAATTAGACCAGTTCAGTTGGTTCAGATGGTTCAGTTGGTTCAGCCGGTTCAATTGGGTGGTCAACCGGTTCAGTCAAAGTCAACGGTCAACCCTTTGTCAACGGTCAAAGTCAATGGTCAAATGGAGGTCAAAGTCAACGCCGGTCAACGCCGTGGTCAACGCCGGTCAACGCGTTGACTCCGGCCATTCTCAGTTGCGGTTCATGTAAGGGTGTTTGGGAAGCCTCGGGTTCGAGTTCATGCATTCAGGAAGTTCGGGTTTCAGTTCGGAGGTCTCAGGATTCATACCGTGTCAGAGCCGCCATTTCTGCACCTATCTCACTGTGAGTCGGCTCACAAACTCTTAGTTACATATAGACCGAGAATTACTAAACCGTAGTATTAGGTTGAATACCCGTTAATTAAAATGAATAGTAATTAATAAATAATTGGACGTTAATGATAAACCGGTTAGGATCAGATGAGCATGATAAGGTTAAAGAATTAAAAGGTTAATCGATTGTGTGCCGCTAGGTTGTTAGTAACATTTGATTGATGCTTTCATATAGACCGTTGTTTAGGATCGTATATGCATATATATGGTATAAGAACAATAATTAATGAATCTATATACGGGAATTAAGACGACATTAAAATATGGTTAAACCTAAACAAACGTATAGAATATTATAACGGATCGGAGTTTAGGTTTAATAGCGGGTTTGGGTAATGAATCAATTAATTAATAAGCCTGCTTGTGTTGTGACTGTGTGATTGTGTGATTGATTGTGATTGCGTGATTGTATTGCTGTTGTTGTGAGATTTGTGTGCAGGCTTGTTAGATTGCTCGGTGTTGGGCCGAGCAGTTATTGCGGACACTTACTCCGGTCACGGGACTGGGTAAGTTAGTGGTGCTGACTAGGTATCTTACCTAGTCAGAGCGGTGGTAGTGTAGTGGCTTGCGGAATGGGTTGGGAAATTATTATTATTATTGTTGTTAATTGTGTGATCTGTGCTAGAGTCCCAGCGAGTCTGCGTGTTTACATTTCTGCACTAGGACTCTAGGGTGCGTTAGATTCCGCAAGCCTAGGTTTTGTTTACGTTCCAGTACTTCCGACCCGATTGGATCATCGGGTTTTGCCTAATCGGATCATGGAGATTCCGGTTATGGTGTTAACCTACTGGGTGACGCCGGTAGGTGTGCGATTCGGAGAATACGGGGTCATGTCCTAGGGCCTGATCGCATGGAAACTCAGGTTACCTGGGGTAACAGGAGTCACCGCGTATCGATGGACAGAGAACGGTGTCCTAGCCGTGGGGACCTTGTGTACACGGTTAGGAGTCATGGGTTAGTTACCATGTAGGTGACAATGTAGACCCGTGGAAGTTACCGAGATCGTAGGGCCCAGTGTTATTTTGTTATTTCTCTTATTGTGCGATAGATATATCGAGTCCAATCGAGGACATGTGCCGCAGTGCCTTCGATTTCCTTTAATTCTCTTTATCTTTGGCATTGATTGTGTGTGTGGGTTTATCACGACGTGGTAGTGCGTGATCGACCATTTATTTCTGTTGGTTTTTATTTTGGGTTTTGGGCGGGAATTTGTAGACTTTAGATAGATTAGAAGCCGATAGTGGGGAGCCGATTCACTGGGTGATCTTAGATCGCTCATTAGACTCTTTTGTGTTTTTCAGGTTTAGCAGCGACGGACGCGGGAGGCCTCGGTGTAGTTTCGGGATGGCTTGTGACGAGATTTGATTCGGGGTTTTGGATGTTTTATTTTCGGTTCGGCTTTGGCGCTATTTTATGTGTTTGATTTATTTATGTGCTTTGAGATGGTGACTGTTTGTAAAATTCTATTAAACGTTGCGCTGAACGTTTGGTTACTCAGAAATGAAATTGTTTCCCTGATATGAGGTTTCGTCCGAACCGACACAACTCACCGAAGTGGTACAAGGTGTACAACTTGTATTACAGAAGTGAGGATAGCGAGGTCAAAGATAGATTAGTGCGAGCCTTTGTCTCAAACCGATCCGTCTCTGACTTCGTCATGTGACGAACTTTTCCTGTTCGACTTGCTCGGGTTCGATCGGTCATGTTCTTGTTTGATTGTTGACTGGTCAGCTCGACGGTCAGCGGAGAATGGGAAAGGGGCGTTACAAATATGACACCCCGCCCGTAGCCCTACCAAAAAAAATAAGAGGGGAAAACAATAACGGAAAGGGACGAACACAAAAACGTAACAAGCAAACAAGGCTCTTACGTCAAAAGAGACAAGTTCAAAACGGGCAGCCCCCGACATGTTACTAAAATCAGTGACGCATCAGATCCACCCAATTGGAGGAATTGCGCATCGCCCTTAGGTTCGCAAAGACGACAAACAGGGGCGGCTATCAGTATATTCCCATACACCGATAAGCCCCTATTTCGCAGAGAAAATACGAGCCCGCTCGACAATGAAAGACACAGAAACTCTGGCAGCCGAAGCCGGCCAACAAAAAGGAAAGGCAAGAAACCCATCGGCAGAGCGGTCTTGCTGCCACGATCCACCGGGATCCGACACTCAGAAAAACAAAAAGAAAAGATAGCCCTACTCAGCCAGAGAAGGAAGAGAAAAAAACGATGAGTTGCGAAAAATTGAAGAAGAAAGAAAGGTATTTATGGCCACGAAGGGCAGCGGTTGCCGGAGCAGTGCATTCAAAGCAACGCGACGGTTAACAATTCAAATCTTCAATGCGAAAACGGCTGTCCACTTTCCCATAAAAACGCAAAGCAACCTCTTAAAAAACAATAATGACGCGTTGACCATACCTCGAAAATTGAAAGGGCACGTCTACCAAAACACGTCAAAATATCTTCTTACGAGCACATACATGAACAAAGCAAGTCCGCGCCAACGGTTAGAAGCCAGCCAATAAACAACTCAACAAAAAAGGGAAAGGAGCGAAGGAATAGAGCAAGCATCCGACAAAACATACATATGATGTCGACAAAACATAGACGATGTTCATGCAACAGTCGGGAAAAAAAAAGCAACAAGCAACAATCTAATTGTTACAACAAAGAGGCTATGACGGGAGCTCGGACCTACGAGGAGCAACCCCGTCCAAAGACGCCATGTCTGCCCCTCTCCGTCCACCGACCCTGAGGGGGTAGCAGCACCACTTGACGAACCTCGCAGCGGCGATATACAAAAAACACTTGGGTCCAGAGCGTCAGGTCGCAGCTCGCCAATCTCCCGTTCCAAGAGAGGCTTATCTTTATCAAGCTAAGCAATCAACCCAGGGGGAACCTGCACGCCACTATCTATGAGAATACGATACGCACCAAGGATATCGGCCACTTGGTTCAACTCCAAAAGCTTACGAGTATAACGATCTCCCTGTTCTCTCTCCAACCTCAGCCTGTAAAAACGATTGGAAGCCTTCTGGTACAAAGCCTCTCGCTCAGAACGAAAGCGCTCATCAAAGGATGCCTTGAGCATGTTGCACTCAAGAACAAGGAAATCAACTTTCGACTTAAGAGAGCCAGCCTCGGAAAGAAGATCGCGCTTCTCGTCCTCAAGTTCGGTCAACCGCCACTCAAGATCCGCAACCTTTTGTTACTCAAGAGAAAGAGCGGCGTAAACCCCCCTTCATCTTGTCAAGATTCTTACGAACCTGCTTCAGCTCGCGGCAGAGCGTCTTCTTGCGTCAACCTGATCTCTAAGGATGCTCTCCGTAGAATAAGCATGTCTTCTCTAGGACTCGTACGAATCCCTGAGCTGGTTCAGAATGGCGCACACCATGAAAAGGTGGTGACTCAACTCCTCCTAAAGATGGGGCTTGTGCATAGCTGAGAAGGGAATAAGGTCCTTGGCTGGACCTACCGCCAGCTTCTGGACAAGATTAGCGCACGACAACTTATCACTCTCCAAAGGACCCTTTTCTTTGTGAAGAAACGACCAAGCTGAATCTCCAAAATTTGGTTCAGCACCACCCGGCCCATCTATCGGGCCGGTAGCATGAATAGAAGGAGAGGCAGGAGCTAGACCCTCAGAACGATCATCCTCGCCATCGGAGTCCGATCAGCGGCCTTTTTGCGTTGTGACATACACCGCTAGAGGCCTCAGAAAATACATCGACGTGGTCCGCAACGCCTCCCGACGTCTCCTGACATCGATTAACCTCATCCCCGAGGACAGCCGGGTCATCATCAGGAATGGTCACCAGAGAATTTGATGTTGCCAAGGACCCCCCAGATATCTTACGCCTTTTCCTAAGCAACCGAGGAGGCGAAGGTTCACTTTCCAAAGAAGGATCCAGCCCCAAGAATGCTGAAACAACAAAGCAACAACATCAGTGGAAATAACTCCCCCATACATCCAAAAGGGGGGGCAGAGGGTACACACCCGAATCAATCAATCCAAAACAAATTCAGACCCTCCGTTCAAACAGGGCCTTGGCCTTGTTGTCTTTCGATGGAGGACAATTTATCCCACCGTGAGCCCTCAATTTGTCCAAATCTCTATAAAATTCTGCAGTCCAGCAACCTGAAGTAGAACGAACTGCAAAACAAGGAAATGGGAAAATCCGTGAAATAAACGATACCGACAAGAAGACGCAAAACAGAGAAAGCTATCAGGGCTATAGTTCCAGACCGATCTGAAAACTCTGCTCAGATCAAACGTCAACGCGTTGTTAACACGCGCAAAGAAATAACTATCCTGCCAATCATAAGTCTTGTCCGGAGGATTAGACACAAACTTCAAACAACGACCAGGTCTGAACCGCACATAAAGAGTCCCAGACGTCCCCTGGTTTACAGAAATCGACGTCAGCTCCTCAAAAATATGAGCAGACATCCCAACCTCACTATCATCCGCCATGATCAAAATACCTAACACGTTACGAATGGCAGACGGACGGAGTTGAGAAAAGGCCATCACCCCAGCCTCGCAATACTCAATTAGGACTCCGGGAAGGGAAAATAGCAAGTAACATTCAGTACCCAACCAAGAGGAGCATTCTAGGGTCGTTCGCAAAAAACCGGCAACCAGAGCTCAAGACCGGAAACACGGGAACACCGCTTACGGATATCATCAAGGACAGGCTGTTCACAGACCAACGAGTGAATCGCCCTAGGAATGACAGCCTTCACTTCCATTGCTTCCTTCGATCTCCCTCTCCCTCCCTTCGAGGAAATGTCTCTTGAAAAATGATCAGGAACTGCCGCACTAATTTTCGGACCACCTCCCAAGTCAGTAATCCTAACATCGCCTACTCGACATCGGCAAGAGTTTGGCCGTTAAGATAATCGTCGCGACAGGACCACCGTGGAATAGACGAGGTTTCGGCCCAACCCGAGACATCAAAAACTCTTTGTCTCCCTCGATCGGTCTAGATTCAAAAGGACTATCCCTGGACGACCCGAAAAAACCAGAATCACCGCTACCAGTAGAAGAGTGCTCACTAGAATCTACCAGCATAATAACGAATCAAGAGACAAAACTACAAGAACGCAACACCTAGAAGAAACGAATGTGTAGCAAAGATCGCAAGAAGAAAATAATTACCTGGTAAGAAACAACAGGATTTGAAAAAGATGAAGCCTCCTAAAAAGAAGGAAAGGTTTTTCAAACACGCAAAATCTCACCACAAGCGGTTCGCATCCTTTTGTTTTCCCGAAAACCGCATAAGAACTTAACAATTAAGGAATATCAACAATCGATCCAAAACGGTTTAACAAGATTTCTGCCTGACTTAGACGCACAAAAGAAATTCGCTAACTTCAATTAGTCACAGCTCGGCGAACTATGGGGGTGACTAATTGTTAGATATGGGTTTAACACTCATCCAAAATCCATTAGAAATCTTGTCAAATCAATCACATTCATTTCGGCCCAAGAAGACAAGCTCGCTAAAGAATCAACGGCCCAGAAGGAAGTCAGCATCCAAGCGCTATTAATAGGACCCTTCACCATTCATTTGACACACTTTGTAACTTGTGAAGAGTGCCGAGCTCATTCTATAAAGCTCCGTCCTCAAACCTGACACATCACGCACACCTTTCTTACTCCATGAAAGGTACCAACATCCCAAGGGAAACTTTTACAATCTTCCTTTGGATTGCAATTTTATAATAGGAAGTGATGTGAAATAAGCTCCAAGAGAGTTTAGGCTCTTATCAGCATATCCATGAAATCCAATGATCTTATTGCCGTGACATCCAAGTAAAAATTTAGTGTCTGTTTTTTCATCGTAGAATCCCATCAACTCAGAAGTCTTAATGTTGGTTTTGAACTAAATTGCTTGAATCACACCGGAAGCATGGCCGTAGTAACCGTCAGCAGACAGCAGATATTCAGTGTCAGCATGGCTTATCTCAAACTACAAAAAGAAACGGTAAAAAGCCCATTACGTTATAATATTCAAGAATCAAATACTTTAACCGGTGACAATTTGAAAAATTATAGGAATAAGTAGGAAAAAGTGAAGAAAAATAAAATAATAGGAGTTATTGTTTTTTCTCAAATTTGACGAAGAATAGTTTTGCTTTCTAGTTCTATACAAAAGAAGGAATGAAAAAGAATTATGTGTAGAAAATATTATTTGTAAATGATATATTTTTAAAAAATATAAAAGAATTCATTGTTCCTCATCATTCCTTTGGTCATCAGTTAGAGTCAATTCTTTTTCACAACTCCCATCTCACGCAAAAAAAATCACATATTGAACCAATACAATAATTATTATAATACAATGACGCTAGTGTAAATGGAATTGAATTTTGGTTTTTGCAGTGATACATACCGGCTCAAATGTTAAACCTCCATGTGAATTACCATGGACTATCCCCTCTTCCGGATGTCCATCCTTGTCAACATAATTGACTTTTATGTTTAGTATGCCTTTTCTACCAGCACATACATACAGACTCATAGCTGCTCTGCTCCATCATTCCACTCAATGGCGGACCCAGACTGAAATTTTAAGAGGTTCATCAATTGGGCTTTAGCCCATAAAGAATAAATAAACAAAATTTATCAATAAAAATATATAAGGGGAATCGAATTCAGTAAAAAGGGGTCAATAGTTAGAGAAATTAACCAAATGAGCTATGAAATCTTCGCTTTCGTATAGCAAAACACTAAAATTATAAGTTTAATCGGTGTCATGTGAACCCCTATTCTCCAATGTCTGATTCCACTTCGTGCCTCCCTTGCCCCCTTGGGCTTCCATTCTAGTTGGAATAATCCAAGTAACATATGCTCCAATCGAGGTTAGGTTGGACTTAGAAGATCCGTGAAACCGATGATTTTTTTCCCCTCGACTGCTAGTGTAAAATTAAAAGATTCATATCCTATGAGTTCAGAGACCTTCAAGTTGGTTTTGAATTGAAGTGGATGGATAAATTCAGTATTGTGGTGACCCTCAATAGAACTGTAAAAAACATTTATTAAACAAACAAGCAAAATATATTATCCAAATGAACACGAATAAAGGGAAATTAATTAGCATATAATTCAAAGTGATCATACCATTTGTGTGAAACCTTCATTTGAAACTAGTTTGGCGCATACATGAAGCTAATAAAGTGAGCTGCTTGAAACTAGTTTGGCGCATACTGTCTGAACCGAATTCGCTTTGGGTACAATGGATTACTAAGTATTTTATTCGAAAGGGCTCATTATGGTCAGTCAGTAACCGAAGCTCTCTTGGAAATTGGATGTGGAAGAAACTTCTTAACTGCAGAGATGAGGCAGCAGCTCTTACAAGGGTTGATGTTCAGAGTGGAGCAAACACCTTTTGGTATGATCAATGGTCAACGTTGGGGAGGCTCATTGATCTAACTGGAAATAGAGGGGTAATTGATCTTGGGATTCCACTTAATGCTACTGTCGAAATGGCTGTGCAAACTCATCGACGAAGACGTCACAGGTCGGAGATTCTTAACAGAATTGAAACAGATCTGCAAAATATTAGAGATCGAGGTTTAACAGCTACTGATGACACGAGACTGTGGCGCTGGAAGAACTCCTTCAAACCGACATTCAGCTCTAAGGAAACACTCAAGCAGATTCGGCATCCACAACCCCATGTTGCTTGGTACAAGAATGTTTGGTTTCCTTCGGCAACTCCCAAATACAGTGTTATGGTGTGGCTCGCTTGTAAAGATAGACTTGCCACTGGAGATAGGATACAAAAATGGAGTCCACAATATGACCCAACATGCTGCCTATGCTGTAATGGTATTAAAAATAGAGACCATCTTTTTTTCCAATGCAGCTATGCTTCAAGGGTATGGAAAAAGTTGGCTCAGAGACTCTTTGGGCAGAACTACTCAACATCATGGGATGCAATCCTGGTGGCTCTAGAAGGTACAGACAAGACCACAACATTTCTTAAACGGTATCTCTTTCAACTTACTGCCCATTCAATCTGGCGAGAGAGAAACTCAAGGAAGCATGGAGACACTCCGACCACTGCTACCACTCTTATAAGAATCATTGACAGGATTATCCGCAACAAGATAACCTCGCTAAATACGACGCTCAATACGACGGAAAGTTCGAAGTACGAAGGGGCTATGCAGCATTGGTTTGCTGTACATCCTAACTAAAGATCCAATACTAAGATGATGTAACAATTTCAATTCAAGCTGGCTCAAATGAAGCTACACTCTTTGTAAAAATATTTTTGGTTTTGAATTAATTTAACAGTAATTCAAAAAAAAAAAAAACCTTCATTTGAGAAACCTTGGGATGATTCAACTTGATGAACTGTATGCCTTCACCATCACCTCGTATATATATCTTTGTTACACCATCATGGTCAGATCCATCATCCCACTTATATTGGGTATCTGGATAGCCGTCCCCTACCGCTTCCAACCTTTGTGTCATCTTGTTGTTTTGCTTAATTAGTCAATAACTTGCGTCAACAAGAACATGTGGTTCTTGGGAATTTTTGAAAGATTAAACCATTTCAAGCAAAGGATAAAACATGATCTGATTAAAAGAAAAAGGCCGTCAGAAGAAAAGAAAAAAAAAACAGAGTAGAAAGAAGATCAAGTTTCTTGGGTGAAAAGCGAGAAATTCCAACAATTGTCCAATAAGCACAATTAGAAAATGTAAATGCTCATTACGTTTACAATTTAAGAATGCTTAAACGTTGGAGTAAGTACAAGCAAATATTCATAGAGAGCGAAGGAGAGAATGCTGACTGTTCCGATGGTGACGGAGATAGAGAAATAGCTGTTTAACAGACAAGTGCTATGGTGGTCTATAAGCTAAAGTTTGAAGGTGTCTTTTATAGACAAATTTTTGCTCTCCTACGAGTAAATTATATACAACTCTTGATTCGACAAGCACTATATTTTATATTGTCATTTTAAAACATTAAAATTGATATTAAAATTAAATAAATCAATACTATTAAATACTATTAAAACACAAATTCTATTATAGAAATAACTTTAATTTCACGTGAGATATTACCAATATATGTTTGTAATTGTAAATAAAACTATAATTATTTCACTAAGGATATATATATATATATAGGTTTTTCTAAATTTCAGTAAAACGGGAATTGTTCTAAATATTCTCTATTTTATGATTTTATTCAAAATATATTTTAACTTTTTAATATAAACATATGGTTTTCTTTTACAATAAATTTAATAAAAATCTTTTCTAAGTTTCCAATTTTTAAAAATAATAATTAACTATATAAAATAACTTTACTTACATTTTGATCTATATAAAAATTAAAATCATTTGATATATCTATATATTTCATATGTGTAATTAAATTATTAAAATGATAAATATAATTAAATAATTCATTGCCAAAATATATTTTTACAAATTATAAATCAAATTCAAGTAAGTACACACATAATACAACACATATTTTAACATACTTCAACTTTTAAAAATGAATATTATAAAGTTAATTAATTAATTATTTTTAATTATAAAATAGAAAGAATTAAAGTTAGAATATTAAAATTTAGATTGATATATTTTTATTTGATAAAAATATTAAAGTTAGTCCATATTCATATTATTTGAATATATGACGGGTTAAATTATGTTGATGTTTTTACAATTACAATTTCTGGAATTTGTTCCTAACCATTGGCACTTTATCCGTATCCAAAGAACCGAAAATGATCCTAAATAATTGGTTCTATTCAGATCTGGTTCCTAGAAAATAATTGAGAACTAAACGGGTACCCTAAGTAACACTCATATAATCATACTCAATAAGTATTTAATATAGGTTTGGTTATTTTGGGTAAATCGTATAAATTTTGGGTACAAAAAATTTCAAAATAAATTTTGGGCACATCGGTTATTTCGGATAAATCGGTTTATTTCGGATAAATCATATTATTTTTTGGATAAATCATATTAGAGTCGGATACTTTGATTATAATTCTTATTTCGGGCATAAAATATCCAAACTGATTGGTTACTTATGTTACATTATAGTCACTTCGAATCCAAAAAAATTTAAGTAACTGAATACCCTATTTTTTCAGGTATATTTCGGTTCCTCGATTATAATAATCACCCATCCCCGAACCTGTTAATTATGAACACACTCAAGCAAAACGACATCTCTATACTCGGTAAACCTCCTGTGGGCTTAAAGATGTTGAAGCCCAGTAAAGAAGCAAATGGATTTGCAAAAGTAATGAAGCCCAACACTCAAGAGCCAGCTCACCTACCTGCAACGGCTACGCCTCCTCTGTCCCTGCAACAAGACAAAATCAGAACAGAGAATAAGAAGAGAGCGGAACTGACTGTGCAGCGTACAACGGCAGTCAAAACAGTCAACAGATTTCCTGCTTTAGACTCAGAATATGCTGGCTAGATGCTCTGTAAAAGATGCCATTAGGGCAGTCATTAAGTCTCTATAAAAGCAATGTAATCACCATTGTAAAAGACAAGTTGAGAATCAATAAACAATCTTTCTTCATTCTCTGAAGCATTGCTTCAACCTTCATGGTATCAGAGCCATGGAGCCGAACGATTCTTATCCTCCTTCTCTAAATATTCTTCACTGCATCACTGTTAAGCTCACTGAGCAAAATCATCCCTTCTGGAAACGTCAGTTTCAAGCTTTCTTAAGTGGACAAGGTTTGCTCGGTTTTGTCGATGGCTCTTCTAGACCTCCACCTGCTTCCATCCTATCAGCGCCTAATATCAATGGGACTACTACTCCGGTGCCGAATCCTGAATACACTGTCTGGGCACAAACCGATCAGGTTGTGCAGTCGTGGTTGTTAGGGTCTGTCTCCGAAGCTATCCAGAATATCATCATCCACTGCACCACTGCTCAAGATATCTGGCGCACTCTCGATCGTCATTTCAACAGACCATCAAACTCCAAGCTGTTTGAGCTGCAACATAAGCTACAGACGGTGTCAAAAGATGGCAAAAAGATGACTGAATATCTCCAGGAGATCAAGACTCTCAGTGACCAACTGAGCTCTATTAACCACCCCTTGACTGAAACAATGAAGATCTTCTCTGCTCTGTGTGGCCTTGGTCGTGACTACGAGCCTATCAAGACTACTATTGAGCATGCTATGGATACGTTCTCTCCTCCAACGTTTGAGGACGTTATTCCCAAACTCACGGCTTTTGATGACTGGCTCCAGAGTTATACTGCTGGTGACGATGTTACGCACCATATGGCTTTCCAAACAGCTTGAGCCCCGACCTACACCAACTCTTACAGCAGAGGTCGTGGTCAATCTAACAGACGCTTTGGTAGCAGCCGAGGTCGTGGTTCCTTTTCTACTAGAGGTCGTGGGTTTTATCAGCAGTTGTCCTCGGTTTCCTCAGACTCCGTTGATCGCCCTGTGTGTCAAATCTGTGGTAAGATTGGTCATCCCGCTCTTCGTTGTTGGCACAGGTTTAATCATAGCTATCAAGATGAAGAGCTCCCACTCGCTTTTGCAGCCATGAAGATCACGGATGTTACTGATCAAACTGGAAATGAATGGTATCCTGATTCTGGCGCCACATCTCATGTGACAAGCTCACCTCAGCACATGTCTCACTCCCAAATCTACCGTGGTCATGACTCTGTGCTTGTAGGAGATGGTAACTTCTTGCCTATAACACATGTTGGATCAGTTGATATTCCATCTACCTCAGGTACTCTTCCTCTTAGAGAAGTGCTGGTTTGTCCGGATATTGCTAAATCTTTGTTATCTGTTTCAAAACTCACATCAGACTATCCATGCTCCTTTAAATTTGATTCTTCTGGTGTTCGTGTTAAGGACAAATACACAAAGCAACTTCTGAGTCTAGGAAGGCTGCATAATGGGCTTTATGTGCTTGAGGATCCCAAACCGCAAGTCTTCTTTTCAAACCGGCAAGTCTCCTCAAGTGCTGAAGTTTGGCATTGAAGGCTGGGTCATCCTCATGCTCAAGTCCTGCAACATCTTATCTCTATCAAGTCTATATGCGTCAATAAGAGTACCAAGAAGATGTGTGAGTCATGTCAGCTTGGGAAGAGTAGTCATTTACCTTTTGGTGTTTCTAGCTTTGTAGCATCTAAACCTCTTGAGAGGATTCATTGTGACTTATGGGGTCCTTCTCCTGTTGTTTCTAATCAAGGGTTCAGATTTTATGTCATTTTCATTGATAACTACTCTCGCTTCTGTTGGTTTTACCCGTTGAAATGCAAATCTGATTTCCTTCCAACGTTTATCAAGTTTCAAAGAATGGTTGAAACAATGTTATCCTCAAAGATCACCATCTTTCAATGTGATGGTGGGGGAGAATTTATGAGTAACCAGTTTGTCTCTCATCTCCAACAAGAAGGTATTCAACAGTATGTCTCATGCCCTTATACGCCTCAGCAAAACGGATTGGCTGAGCGCAAGCATCGACATCTCACTGAGTTAGGCCTTACAATGCTATTTCAAGCAAAGGTCCCTCTCAAATACTGGGTGGAGGCATTCTATACTTCAAACTTTCTCAGTAATATTCTGCCTTCCTCAGTTCTGGATCATCACAAAAGTCCTTTTAAGGTTCTCTTTGGTAAGCCTCCCGACTACACATCATTAAGAACGTTTGGCTGCTCCTGTTATCCCACACTGCGAGCTTATGCACACAACAAGTTTGATCCTCGGTCTCTACACTGTGTTTTCCTTGGGTATAATGATCGCTACAAAGGTTACAGGTGTTTGTACCCTCCCACTGGCCGAGTATACATCACCAGGCATGTCTTGTTTGATGAACTAAGCTTCCCATTTGCTGATCTATATCGGAGTTATCATTCTCCTGCTTCTACTGCAACGTTATCAGCTTGGCAGAAGAGTTTTCTTCCTTCTGTAACTACTCAGCGTGAGCCTCTATCACCACCCTCAGCATCTCTTCCGGAGGTCCATTTGCCAACTGTTGTTCCTCTGCCTCCTGTCATGGTTCAGTCTCCTCATCTTTCTGGACAGACTGATATCCAATCTACTCCTCTTACTACAAAAATTGATGTGGCTGGTTCTCCTTTGTCATCACCAAGTTATCAATCATCTGTAGTATCTCCTGTCATACCTCCTGTGGCTTCTCAACATCCTATGGTTACTAGAGCTAAGGCTGGTATATCCAAACCAAATCCTAAGTATGCTTTACTCACTGATAAGCTCTCATTTCCTGAGCCTAAAACAGTGAGACAAGCACTTAAACATTCTGGTTGGCATGCTGCGATGATAGAAGAGTTAACCAACTGTGCTGATACCAATACCTGGTCTCTAGTTCCTGCTACACCTGATATGAACATCCTCGGTAGTAAGTGGGTCTTCCGGACTAAGCTATGTGCTGATGGAAGTCTGGATAAGCTGAAGGCTCGACTGGTTGCACAAGGTTTCAACCAAGAGGAAGGTATTGACTACCTTGAAACATATAGTCCAGTCGTCCGTTCTGCCACAGTAAGAATTGTGTTACACCTTGCTACTATTAACAACTGGAAAGTCAAGAAAATGGATGTAAGAAATGCGTTTCTACATGGTGAACTCACTGAGACTGTATATATGAGGCAACCGGCGGGTTTTGTGGACAAGCTGAAACCGGATCATGTTTGTCTTCTACATAAGCCTCTCTACGGGCTTAAGCAGTCTCCTCGTGCTTGGTTCAACAAGTTCAGCACATTCCTTCTTGAATTCGGGTTTTTTTGCAGCATTAAAGACCCTTCTCTCTTCATTTACTGTCATAACAAAGATATCATCATGCTATTGTTATATGTTGATGATATGGCAATCACTGGAAATGATTCACCTGTGCTCACCAAGTTACTTGCTGAGTTGAATGTTCAATTCAGAATGAAAGATCTTGGAGCTTTGCATTACTTCTTGGGGATACATGCTACCTTTCATGAGAATGGTCTTTTCTTATCTCAGCAACAATATGCAGAAGATTTGCTCACTGTTGCTGGTATGTCTGACTGCGCTTCTGTTTTAACTCCTCTCCCTTTACAACTGAACAGAGTGGCTTCACAGGATGAACTCTTTGACAATCCTTCATATTTTCGAAGTCTTGCGGGTAAGTTACAATACCTTACCTTGACCAGACCTGACATACAATTTGCTGTTAACCATGTATGCCAACAGATGCATGAGCCCTCTGTCTCAGATTTCAATAATCTAAAGCGTATTCTCAAGTATATCAGAGGAACTACTGCAATGGGAGTAAACTTTGTTCGCAACACAGACTCAACGCTTCGTGCTTACAGCGACAGTGATTGGGCAGGGTGTTCCTCCACGCGGCGTTCCACTGGTGGTTTTTGTACATTCTTAGGTCAGAACCTCATCTCCTGGTCCTCCAAGAAGCAACCAACAGTGTCAAAAAGCTCCACTGAGGCCGAGTACAGGTCTTTGTCTGAAACAGCTTCTGAAATGGCTTGGATCAGTCATGTTCTTAAGGAACTTCATGTTCCTTTGTCTATCACACCGGAGCTCTATGGAGATAATCTCTCCTCGGTCTATCTTACAGCAAATCCAGCATTTCACAAGCGGACTAAACACTTTGAAACCGACTATCACTATGTTCGTGAACGTGTGGCATTAGGCGCTCTAGTTGTTAAACACATTCTTGCTTCACTCCAGTTAGCTGATGTGTTCACCAAGAGTCTCCCTATTCAACCTTTCACTGAGCTACGGTTCAAACTTTGAGTTGATCTACCACCCACCTCAAGTTTGAGAGGGGGTATGAACACACTCAAGCAAAACGACATCTCTATACTCGGTAAACCTCTTGTGGGCTTGAAGATGCTGAAGCCCAGTAAAGAAGCAAATGGATTTGCAAAAGTAATGAAGCCCAACACTCAAGAGCCAGCTCACCTACCTGCAACGGCTACGCCTCCTCTGTCCCTGCAACAAGACAAAATCAGAACAGAGGATAAGAAGAGAGCGGAGCTGACTGTGCAGCGTACAACGGCAGTCAAAACAGTCAACAGATTTGCTGCTTTAGACTCAGAATATGCTGGCTAGATGCTCTGTAAAAGATGCCATTAGGGCAGTCATTAAGTCTCTATAAAAGCAATGTAATCACCATTGTAAAAGACAAGTTGAGAATCAATAAACAATCTTTCTTCATTCTCTGAAGCATTGCTTCAACCTTCATTAATAACCGACATATATCCAACCCGAAAATTTAAAATACATGAATATGTCTTATAGTGGAGATCCGAAAGAACCGACCTTGACTCAAACAGGTATTTGAACGCCTATGACTAGTTGTTCCATCAAATTTGCAAAATATTTAAACTACTACAAGACAGTTTAAAAAAAATAGATTATTCGTTTTTAATTATAAAAATATTTAAAATGAACATTACCCACTTGAAAACTGGTTAAAAGTATTAATGATAATTTGTAGGTATGGGCGTTCGGGTTCGGTTCGGATTTTCGGGTTTAGGTATATAAAACTCATTTGGGTATTTTAGAGTTTTGGTTCGAATTCGATTCGGTTCCACTCGAGTTCGATTCGAATTCGGATACCCAAAAAAAACATAAAACAAAAATAAAAATTAATTATATTTAAATAAAAGTGTCAAATTTTGAAAATTGTTGGTTTTTCGGATATAGGAATTTATGATCCGTTCGGGTACGCGTATTTTGCCCAGACCTAAAAATTTGCTGTCCGGATGAGGGAGGGGGGGGGGATTGTAAATTTATTTCACGATTTAAATAAATAGATATTGTACAATATTGGATCCTACTTGTATTTGTATTTAGTTTAATTGTCTTTTGTCAACACTTGTATTTACTTTTGGATCTGGTTAAAAATATTTAAACCAAGCTTTTGTTTTTGTTAGTTGTGCATAAAGCTTGGTTTAAATTGATAATGCTAAGCACGACACAAGTATGTCATATGATATGACTGATTTTGCACATGAGATATTGACTTTTTAAGTAATATTTTCTTATGCAACTTGGTTGTTTATATTCCTCTACAGCAGTTTTGATACTTGTAAACATGGATCAATTTGGGCATTAAACATGCAATTTTTTATTAACATCAGACTATTTAGATCTTTCAGACAACAAGCTCAATGGAGTCATACTTATTCAACGGATCTTTTGTTTTAAATCACTTCAGCTCAGTTCTTGTATGTATATTCCTATTCAAGCTGTTTGCTTCAATACATTGTGTATGTTAGAGTAACACGTTAGTTCTTTTCCTCCTTTCATGAATTCTCTTAAATCTATACTTAGTGTTTCTTCAACAGCCTTCAGTTATTACATAACCAACGATATGATTATTATCCTGCTGTATAATACTAAAGAACCAAAAAACGAGCATGTGAATCCACAGGGCAAGAGAAAGATTAGAGAGTTAGAGGAAAGAAGAGAAACCACGTATATATTTAGTGTTTCTTCAACAGCCTTAGCTACTGGTCTGAGAAAAGCGTTCTTCGTCTGTCTGACTTTGCTTGAAGACGGCTAGTTTCTGCATGCACGATCTCATTCACCAGATCCTTGAAGAGAAGCCTCTCCACATCCAGCACCAATCCTGAGATTTCTCCATTAAACTCTACCCAGTTCCCAGACCGAGTCATCACATCTTCTGCAAGTATACTTTTCAAGAAGTCATCTTCTTCCTCCAACAAGAAGTCTTCTGATCTCTTAGTGGCTTGCTTTTGCAATGTTTCTATCGATGAACACAGTTTTTTCAGTAGCTGTTGCGCACTCATGGCTTTCTTAGTCATCTTAGAAGAGGACTTCATCCATGGATTCGTTGTGGCTTCAACCAAAGCTAGTTTCTCCACAAGAATTTCATTAACAGTGTCAAACACAAGTTTGCGGTTGAGCTTCTCCTTCTTCAGAACCTTGCTTTCTTCTTTATGTAACAGATGCATAGTGCTGCTTCCCTTTGTCTGCTCAAGAACAAAGAACAGCTCTGGATTGATGGGGTGGCCTGATGGGTGTAGTTGAAACGTTGTTAACCCTGAGCCAAGATCTCGGAGCAGAAGACCTGAGGCTAATAGAATCTCGGAGATGTATCTGTGATCGGTGTTAGGATCTGCGTTCTCACAGAGAGATGCAATGTAATCTTGGTTGGCTTCATCATGGCTAGAGTTCAGTCGTCTCAGCTTTTGAACCAAGTGCTCAACATTCTGAAGCTTCTTGCGGTTTATCTCTGGCGAAAAGCTTGATGTAGTTTCTGAGAAACTGTAAGCTGGATTCCACTGGTCCTCACAATGTTCATCACCAGAGTCATGAGCAACATTACCTATCACATCATCAGTTCTGAGTCAGAAAATGGAAGGAAACTGACAAACATCACCAAACTAAGCAAGCTAAAGACAGATTGTCATAGGATCTTAAAGTGACTGATGTTTACAAGTTTCTGTCCATGCCAGATTGTCAATATGTTCAGTGCTGATGACCATGAGAACATTAGGAATAGAATCTGTTTATACCTTGGGTCTTCATAGGAGATGGTTCCATCTCTCTGTATATTGAGGTGTCAAGAACAGAAATAGGACTTGGATGTTCCAAAGCAACTAGTGAAAGGTTTGCTGATGATCCATCCTCACTAAACCTTGGACTGGATTTCTAAAAACAAAAACAAAAACAGAATTAGTAACTCAAAATATTTTCACACCAAACACTTGATAATAATACCAAGGAAGAACTGAACTCACATTCTGCATTAAGTTAGAGACTACAGCTTTGGCTGCCTGGATTATAGATGGACTTTTACCACCATCAGCTTCAGTTGTTTGTTCTACACCGGCAGCGGCTTCTGCTTCAGATTGAGTACACATGTCATGACTCGACGTCCTAGATTCATTGCTGGCTTGACTAAGTTGGTCATCATTTTGCTGCAAACTCTTCTGAGCCTTGGGTCTACGTCTACCACCAGGAGAAATAGATTCCGCGAGTTGTCGGTTCAGCGGTTTCCTTGATTTAGTAGAATCAGATGGAGGGGTTGGTGGACGTGAACGTTTGTCATGCTCAAGCTTCTTCTGCTGCAATCTTGGACTTACAGAACCTGAACTCTTTGAAGTACTACTTTCTTTGGAAACCTGAAGAGGCTTTTTTGAAGAAGACAGAACATGTCTGCTGTCAGGTTTCTTATCAACAGAGCTGATACATGATTCAGCTCTTCCCCTTCCAGGACTACGGTCTTTTGTCAACCGTTTACTACTTGTTGATGCTCCTTTATCCTCCGGTTTGATCTTATTTAGCCCAGATATACTATGAATGGGAATAAGGGATGATGCAGGAATACCAGCCTTTTCAACAAGTTTGGCAGGCTTCATAATCACAATTGGAGATTGATATACCTGGTTAGATGAAGATGAAGAAGAAGGGACTCTAGCTCTGGATGGCATTGCTTGGTTAGAAGTTGCAGAGTTTTCTCTTTCATAATCTCTTTGAGCTGCCAAGTTCGATGATTGTGGTTGTTTTTCTGTGTCCAGGAAACCCTTTGATTGCATAGCTTCCAATATTTGTTTAAGAGCTCGCAGATCTTTTCCCGAATCTTTGAACTCAAGATCGTTCAGTCTCCTCTCCATTTCACTGTACACAGTAGGAGAAAATTTAGGTACTTCAGGTGGCGCTGCTTTCACAGGCATGCTAGCTTGCTTTTGCAGAACTCGGTTTCTATCAGTTTGCTTCCATGGAGCTGGTTCAATGGGAAATCTTGAGCTTGATAGAGGTTTCATGACAAAATCAGAGTTTCTCCACCTTGGAGAAGACGGGTCCTTCCCCAAGCTTCTTGGTGAGCTTGGAGAAAACCGGATAGTACGGTTTAGATTCTTCTCCCTCAGTGATCTTGAGAATGGATCGTTGGTATGGTCAAAAGTGTCAATTTTGTTCACACCAAACTGATGGATGTCTCTACCCAATGGAGAACCTGGTAATGTCTCCAAGCCCATGAGCTTTGCAACAACACTGGGAGGCCGTTTCTTGTTGCTGCTTGAGCAGCTTCCACTGAAACTTTCCGGAAGTTTACTTGATTTTAGATCAACGACCACTCGTTCTCTACTATCCAGTGAAAGCCTAGGCAACTCTTTCAACTTCTGTCTGGACTTCACCGTGTCGTGAGAATCAACAGAGTAACGAGGCGGTGCATTCTTTGCTCCAACCTCATTATAATGTTGAGGTGTTTCTCTAAGTTTGGCAAGAAATCTGAAAGACTCGTTGAGATCAGCAGGTGTGGCTTGCTTCACACCATAAGGCCTTGGAGAGTCCTCTCTCCTGCTGCGTCTAACTACTTCATCTCTTGTCATAGGAGTCTTGATAGAAAGCCCTCTTGCGTCTCTATACATAGAGTCTCTCACAACATCTCTGAGGTCAACTCCTAGATGTGAAAATCCATTCCTTTCAGTCATCTCAGTGTCACTTGTAGGAGATTCCGGAAAATTGGCAGAAGTTTCAGGTTGAACTCCTCTATTCAACTCAGAAGAGGATAGGGAAGACGAACACGAAGATGAGAAAGAAACCCTTGATGATTCTGTTGAAACCCTTTGCTTCTCTTTCACATTCCCACCAATGTTAGAGTCCTGAAACTGAAATGAAAAAAAAAAAGCCTTAGGATCTTACAGAACATCTAATGACATTGTAAATCATTGACTATAGAATTAACTTACAGTGTCTTTGGCTTGATAAAATGTGTCAACAGAGTCTCTTTCAGAGATGATGCTATTAGCATTTCCATTACCTGCAAGAAACACACAAAACAAGGTTCAGGATCATATCAAAACCTGCAAGTCAAACTATTATTTATCACATTTGGTTGGAAACTTCATGAGCCTAAGGTTCATAAAAGTCAAAATCTACCAAAACCAAAATGGAAAACTAAATCTAACCAAAAGATTTGGCAGATCAACACCAATGAGAAAGGAAACAAAACTAGAAAACTAGATCTTTGATAAGATAACAAGACCTGGTTACACCAAATTGGCTGATGCAGGGCCAAAACAGAATAGAGAAGAAGATACAAAAAGGAAAGCAAAATATAAGTGATCATATACAAGTCAACGACAACGAGACACGAACCATAGAGACCAGAAGAGAGTGTTATAATCAAATATTTAATAAATTTGTTACCTAAAGTAAGACTTTTTCGCCGGCCTGTAAGAACATGGTGACGATCAAAGATTTGAAAAATCCCATTCATACATCCAATTTGCTTCTGCAGATCTGGACTATCATCTGCCAATGAATGCAGAAGCTTCGCAGCCATTTCTATAGATCACAAAAAAATAATTCTCCGGCGCCGGAACTTTCAGCAGAAAGAAAAAAGTTCTCTTCTTTTTGGCTTATAAGCTTTCTTCTGTGTTGTGTTGTTGCCTTTATTGATTTCAATAAAAACCCTAACTTTTTGCCTCAATGATGTGTTGGCAATAATTTGGAAGAGATTACTTTTAAAGCTTTCTTTTTTCTTTCTCCATCATCAACAGTAACCACCATTAAAGCATAACGAGAATGATGCACCTTCCATAATCATCATATAAAACTCCAAAAATTCAGCTTTTATCTTTGTAAGAAACTTGAAACCTGTTCAAGATTACCAAATCAGAAGACCCATTGTTACTCCAGCTAATTAAAGCTTTAAGAAGAACACCCAAACTCACCAATTGAAAGGAAATCGAAAGTATAATTTTTTTAATCAGAGTTATGAGTCCCACACTAATAGCAACCTACAGATCTAAAAAGTAAAGAAAAAGTTTGCGACTTTCAGATTCCAGATTCACAAAAAAGGAGAAGATTAAAGGGAAAATATACCCTTTTGGTAATTGGATCCAATCTTACAAGAATCTAACCAGAACACAGAAGATGAACAAAGACACAAGAGAACATGTGTGTCTCTTTGTCTGAAAAAAAAAAATTGGTCCTAAAAGAGAATGTACCTTAAAATTTACAGAACCAATGAGAAGAAGGGAGAAGGAAGAGTTGAAGAACAACAGAAAGATTAAAGAAAAGAACAAAGGAATCTCTTACACAGATCCAAGAAGAAGACTAAAATGTTCCTCTGTTTGTTTTGTACTCACTGGTAACTGCTCAGAGAACAAACCGGAAATACGGCCACATAATAAGGCTTCTTGGAAAATGGAAGGATTCTTTTTTTTAATGTAGAAAACAAAAATTTGAGTAGCAAAATAAAACCTACCTCTGATTAATTTTCCAAAGCCCATAATTAAAAAAAAAACATTGGAAGAGAGAGGTGTGTGGAGATAGATAGATACAGAGGCTCTCCATCTCACAAAAGCATGTGAGGAGAGTGGATCTGGTTTTACTTGTCTGCATGTGACCTCTGTGTCAGGTCATCAAGAAGATACCCAATGTGACCTCTGTGTCAGGTCATCAACAAGATATCCACAGAATTATTCATTTCTTCCATTTTTTTCTTGAACTTTTTTGTCACCAATTTTTTTTTTTAAAAGAGATATAAAGGTCCCCGTTTTGAGACTAGAAATTAGTAAAAGGTTGTACAGTATTGTGGTCCATAATTGACACCAATTTGTCTTGGTCAGTCAGATTGCTTTCATTGAACACAATAATATTATTTTTGTTCTAGAATGTATGAATATTTTTTCTCCACTAAAATTTTCCATTAAACATTAGTTCACATCCATGGTCGAAAATACGGTAGACGCTATACGCACGGAGAGGTTGGACCTAGCGAGTTATCGAAAAATTGGACAAAATGCGGGAAATACGCGAGGTAGAATTTTTTGGCCATTTTTTATAGAAAACACACAAGTTTTATAAATTTTAGATGTTTAAGAAAATACTTGATCAAAAAATAGTTAAGGAAATAAGTTTTATAACAAACAAAGATACAAAACACAAATTTTATATAAAAAATGATTGTTGCAACATGTTTTGTCCATTTTTATTGGGCATTTATTAGATTTTACCCATTCAAATCAATATAAAAATCTAAAAAAAAAAACAAATTTCAAAAAAAAAAAAAATTGAACCAAAAAAAAGTTGGGCCGATTATTTTTTTGGGCCCAATTAGTCGTTGACTTTTGTTAAAAGTCGGCAAAAGTCGGCCGAGTATAACAATTGAGCGTTGACCGATTTGTTGGAGCGAGTTGGTGAAACTCGTGGCGGACGGGTCCCGCACCACGCCTACTCGCCCGATTATGCGCCAATGCGGGTGATTTTTAGAACATGGATTCACTCAAGGACATATAGGTTAAAAACAAAACTAATGGCTCCGATTGGCAACTTTTTATCGCTACGGTAACGAGTTTACTGTTTTGATGATCACAAATCATAAAAGTAATGGTAAAAGCGATATTAAAAGTTTTCTCAATTTTTAATATTGTTTTCTCCAATCGCTTGTTCTTATTTTTTATACTATTTTTTAACTGTTTATCGTTTCTGTTTACGTTAAAATTATCGTTCTGCTTTTATTCATCGGTCGAACTCAACGAGTTACACAAACTCTCGATATATTAAAGCTAGCAGGATAAACAAATTTTTAGAGTCACAAACCGACATATCCGAGAAATATTTTCACGAGAAGAGAAAAACAGCAGAAATTAATGCAACCCGAAAATTAAATTAGAGGCTAACAAAACTCAGGTAAGTGGAAACGTATGAATTAGGTTAATATTATTTTTATGACCAGGGATATAAATAGCATATATCAACTTTCAGACTGTATTTCATCTTAACACTACAAGTTTAATCTCAACAACATTTTGGTGTTTAACCTCCACTAATTAAATGCAACCAAACCAAACGTGTTTCAACTTTCAATCCAAAGTAAGAGACATGAATCTAATTATAGAAATATCGCAATAATATTGGTCATCAATTTCTGCCGGTAAGGTCACGGAATTGCATTAAATACCCATCCATCCATCCCCAAATGTAAGTAAAACAAATGTGTAACCAAGTAAACATGAACATCTTTTTTTCAGCAGTTTCCCTAATTTATGTTTCTTTATTAAAGAAGAAGAAGTCTGTCCTTTTCTTCTTTCTTTCTTTGAAACGAAACTTGTCATTTTCTATGTTCCCTTTTGGTTTATGTATAGAGTAGGTTTTTCTTCTCACCACCTTATTCTTGTTGCTCTTCTTTTTCTTGTCACTTTCGATGACTCATAAAAAAATGGTACCCATATCATATAAAATTACGTTTAAAACATAATAATCAGTTCTGTAAACCCATATATGATTAAAGATTTAAAGCTACTGCTTCTTAGTGACTTTTTAAAAAACATTTGTTGTCAAAAAAAAAAGTCACAAAACATTAATTAGCTTTAATCATATTAGTTTACTAAGAAGAATTTTATTCGTGATAAATTTAAAATATCGCTTGACTTTACAATGTAATATTTTTTTGGATATCTCAAACTTCAACCTTACGAGAAAAAATAAGATAAATGATTTTCTTTTTTAAAATTTAAACTCTCGAACATATTTTTTAGCGAAAAAAACTCGTGTTTAAATTATGTTTTTTATATAAGTTAGATTGTCTAGACTGAAAAAATTACCTAGAACAACATTTCAACTGGACAAAATGTAGCTTAGTTTAATGGGGAGCAATTTATCGTATAAACATAATAAAGTATCAACTTATGTTTATTTTTTCTCATAGTGGAACTCTTTCAAATTTTTGTATGGCTTTTGTTGCATGGAACATAATTCAAAGCAATATATTTGGAAAATCTATAAAGTATTATAAGAAAGTGAAACTTATGAGTTTCTATAATACATTTACTATTCATAATTAGTCGCAAAATTAGTTGGAGAGTACATGCTTTAGTGGTGTTTTTTTTTAAAGAGTGCTTTAGTGGTTGGGTTGCCAACAAGGACAATTTGGACTTTTCATTAACCTGATTTCCGAATGATATATATGTGTGTGTGTGTGATTTGGAAGTCATTTTGACTGATTTTTTAATTTGATTTATTTGAGAAATATTGCTTGTTGAAAATTGTAGCATTTTACACACGGGAATGGTAGTACAAGAAAATTCATTTAAAAAAAGAGTTTGGTGGAAGAAAAAAAAATGTATTAGACACACTTATTCGGGTATCTGTTCGGGTTCGGTTCGGGTCTTTCGGATTTTCGGGTTTTCGGGTCTGAGATATAAAACCCATTCGGGTATTTTAAAATTTCGGTTCGGATTCGGTTCGGTTCTATTCGGGTTCGGTTCGGGTTCGGGTACCCGACAAACAGAAAACAAAAATAAAAATTAGTTATATTTAAATAAAAATTCGTTAAATTTTGATAAATATAACAAAACCCTTCATATAGTTTCTTTATTTTGATAATTTAGTTATTTTAGACTAAAAACAACTAATATATTTAAGTTTATAATTATAATTTTGGATAATTTTGTTATATTAGTTCTAAATATAATTAATATTTTAGATATATAATTGTAATTCGGATATTTCGGATACCTATTCGGTTCTCGGTTCGGGTCGGGTTCGGGTTCGGTTCTTCGGATATAGGAGTTTAGGACCCGTTCGGGTATTTTATCGTTTTGGGTTCGGGTTCGGTTCTACTTTTTCGGTTCGGGTTCGGTTCGGTAATTCGGGTCCGGATATTATGCCCAGCCCTAGAAATGGTTATGAACATATATGATCATGACCGAAATAATTACTGTTGGTAATATAATTATTTCGTAATTAACATCTCTACTTTCGTGAGCATTTACTCTTTGTCGTTGAATCCAAACGGGTATATTCTCTGTAATTGTATATATATATATATGTGTGTCACTGCATATACATAAATGCACGCATCATTGAAATAATGATGATGTCATCACAATTACCAATTTCCAAAAAGCTACTTACATATTTATATTTAATGTAAAATTAATCGTGCCTTAAGTAAAGTTAAAGTTAGTCTTGGTCAAAGATTAGGAATGATCAATTATCGAGGCACATGGTTTCACGTCGTTAATGATTTTTTTTTGGTATCAGTCGTTAATAATTTGTCATAAAACTTGTAATCATCGAATTTTTGTCTCTATTATCTGCCTAGTGCCTACATACACATATATGTGCATATTATATTGATCAATGGTTTAGATTTACTGTCGTCATTGGTCATTCATTACAAAGATAAATCTTAAACGTGATAATTATAGTTGGTGAAACAATGGGAAAATTGTCCTAATCATAGTCCCAACTTGTTCTTCTCAGTAAAGTCCTAATCATTCACGGACACTGATAAGAGTCAACAACAAAACTTTTCTGAACCGATTTAGTTCAATCCGGCTATTACAAGACACAATTTATAAATATGGTTTTCAATTTTGGCTCGCGTCACGCCATTAGTAAGAAACACTTATTTTTTGCTCTGATTTTTCTTTTTAACGATAAAAAATAAACTAACATCTTTTATCTAAATAATGGTACTTACTACTTTTTGTTTAAATAAATTTAACATTTATACAAAAAATTGTTCTAATCTTAGTTCCTATATAAAGGCAAAACTTATTCCTCAAGAAACATTTATACTAGTTTCTTTTAAACGTAAGAGTTTTGATAAGTCAATAACCGTTAAGACAGATTAGTTCGCAAACAATCAACACCGCTTTTATTTATCATTTGAACTACGACAATGCAAATAAAAAGAATAAAATTTGTTGCATACCATTTTACGAACAAATAAATTTAATATGCAGTTACCCATTCCAAAAATAAAATTATTTAGTTTGCACTTAAATTAGTTTACTATAACCTTGTTCACTATAATCCCAGTGGTACCATGTAAACCTTAATATGTCTTTAATTTCAAGTTTCTCAAGTAACGACTCTGTTTGTTTGTGCGTGTGTTTTTCGTTAGGAATGCTTTTTGCTTGCAAATTGAAACCAAAATGTAATAACAACAGAGTAAAACAATCAATACCACTTTTATTTATCATTGAACTACGACAATGCAAATAAAAAGAATAAAATTTGTTGCATACCATTTTACAAACAAATAAATTTAATATGTAGTTACGCGTTCCAAAAATAAAATTATTTAGTTTGCATTTAAATTAGTTCACTGTAACCTTGTTCACTATAACCCCAGTGGTACCATGTAAACCTTAAATGTCTTTAATTTCAAGTTTCTCAAGTAACTACTCTGTTTGTTTGTGCGTGTGTTTTTTGTTAGGAATGCTTTTTGCTTGCAAATTGAAACCAAAATGTAATAACAACAGAGTAAAATCTGTTTGTATTGCAGAGCTTCAAAACAAAAGCCCTTAACAAATGAGTTAGCTTCTTCTACTCATCCTCAACTTTCTTCTACGTCAGCTTTTAAACCAAACCCTGTCTCAGCTACTACTATTGTACACGCCAAAAAAGATCCATCATGTACTTTTTTTCATTATGGTTTTTGTTCAGCGTTTGCATCTTCTGCAGCAACTCTTCCCTCATCTGTTCAACATAAAGGAATAAGTTAAAACTTATTACTCAATGGTTAAGAAGGATCTGTTCAATCATGTCTGTTCATGAATCACCTTGCTTTTGTGGCGATGAATCTCCTCCATGACCAGCTTCAGCAGCAGCACCAACATCTGTTGATATCTCATTTCTCAATGGCTCTACATTCCCCTGATCAAGAGTAACCGGTGATGGTTCTGCGTTCACATTGTCCTGCAGAGTATTCCGTATAAAATTCTGGTAAGAAACAGCATCATTCCTAACAGCTTGAAAATTTGCTGGAGAATATTTCATACCATTTCCAGATGTGAAGGATCTTGATCTTTAACATCAGAGGTAACAGCAGCGGTTTCTGCCTCCTGTGATCTCTCATTGTTTATATTAGCATCGGCAGTGTCAACCATGGGTGTGTCCATATCGTTTGAATCTACAACCTTCTTGTTAGCATCATCAGAAGGAACAACTGGATCAGCTTGTTGGCTACTACTTGCTGTATCCTTGTTCAAAGTTCTTTGTGTCTTTTCTCTATGATCACAATCAGCATCAGCATCCGACATAGCAGGTCTTTTCCCGCTGCCAATCAACAAATCAGGCATGCTTGGATCTGCCGTTTGAACAGAGCTGTGTCTGTTTGAAACCAAAACACCGCGAAGCACCTTTCCATCAATGATCGTCTCTATAGTGTAACCTAAAGGGAAGTTTTCAATAACCCTGGCTTGAAAAACCGTTTTATGCTCTTGGCATTTTAGCTTCATTTGTTTCCTTAAAGACAACCTCCCTGGAGTTTGAGCCAACCGGGCATCATATCCACCATCTGTTGGCCACAAGCAAAGAAGATTAAGAGGGTATTAGCAACCTTGCACAAAGTGCTATAAGCAATCCAAAGGTCGAAACAAACCTGTGTGTAGGTAGTAGATGTCATCCAACGGTTCAAGATTCTTATTGCAGCCACCAACAAAGAAAAAAGAACCAGCCTTGTAAGGACCTAAACAAACTGCTGCAGTAGAGAATCTAGCAGATGGCCCTTCTTCCATGGCAACTAACTTGGACCATATACCCGTTTCTACAGAGACAAACCAACAAAAATACCAACATCAAGAACATTGTAAAGATTTTGAGAATCCGTAAACCCTCCAAATAAAGCAATTGAAGCTTTGAGGTTACCGTTACATACCAACATCAAGCACATAGAGATCATTGTAAAGATTCTGAGAATCTGTAAACCCTCCAAAGACAAATAAGTTCCTCTCAAGTGCAATTGTGACATGACCGGCTCGAGGTGTTAACAGCTGCCCTGAAGTTTTCAACTCCTTCCATACAAACGTATCTGAATATACAAAACCAGAAAATATCAATATACATACACACGCACACATTAAAGAAGATGTGATTCAAGAATGCTTTTTGGACCTGTATCAAGGATATGAACATCAGAGAGATAATAATCATCCAAATCTTCACCACCTACTACAATGATCTGATTCTTCCACGTTGAGCTAGTGTGGCTATCTCGTGCAGAGGGAGGATTCCCAGTTGTTAGAGCTCGTTGCCACGTAAGAGTCTCTAAACAAGATTCAAGCTAATTCAATTACATGCGTCCAAAAAGGATTAGCAAGGAAACTGAAAGCGCAGCCTGAAGTTGTACCTGTGTTAAGTATGTAAAGATCATTATAGAATACTTCATCATCCGAACCAGAAGATTTCCCACAGCCGCCAAATATAAAAATGCGTTTGCCAACAAGCGTTGCACTATGAGCCTCTCTTGCCTCGGGTCCTTCACCTCTAACTTCCAGGCATTTCCAAGTATGTGAAGCTAGCAAACCGAAGCAATTAGATTCAAACTCTAAAACCTCATACCAGGAACTTAAACTAAAGCATTTTCCTGATCTACTCAGACAATATAAGACGAGACGGACGAGCTTACAAGTATCTAGCACGTGGAGATCATTGAGATGAGTTTTCCCATCAGTGCCACCAAAGACAAAAAGGTTATCCCCAACTGTTGTACAGCTGTGACTATCTCTGGGAGAAGGCGGTACGCCATTGATTACAGGCTTAGTCCATATTTGCGTTTCTGAAACAAAAATTGCCACAAATGAGACTGTTCCAACATCAACAAAACAGCATCCCAACAAATAAATAATTAATCTTCAACAGAATCATAAAGTCCCAATTATCCAAGGAAAGAAACAGTGGATAAGTACAAAAGGACAAAGATCGAGATTGGGGTCTACGGCACGAAAGAACAAAAAGAAAAAGGAAAACCTAAAGAATTGGAACATAATCGGTACACAGATGTAACAAAGATTGAGACTTTTGTAAACCCAGTACGAGAAGTGACGCACACGAACAGCATTTAGAAAAGAAAAGGAAAAACCTAAAGATTAGACATAATCAGTACACAGATCAAACAAAGATTGAGACTTTTGTAAAACCCACTACGAGAATTGACGCACACGAACAACATTTAGAAAAGAAAAAGAAGAAAGCCGACATTTTCCACCGAGATTTTGTAATCCGAAGAACTCACCAGCGTCAAAGACATGAACTTGATTGGTTAAACAATCGTCTCTACCAAATCCACCAAATACGTAGACAAATCTGCCTCCTTTAATGGCGTTACAAGTGTGTCCCCATCTCTTTCCCGGCCCGGAAGAAGAATCACGGAGACCCACTTGTTGGTATTGTTGTCGTCGGACCCTCTCCCATCTCATTTTTTCCTGGGAAAAAAGAATCCTTCGGGTTGAGAAAGTGCGGGAAATTTTTGGGTTTTGCAAAGAAGATTAAAAAATTGATGACGGGAACGATTCTTTAATTCTTACGGTGATACTGAGGATTAAGGTGCTTTTCTGCTTTAGGTTAAAGGTGAGTTTTTTCACGATTTCCGTTAAATCCAATGGATTTCGCCTTAAATTGGCGGCAACGACGAGCCCAAAAAAGGGCAAAATTCTCATAAATTGAAAGTGAGAGGCGTTTTCAAAATAAGATAATATTTTGAGGACACAAATGTAATTATGAGTATCTTCTTTTTTTCACACGATCGTCTTCTTCCTCTCCTTTGTTAACAGTGAGAGCTAAAATCATCAGAATGGCTTCAAAACTTAAAACCTTCATCAATCTCCGTGGCTACACATCAACTCTACTCAACCAGAATCGATCACTATCATCAAATCCCTCTTCACGGATTCTCGTACCTATCAACCAATCGCATTATAGGAAGCGGATTTTGCTCGCGAATCTCCTTCAGAGGTATGGATTCCCTCCCTCATCTCTCCAACACTTCCTCTCAAGGAACAACTTCTTATTGAATTCGGATTTAGTAGAGACCGAAACTTCTCTCGGTATCTTGCTGTCGTTGAAAATCCCTCAGAAATCACTCGTTTCGTTGATTTCCGATTGCCCTAATGTTCTGCGATCGGAGTTCCTGAGGAAATGGAGAGTTCCTCTGTCAGAATGCGGGAAATTGGGTGTCTCGTCTTCCACGATTAAGAGCGTCCTCGAACATTCTAGTAGAATTGGGATCGGCCCAGATAAGTTTTATGAATGCACGAGGGTTTTGAGAGGTTTAGGGTTTTGCGATAGTACTGTTAGTAGGATTTTAGATGCATTCCCTGGCGTTCTGGTAGTGAACGAGATTGAAATTATCAGAAAGATTGAATTTTTGGTTGGAATCGACATTCCTCGAGATAACATTGAGAGGTTCTTTCACATTTTCCCTGAAATCCTAGGGATTGGAACTGAGACCAGACTTAGGCCATTGTTAGATGAGTTCAAGAAGATGGGATTTAGCAATGATGAGATCAAGAAAGAGATTTCTAGAGAACCGAGAGTTCTTGGGTTAGAGTTAGGAGAGCTTCCACGGTGTTTGGAATTGATCAACACGTTGAAATGCCGTGAAGTGATCAGAGTTAGTATTCTCAGCCAAGGACTATTCCGTGCTGGATTTGAAGTGAAACTTAGAGTTGATTGTTTATGCAAATACGGGTTGATCCGTAGAGAAGCATTCAAAGTTGTGTGGTTAGAGCCGAGGGTGATCTTATATGAGATAGATGAAATAGAGAAGAAGATTGAGTTTTTAACAAACAGAATGGGATTTCACATCAGTTGTTTAGCTGATGTACCGGAGTATCTAGGGGTGAATCTCCAGAAGCAGATTATTCCGCGGTACAATGTGATTGACTACTTGAAACTGAAAGGCGGGCTTGGCTGTGATATTGGATTGAAAGGTTTGGTTAAACCAAGCATGAAGAGATTCTATAATTTGTATGTGAAGCCATACCCGGAGTGCGAAAGAATCTTTGGAAAGGGAAAAGAGAATGCGCGAGTGAAACAACGACATCCGGCTGGGCTTTGGAAGCTTATGAAGCCGCCTAGCCATGTTGCTACAAATGAAGATGTGGTCAACATGAAGTCCTTTGTAGAGTCCCTTGCTTAGTTAGATGCGATCTTGCACTGTTTGGAAACAAATACTAGATTGACACAGATCGGCCACCCGTGGATTCTAGCTCCCTGAGACCTTTATTTACTACGAGCTGCTCTGAATCGGTATGGGTTATCTGGAAACTTCCATGAGCTATCGAATCTGATTTCATTTTTGCTTGAGTTCATGGCTTGATCATTCAGAGGACAATGCATCATCCTTGAAAATACACTTTGTAGTCATGCCCACTTCTCGTTCTGCATCTTGGAGGCATCAAACATCTACCAACGGCTCATTGCCTTTTGTTTCAATGTCTATGCCTGAATGATTTGCTGATAAAATGTAATGACCTCAGTTCTCATAAAAACTCAAGAGCCTGTTCCAACTGTAACTACTAGTTAGAAAATTTGTGGGCCGGGCAGGCCAGTGGCCCGTTTTGGCAACTTTGAAAAAAACAATGCAGGTCCATGCCAGTATTTATTATAGAATTAGGGAGGATCAACGGTTTTGAAAATAAACAAAATTACAAATGTCGATGGGCGAATCTACAAAACCAAAAACAACAACTTAGAGCAAGTCCATCCACGTTACCCATATGAGTTTCTTAAAAAAAAAATTTAATATTTTTTTTTTTTTACAGATGCCAAAAAAAAAAAAAAAATTAAAAATAAAAAGATGACGAATCAGGTAACGACACGTGGCGCTACAGTATAAGATACCGTATCCTAAATAAAGATTTTTAGAGTCGTATTTAAAATTTTAAACTATTACAGTGGAACCCACTAATATTAAATTGTTTTTTTTAAGAAACCCAGGGTAAGAAACCCACTGTTGGTGCTCTTAGTGAAACACGAGCAAGTGTTACACTTGGATGCAGAGTCGACAGTTGGTCAAATAACATATTTGACTTGGTCAACGTACTAACAACGGTTTTCTGTTAGAAATGGAATTTGAGACCGACACGATTTGTGACATTTGCTTTCTTCTTAAGCATCATCACAGCTTATAATGTCTCTTGAGTTAGACAACCTATGAGTCTATCTATGACCATATACACTCATATACATACACTGTAGCTTCAACTTTATATGCCAGATGTGTCACTATGTGTGTGTGTGTGTTTATCAATGTTGAAGGAGACAATTCTGTGGTAAACGAGGTCGAGGCTATGTTTGGTCAACACCCTGCATCATGCATGGCCACCATATAACTATGTTTTTTTTTTTTTTTTTTTTTTGTAAAAAGGGTCACCATATAAGTACTATGTTTTGGTGACGTAATTGGTGACCTAATTGATTATTTTACCTATAAAACGTTATATTCGTTCATTGACGTTGTTTTCTGTAATAGTCCAGCCATCCAGCATAAATAAAAGTTAGGCAAAGGATCGATCTCCATCCCCGATTTTCCTTCCTTTCGCAATATATTAGAATATAAGTTTGCATCAAGGACCGACACTGTCCACTCATGTGCAGTTTTTTAGACACATTGAGGAAACAACGACTTTTTTGTTGGGTTGAAGGGAAGCAAATCCATCTTGATGATTAACGATTTCATATTTAATTTGGCTGGAGCTCCAAGCCTCCAATGGAATATCTTGGTAGAAATCAAGTCCATATATATATATATATTTTTTTTTTTTTTTGCCAAAACGTAAATATCATTTATATGAAGAGTTAGGGGCTTAAACCAAGCTAAGAACCTTTACAAATGCAACCAAGGCAAAAAGATAAAACAAGGAAACATTCAAACAGGAAGATGAACTTCATTTAGGAGAGCCAAAGAGGCATGAGTCTACTGAAATTTCGCCTTTTCTTATGGGCAGTGATCGAATTCCGAATAATCCTGTCCGACTCGCGCCAGACAGCTTCAGGAGAGATTGAGATCATGTTATACAGGAGATTGTTACGCTGCTTCCAGATATTGTAGATGATGGCTTGCGTGACTAATCTCCTTAAGGTTCGAGGAGCTGCAGAGGAGCTGCCTTCCGTCCAGAGCAGAGTAGTATGCCAGTCGACAAGAGTCACCTGATGCTGATGCAGCCGTGCTAACGCATTGCCCCAGATCCAAGAGCTGAAGTTGCATGTGATGAGCAGATGATCCCTCGTTTCTTCACTACGGCCGCATAGACAACAGGAAATAGGGATATTCATTCCCCAGGAGACCAATCTCGTTCTCGTGGGCAACCTGTCTAAATGACACGTCCACATTAAAAACGAATGCTTAGGCGTTGAACCCTTGAACCAAACTGATTTACACCAGCTCTGCTCTATTGCTCTCGGCCGCATATACTCCCATGTTTTCGAGGAAGAGTAGTCCCTGCACAGAGCATTACCAACACACCAATCATACTCATCTTCAATATCAGAATTAGTCGGCAGACTCACAGTGGTTAGGAACTGATGAAGAATCAGAGCGTTGTCCGATCTCGGGGCCGACATAAGCCATCCATTTGAGGTGCAAGCCTCACTGACCGAAGCATGGAGAGGAATACGCTGTATACTCGGCCCAGCTGTCCCAAGGAAGCGGATTAAAGGACCCATAGGAGTCCATGAATCAAACCAGAAACTCGCTTTCATTCCATTGCCAATGGTGCATTTAACAAACTGCTCCGCTATGTGCCTCAGGTTCAACAAGGATTTCCAAGTCCAAGAATCAGTTCTCTTTTCCTGGAGGGACCAGAAGCTCTTGCCACAAATATTATGGTGCTTATGCCAAGCCACCCACACAGTGAACCACTGTTTGAGAACAGCAGCCAAATCAACCGCAGACAAAGAGTCTTATTCCATACCGAGAAATTCTTTAAACCGAGACCAGCTTCACTCTTGGGTAAGCAAATTTTAGACCAGGCCACCTTCCCAACCTTGGGGCAATCAATCTTACCAGACCAAAGGAATCTTGCACAAAGCGATTCAATTTTCCTGATGCAAGTCTTTGGAAGAAGAAAGGTTGAGATCCAGAAAGTTACAGTACCTCCAATCACAGAAGCGATGAGAAGCACCCTTCCTGCGTAAGACAAGGCTCTGACCGACCATGTGTTGAAACAGTTGGTTATTTTGTCAATGAGGGCCGAATACTCCGACACTTTCAGCTTACGGTGCATTAACGGTAAACCGAGATATCGTATTGGAAGGGAGCCGGAGGTGAAGCCAAATCTAGAGATAGCGATGGTTTCAGCTTGGCTCAATCCTGCCGTGAATAACTCTGTTTTTTGCTCGTTCATCTGAAGTCCGGACCAACTAGCGAAATCGTCAAGTGTCTCGACAACTCCATGTATAGAGTTACTGTCTCCCTTGAGAAAAACCATGACGTCATCCGCGAACATAAGATGTGATATTTTAAGGTCTTCCGTCCTTGGATGGTACTCAATTAAACCCGATTGATATCTTTGCCCCAGCAGCCTTGAACAAACCTCCATGGAAAGGACAAACAAGTACGGGGATAAAGGATCTCCTTGACGGAGACCCTTAGTGCTCTTGAAGAATCCTGTACTGGTGCCATTAATGCATATTGAGAAGGTTGCCGTCGAGATGCACTGATTTATCCAGTTTACGAACTTATCCGGAATTCCCAACCCCTTTAGACTAGCCAACACAAAATCCCAATTTACCGAGTCGAACGCCTTTCGGATATCAACTTTAAGCATAGCACTTGGCTTAACGTTCTTACGGTTGTAACCTTGGATGATCTCTGTGGCAAGCAACACATTTTCTGTTAAGAGCCTGCCTGGCATGAAAGCTGACTGGGTATGGGAGATAACATGCTGCAACACTGATTTTAAGCGGCCGGCTAGAAGCTTAGAGATAACCTTATACACTGAGTTTAAGCAAGATATGGGTCTGAACTCTCCAATGGTTGAAGCATTCGTGACCTTCGGGATTAGGACTAGCGTTGTCGAGTTCCATTGCTTGAGCAGTTTCCCCGAATGAAAGAATTCTTTAATAGCTGCACAAACCTCAGGGCCAATAACAGGCCAGCATGATTTAAAGAACTCCGCTGGATAACCATCCGGACCACTACATTTGTTGTTGGGCAGAGCAAAAAACGCCTCCTTGATGGCCGCGTCAGAAAAGTGACTTAATAGAGACTGATTTTGCTGATCAGAACATTGGAAATCCAAGAGCTTTGAGATGTCATCCGGATGGAACTGAGAGGGTACTACGTGACCTCCAAGCACCTCAGAAAAATGGTTAACACAGTGCGTCTGAATATCTTCCTGAGATTCCAGCTTCCTGCCATCCGCATCCCACAGAAAGTGAATGTGATTTTTAGCTCTTCTTGACGCAATCACTCTGAAGAAGTAAGCAGAGCTCACATCGCCATCTTTCAGCCAAGCAATACAGGCCCTTTGTCTGAGGAAAGCCGCTTCTGCATTAACCAACTCCACCCACCTGCTATGAGCCACAATTTCCTGCTGAGCCAAGCTTTGAGAAGGATTTGTAAGAAGGGCATTCTGAATATCCGCTAGCTCCTCCTGAGCCTCAACTACCTTTTTCTCAATATTTGCATAATTATCCTTTGTAAAATCCCTGATAACCTTCTTGAGCAGCTTCAATTTTCGAGAGATTCTAAACATATTTGATCCTTCAACAGAGATAGTAAACCAGTTTAGAGCAATCAGGGGAAGAAACTCCTCGTTAGAGAGCAGGTAGTTGAAAAATCTGAAGGTCTTCTTCTGTCTTATTGTCACTGTGTTCAAAGTAATTCCCATAGAGGCATGGTCTGAGAACAATGGTTCTCCAAAGAACCCCACTGCATCAGAGAACACCACCTCCCAATTGTCGTTGACTAAGATTCTGTCTAGCTTCTTCGCTATTGGCTCAGCTCCTCTTTTATTCCACCACGTGAAAGTAGAACCCCTGAACGTTAAATCTTTCAATCCTGCACCTAACAAACAATCTCCAAACAGCCGTGTAGCGCTATTGAAGTTCAGACTTGGCGGGCGCGAATGTTCATCAGGCCTAAGAACTTGATTAAAATCACCAAGCACAGCCCAAGGCTTCCCGCTAACTCTAGAACTAACTGAAGTTTGAATCAATTCTTCCCAGAGAAGTTTCCTGGTATCATCATGATTGGACGCATAAACAAAAGAAACAATCATCGGAGAAGGATAACCCGGAAGCTCAGCCTCACAAGTGATCATTTGCAGGGACCTGGAGATGATATCCACTTTCACTGAAGGATGCCAAACAACCCAGATTTTTCCGAGCTCCGAATGACCATAGTTGCTGTCGACAGACCAGCCCGGTAGAACACTATTAACTATCTTATTATGCTTTTCCTGCCTCACGTGAGTTTCAATGAGGCTTCCAAAAATTGGCCTATTGGCCTTAACCCACTTTCTAAATCCTCTACGGTGACTATAAATATTAAAGCCGCGAACGTTCCAACAAAAAATTTCTCTATTCATAAAAATTATTGAGGGATGGAGCTCCTGCCCCGGTTGCGCTTGTTCCGCTTTTTCGACAGAACTTCAATAAACCGTTGTCCCTCATCATCCAAAAGGCCATTATCACTAGATTCTGGCGTAGAAATATCAGACGAGTCCTCTTCAACTTCTGAGGTAAGCCCATTGTCAGAACCAATCCCAGTACTGTTAATAGTTTCATTTCCTGCCTGTTGCGCAGAAGCAGAGACTGCTCTAGTGGCATGTTTGCTTGACGTACCAGTCTCCTTGGTTGCGGGTGCTGACTGATGTGACTTTGCAACATAAGCCAAGGACCCGACTGTTTTTCCATTCACAAACGGAGAAGCTGATTGATGCGCCTTAGGAGTATAGAACACGGGTCCGGCCGCTTTCTCAGATTCAGACTGAGGAGGCTTTTCTACTGCTCTTTCCTTTGATCGCTTCCGCTTTGCCTTCTTTGCCGCATTCTTAGTGGCCTTTGTAGACTGTAATCGTGGGCAGAGCTCAGAAGGATGGACCGTGGAGCTGCAAGTTGAGCAGATGATTGGCGCGGCTTTACATCTCTTAATGCTGTGCCCCACTTCCTTGCAGTGAGAGCAAATAGGTGGCATCCAGGGGCTTGAGACTTCAATTCTCCTGATTTCGCCCGTCTGAAACTGCACATTGACAGCCTCCGGGAGAGCTTTCCTTGGATCAATGATGGTGAAGACTTTAGCTACCTCCAGATTTGTCTTATTTGCAGTGGTCGGATGCAGAAAACGAGGTTCTCCCACTTGGCTAGCGATCCTTTCAAGAGCTTCCTCATTGAAACATTGGAACGGGACATTGCGAAGCTCCAACCATATAGGAGCAGAGGAGAGTTCAGGCTTTGATGGTATCACACCTGGTTCCCAGTCTGCTACAAACAATGTTTGCCCTTCTATTTGCCATAGCTTTTGATTTAACACTCTCCTCCTATCGTAAACATTCGGAATGCGAAACAGGAAAGCGTTTCCTTCAAGTTTCGAAACCGTGATGTCTCTGTGGCGAGTCCAAATGCCGTTGACAATATTGTGGATAGTTCCTTGCGCCGGCGGGTCAGCATAGAACTGTCCAATTATAAATGCCTCCCAAGATTTTCGGTTACGTTCAATAACCGCATTTGGGATCTTAACACAAGTTTCTCCTGATGGTAAGAGGAAAGATTCACCTTTCTTACTGAGAAGCTTTGTTTGACCCTTTACAAGGTCACACCAGGAGTCCTTTCCTGGAGATTTGTTGTTAACTTTACTCTCTGGGTCCACCGCTTTCGCAGTTTTCGCAGTGTTGAGGAGATGTTCTGCAGCAGCATCAATACCAGGCTTTTCGGCGAAAGAGACATGTTTTGACGCGACTTTATCAGTAGCTTCCGGCTGCGCTAAGCGCGAATCAGAAACATCATCAGGTCGGGCATGACCTTGAACAGATCCAGATCCGACGGTCTTGTCCGAAAGAGGAGCCGTAGGGATGCCAACCACTGAGACCTCAAAGGTCTTTAAAGGAGCTTCGCCAGTATCTAATACCAGAGGCGCGGAGGCCGCAGCCGGTGGAATCAAAACAAAACCGAGAGAATCTGGTTTTGGTAAGCTAGAATCCGAAGGACAGTTAACCATCTCCAGATCTGGTCCAGTTTTCGCCAAAGCCATATCTGAGGAATTGAGAGCTAAGCCCATAGCCAAAGCATCAGCTCTCGCAAATGATTCCGGCGAAGCAACCGCTAACGACTCCGGGGCTGAAGAGATAGAGGGGCTATCGCCGGAGCCCACAGAGGAGGAGCTCGATTTCAGCGGCGAATGGGTAGCAGAGCTTGGGCGAGGTTTCTTTTTCTTCCCCATAAGGTGGGGAGGGCCTGAAGAGGAGGAAGAGGAAGACGGCCGGCGCCTGGAGTGGCGCCGGAGAACCGTTAAAAAAGCAGGCACGATTTCTCTTTAGAGAGAGAAAAACATGAGAGAGAAAGAGCCGTTTTCTACGTATTGCTTGTGTTCACGTCCATATATTCATACTATTTAATTAGAATATTAGTTTGCATGGAGGACCGACACTGTCCATTCATGTGTTCTTTTTTAGAGACATTGAAGAAACAACGACTTTTTTTGTTGGGTCGAAGGGAAGCAAATCCATCTTATTGATTAACGATTTCATTATTCATTTGGGTGGATTCAACGGAATATCTAGGTAGAAATCACGTCCATATACTTATATTTAATTATTTATGGGCGTTTTGAATTCAATAATTTAAAAATTATGCTCTAATATGTAACTTTTAAGGATTCAAATTTTACTGAGCAAAGCTTTACCTATATATACGTGGCATAATGATCTAGATATATAGGCTAAGCTAAGATAACATTTTCGTAGGTTTATGACTTTTTTTTTTTTTTTTTGACTGCCAATTTTTATTGCTTGTTAAAATCAGAGTTTACAACATGAATTAGATAATGAGGACAACAATTATATAGACAGTATTGAAGTTCAGAATTTATAGCTTTTTTGGCTAAAATATCTGCTGCCATATTTGACTCCCGTTTACGGAATGAAAAGCTTGCATTTTGGAACATGTTTTGCCACGCACGTATAGTGTCAAGGTAATGTTTCAAAGTCATATTCCTTGTCGATCCATTGATTGTATTAATCACATTGAGACAGTCACCCTCAAAGATAATGTTGTCGTAACCCTTTGACCAACACACTTGCAATGCCCATATTAGAGCTGAACATTCCGTTTCTGCAACCGTAAACCGTCCTTGAAATTTTCCATATCCAGCTTGTAGAGTAGTCCCATTGTGTGTACGAATAATCCATCCCATACCAGAGTTTGAATTTCCTGGATTATGAGCACCATCAAAATTGCATTTCAGTAGATTCGGAGGTGGTGGTATCCATGAGTTATTCCTAGTTCTTGTAGTACCACTAGTTGACTGTGCTTGCTCTAAGTGAAGTTTGTTCCATTCCTGAGTATCGTCCTGTGCCTTCTGTACTGTGTCCGGAACCGAATAATCGTTACTGTTGAAAATCAGAGCATTCCTATTCTTCCAAAGTCTCCATAGGATCCAAATTGGAAGTAGACGCATATTGTTAGTTGTTGGTATATTCTTCACAGAGGTAAGGAGGAAAAGTATCTTTCTGTTAACATCAACATTCTGGTCGGATAACATGACGTTATGAAGAGATGATTGGCGCCATATAGCTTGCGCATAGGGACATGTAAATAATAAATGGTCTACCGATTCATCAGCTTGTGAACAACGAATACATGTAGCGTCAGTGATGATACGTCTACGTCTCAGATTGGTTAGAACCGGTGTGCTGTTGGAAGCTAGTCTCCAAATAAAGTGACGTAATTTCGGTGGGATCGATGAGTTCCAAATTGCCGTATTGAGTTCAGGCTGATCATGTAACACAGGTTTGTCTATTGTTCCTTGGTGCAGATCGTTCACTCCGAAATGATAACCGGATTTAGCCGTGTAATTACCATCTGTTGTATAAGGCCAAATGTAAGTATCTGGTGTGTCAATGGGTGGGGTAAAGACTTTGCTGATGAGCTTGTGATCGTTGAAGTCTATTAAATCGTTTATCTCTTCTTCAGACCACATTTTCGAATTCTGATCAATGAGAATGGAGACCGGCAAGGTTGGGTTCGTAAGAGGAAGCAGACTAGGTGCACGTGGTGGTGATGTGGGAAGCCATGGGTCAGACAATTTAGTCGTGGCTCCATTACCTATCTGAATCTGGAGACCTTTCTTTAGTAAATCCCGACCAAAACAGAGTGATTGCCAGCCGTAGGAACTCCTGCTCCCGATTCTGGCTTCCAGGATTGTTGTATCTCTAAAGTATTTGTGCTTTAAGACTCGATGTAGAAGGCTTGAGGGTCTCTGGTAAAGTTTCCAGACTTGATTACCTAGGAGTGCTTGATTAAACAGGTGTAAGTCTCTGAATCCTAGTCCACCTTTCTTTTTTCCAAAACTCATTTTTCTCCAAGATATCCAAGCCATTTTCCTTTTCCCATTCCTTGTTCCCCACCAAAACTGAGACAGAAGGCTATCAATTTCCGAGCAGAGTTCTTGAGGTAATTTAAAACAAGTCATAGAATAAACTGGCATTGCCATTCCAACCGCTTTGATCAAAATCTCTTTCCCTGCTGGTGATAAAAATTTATTCTGCCAACCTTCAGTCTTCTTCTGAACACCTTGTTTAATGTAATTAAACATTTCTTTTTTGTTACGATTAAATTGTTCGGGGAGGTCCAAATATTTCCCCCCTCCGCCAAGGTTTGGAATTCTAAGTTGATTCATAATTTGCTCCTGAGTCTGATGACAAACACGAGTTCCAAAAGCTATCGAAGACTTATCAAAATTAATCATCTGACCTGAAGCTTCTTCATATGTTGTGAATATCTGATGAAGATTATGACTATTTCGTTCATCTGCTTTTACAAAAAATAGAGAATCGTCGGCGAAGAGGAGGTGTGATATTGGTGGACCCCCAATGCTGATACGGATCGGATTGATCAAGTGATTACGTTCAGCTTGAATGATGAGTGAACTAAGAACATCCGAGCATAGGATAAATAAATAGGGGGAGAGGGGATCACCTTGTCGGATACCACGAGATGAATTAAAATGGCCATAAGGACTCCCATTTATCAAGACGGAGAAGCTGACTGTTGTAATGCAATTCATTATCCAAGAGATCCAGAGTTCAGAGAATCCTTTTTTACGCATTACCGCCTCTAAGAAGCTCCATTCAATACGATCGTACGCTTTGCTGATATCCGTTTTTACCGCCATAAATGTTTTTGAGCATCGTTTACTCGTACGCAACGAATGAAAGACCTCATGTGCCAGCAAAACATTATCCGTTATTTGTCGTCCTTGGATAAACGCTGCTTGTTGTTCAGATACAACCTCAGGAAGTATAGCTTTTAGGCGAGCAGAGAGGATTTTAGTAATAACCTTATATAGTACATTACACAGGGCAATGGGTCGAAGATCCTTGACTGTTTGGACCGGTGTAACCTTAGGTATAAGACATAGATTAGTATGATTCAAACCATGTGGCATAAGAGACGTAGAGAAGTACTTTTTTATCTCTTCCACTACCGAATCACCCACCACGTCCCAGTACCGTTGATAAAAACTAGCTGTGAACCCATCCGGTCCAGGTGACCTTGTTGCACCAATGGAGAAGACAGCGTTACGCACCTCTTCCGTTGATATTGCACGAGTGAGGAGAGTGTTCATCTCACCTGTAACCGTACATGGTAATGAATTAAGAATGGAAGAATGATCCGTTGAAGAAGAGGATGTAAACAGATTGGTAAAGTATTCTTCGACTACTCTTGCAATATTCTTATTCCCTGTTATTGTATTTCCTTGTCCATCCGAGATTGAGATCAATTTGTTTCTCGCTCTCCTGTTCTTCGTCGAAGCAAAGAAAAAGGCCGTATGGCGATCTCCCTTTGTTAACCATTTGACTCTACTTTTCTGCTGCCAATAAGTTTCCTCTTCAGAATAAGCCTGTCGAAGATCATGTCGAAGCTTACGCAAGTCATGAGTCGAAACATGAGGATCGGAGTGGCCTTTGTCTATCTCTTCTTTCAGTAAGTTGATTCTTTTCGCCGCATTAGTAATAGAGGAACGCTTCCATTCTGCTAAGCGATGACGACAGTTCCGAATACGAGTCGTTATTGGGACATCTGCATTATCAAAGTCCGAAATCCATCCTTGTTGAATCACGTTCTTAGTATTTTCCAGATCACAAAGTCGGTTGTCAAAGGTAAAATACTTCTTTCCCGACTCTAATATAGTTCTTATTTGGATAATAGCTGGTCGGTGATCCGATTCAATCATTTCCAAATAAGTAACTTTTGATGCTGGGAATTTGGCCCTCCATTCATCATTACCCATCGCTCGGTCTAACCAACTCTCAACCTGATATGTACCCCTCTTTCCACACCAAGTTCGATTTGATCCTTCAAAAGCAAGGTCCTGAACCCGACATGTATGAACCATGTTTCGAAAATTTGTTAAACTCCATCTTTCTCTGACTCGTCCTCCTATTTTTTCATTCTCATTTAAGATTTCGTTAAAGTCACCACACATGAGCCAAGGACCCATTCGATTCACTGCAATTCTCTCTAATCTTTCCCATAGAACATGTCGCAATTCGCGTATTGGGTGACCATAGATGCAAGAATAATAAAACGAATATTCTTTATTAATTATCTTAACATCCATCATACGTTCATCACACGAAATAAAATCGACATCAATATCCTTTTTCCACATTAGTGCTAAACCTCCGCCTATGCCTAACGGTGAAACACATCTAACATGATCATACTCCAATTGAACAGCCACATCTCTCACAATATCATCGGGATTCTTGGTCTCAATCAGAAAGAGTACGTCCGGGGAATAAGTTGCCTTAATCCCTTTTAGGCGTCGAACTACCAGGGACCCTTTCAACCCTCGGCAGTTCCAAAACGCTGTATTCATTTCGACCCCGGTGGTTTATGGCCCACCGTGCCGTCCCGATTGATGTGTTGTTGAGGTAGATTATTCGCTGGTGTTGATCGTGAGTCATTTGCCGCAGTCGTATCTTTAATCCTTGTCTTCCAAAGCCAGTTCTTTGCATCACACGTTTCCACTTGGATACGTCGTCTCCTTGAAGTTAATTGCTCATCCAAGTCATCCACAACCCAGGAGTGGTGTGAGTCCTTGTACAAGATGGACGTTTCAGTTAATGGTTCAGGAGAGTCCATCTTACGCTTTTTAGATGCAGATTCTGACGTTCCTTGCTCAGCCTCCTCCGGTATCTGACTATGATGCATAGTCACATCTTCTTCTTCCTGATTTGGCGCTCTGTCTTCCGGAGGGTTGTCGTCATCAGGGTGATCATCGCCGTCATCTGGGTTAACATGGTTTCCTGGCTGTTCATTAAGCGGGCAGAACACAGATTCATGTGTTAACATACCGCAAAGAGAGCAGAATCCACGTAGCCGCTCATAAATGAATTTGAGTATTGTTGTAGTATTTCCAAAACGGAACACACGTTGAAATTTCAGGGGAATGTCCACATTCCAGGTTAGCCTTATCCGAACATAATCAACCAAATGTCCCCCTTCGCCGTTGAAATCAGTTTCAACAAAGCTTCCCATAACCGAACCAACGTGACTGATCACTCGAGAGGTGAGGAACTGTAGAGGAATACCACGTACTTGAGTCCAGAACGTGATATGTTTTAAATCTTCATCAGTCTGATCCGGGCTCCATCGTTGTGTAACACACATCCAGTCATTGAATGACCATGGACCACGTTTGATGACCGAAACCATGGATTCCTCTGTTTTGAAAAGGAATTGTACTTTGTTGCCGTCAACAATACGACCTCTAACTTCATCTCCCACACCCCATAGACGGGGCATGGCTGACATTAAGGCGCGTAAGTTTTGTTTGCGTTTGTTGACGGGCTTCACCATCAAAGAAAATCTGGTCTCCTCTAACGCCTCCGCACATAATTCCGTCGGAATGTCAATGGCTTCATCGTCCACTCCAATTGAGATTTCTTGGAGTTGTCTACGCACTTTATCCGACATGATGAGGAGAAATAGAGGAAATTTTGTTGTTATTTGATCAACACATGGGTTGAAACAAGGGTCACAGTTCTTATTTATAGAGATCTGATTGACCGTTATCAAAGAGATAACTGTAAAACGGTTACACCGACGAAGCATAACTGCCGGCCGGCAGAGGACACCCGTCGGAGATGAACCGAAGGGACACACACGAAGAATTGCAATTCTTCGACATATCGCACTCGTTGTCGCCTGAAGCGAGAGAGAGAATTTCATTTTATTTGACTTTTGAAATGCGAAGTATAGATTATTCATATAGTCAATGTAGGTTTATGACTTATGAGATGCTCGGAAGACAATATCATACACTTATTTACAATGTATATTACTATTAAAGCATTCAGATTCGGGTTCCAGTAAGATATTTTGGATTTAAGATCTAGGACCCATTCATATATTTTTATTTTTGTGTTGGATTTGATTCAATTCTGTTTAGATTCGGGTCGCGTTAAATAATTTGTTGAGATCCAGTCTTTATCTGAATATTCAATGGATACAGTTTTAATCAGTTATTTTTACCCGAAAATATCCACATATATAATTCAGTTTGGGTACTTTATATCCAAATTATCCAAAATTACTCGCAAAAACCAAAAATACTCAAAATGTTTGAATTAATCAAAAATAATTAATATATCAGGTTTATAATTGCAATTTAATATTAAACTAGTATGATTCGCTCGCACTATATGCCAGCACAAACATTATTACCATCCAAATTTTCTAAAAGTAAAATATTATCAATTTATTTTAACAATAATATTATTATAACAAAATCTATTTGTAACTAAATATAAATATAAATATAAATATTGTTATACTTAACCTCTTATTAAATTATTTTATTTACATTATAACACATAAATTTTCTAAAAATAAAAAATCATCAATTTTGTTTAACAATAATAAAACTATAAAAATCTTTATCATACAATTTGTAATTAAATATAGATATAAACATTATTATATTTAATCTTTTATTATAACATATTATAGTTTATTCTAAAATAAATTATCTATACAACCAAATTTATTAATATTTAAAATCTTCATAAATATTTTGATCTTTATCATCTTACTTTTTATTTTTATTTTTTCAAGGTTCTGTATATATATCGTAAATAAAATTAAAATATAATATAATTATATATGTATAAATATTATAATGTTTTTATTTAAAGTACTTTTATCATTTATATTTATCTAAACTAAATATTTATAAAATTAATATGAATTTATTATATAAATTTGTATTATCCACAATAGTCATAGTTATCAATATTAAAAATTGATAATTCAAATATATTTTTAGTATTTATCGTCTTATCTTTTTTTTTTTATTCTGGTGATATATATCTCTAAAATAAAATAAAACTTAAATTTAAAACTAAGAGAAAATGCATAAAATAGCACAAAAACATACCTTGTCATAAATATAGCACCAAGGGAAATAATTCACATATTTAGCATTATTTTTAATTATAAAAACTTTTATAGCATTATATAATTTAGGGTTTAGGGTTAATTATTTAGGGTTTAGGGTTTATTATTTAAGTTTTAGGGTTTAGTATTTAGGGTTTAGGGTTTATTATTTAAAGTTAAAAGTTAGGGCTAATTTAGTGACAAAACATGTTTTTGTGTTATTTTTATGATTTTTCTTCCTTGTTGCTATATTTGTGATAATACATGTTTTTGTGCCATTTTTGCGATTTGCCCTAAAACTAATATAATAAATAATAAAATTATAAATATAAAGTAAGGTTAACATAGTAAAATACCTAATTTCATTAATGGTAATTTAGTAATCAACCATTTTGAGAATGAATATAAAGCTAAAAGCAATTATTACAAGTATTACTATGACTTATATTTTGGATATATATATATACCTATATTTTATATAGTTTTGGATACTCATCCGGATCTTGGCTCAGATTGGGTTCGGTACCAATTCTTCTTATGCACCAGTATAGGACCATTGGTCCATTCATATTTTTTTTTTGTCAAAAGGGTTTTCATTAATCATTAATATATATATATATATATATATATATATTACAATAAAACATAAAAAATGAAACCTACTAAACTCAAAATGGGTATGATAGAAACGCTATTGGGCATGTGCCATACAAAAACGGTCCAAAAAACGAGAAACAAAACCCTAGCAGGCACGCTGCCGCCGTCAATGCTAGAGGTCGCCGCGTCACTACCGCCATGCGAGAGAGAAGCCCACCTTTGAAAAGCCGAGGTGTTGAGTCGCCGAGCCGTCGCCACCAAACCAGAAAGAACCAAAAGCGTTAAGCAATACACTATGCCCATATAACATGCGCAGGAGGAGCCTTTGCTGGAGATAGACGTAGAGAGGCAATAGACCGGAACCGAAGAACCGTCGCCGATATCAGCCGCATTACCGCCTCTAAGAAGCTCCATTCAATACGATCGTACGCTTTGCTGATATCCGTTTTTACCGCCATAAATGTTTTTGAGCATCGTTTACTCGTACGCAACGAATGAAAGACCTCATGTGCCAGCAAAACATTATCCGTTATTTGTCGTCCTTGGATAAACGCTGCTTGTTGTTCAGATACAACCTCAGGAAGTATAGCTTTTAGGCGAGCAGAGAGGATTTTAGTAATAACCTTATATAGTACATTACACAGGGCAATGGGTCGAAGATCCTTGACTGTTTGGACCGGTGTAACCTTAGGTATAAGACATAGATTAGTATGATTCAAACCATGTGGCATAAGAGACGTAGAGAAGTACTTTTTTATCTCTTCCACTACCGAATCACCCACCACGTCCCAGTACCGTTGATAAAAACTAGCTGTGAACCCATCCGGTCCAGGTGACCTTGTTGCACCAATGGAGAAGACAGCGTTACGCACCTCTTCCGTTGATATTGCACGAGTGAGGAGAGTGTTCATCTCACCTGTAACCGTACATGGTAATGAATTAAGAATGGAAGAATGATCCGTTGAAGAAGAGGATGTAAACAGATTGGTAAAGTATTCTTCGACTACTCTTGCAATATTCTTATTCCCTGTTATTGTATTTCCTTGTCCATCCGAGATTGAGATCAATTTGTTTCTCGCTCTCCTGTTCTTCGTCGAAGCAAAGAAAAAGGCCGTATGGCGATCTCCCTTTGTTAACCATTTGACTCTACTTTTCTGCTGCCAATAAGTTTCCTCTTCAGAATAAGCCTGTCGAAGATCATGTCGAAGCTTACGCAAGTCATGAGTCGAAACATGAGGATCGGAGTGGCCTTTGTCTATCTCTTCTTTCAGTAAGTTGATTCTTTTCGCCGCATTAGTAATAGAGGAACGCTTCCATTCTGCTAAGCGATGACGACAGTTCCGAATACGAGTCGTTATTGGGACATCTGCATTATCAAAGTCCGAAATCCATCCTTGTTGAATCACGTTCTTAGTATTTTCCAGATCACAAAGTCGGTTGTCAAAGGTAAAATACTTCTTTCCCGACTCTAATATAGTTCTTATTTGGATAATAGCTGGTCGGTGATCCGATTCAATCATTTCCAAATAAGTAACTTTTGATGCTGGGAATTTGGCCCTCCATTCATCATTACCCATCGCTCGGTCTAACCAACTCTCAACCTGATATGTACCCCTCTTTCCACACCAAGTTCGATTTGATCCTTCAAAAGCAAGGTCCTGAACCCGACATGTATGAACCATGTTTCGAAAATTTGTTAAACTCCATCTTTCTCTGACTCGTCCTCCTATTTTTTCATTCTCATTTAAGATTTCGTTAAAGTCACCACACATGAGCCAAGGACCCATTCGATTCACTGCAATTCTCTCTAATCTTTCCCATAGAACATGTCGCAATTCGCGTATTGGGTGACCATAGATGCAAGAATAATAAAACGAATATTCTTTATTAATTATCTTAACATCCATCATACGTTCATCACACGAAATAAAATCGACATCAATATCCTTTTTCCACATTAGTGCTAAACCTCCGCCTATGCCTAACGGTGAAACACATCTAACATGATCATACTCCAATTGAACAGCCACATCTCTCACAATATCATCGGGATTCTTGGTCTCAATCAGAAAGAGTACGTCCGGGGAATAAGTTGCCTTAATCCCTTTTAGGCGTCGAACTACCAGGGACCCTTTCAACCCTCGGCAGTTCCAAAACGCTGTATTCATTTCGACCCCGGTGGTTTATGGCCCACCGTGCCGTCCCGATTGATGTGTTGTTGAGGTAGATTATTCGCTGGTGTTGATCGTGAGTCATTTGCCGCAGTCGTATCTTTAATCCTTGTCTTCCAAAGCCAGTTCTTTGCATCACACGTTTCCACTTGGATACGTCGTCTCCTTGAAGTTAATTGCTCATCCAAGTCATCCACAACCCAGGAGTGGTGTGAGTCCTTGTACAAGATGGACGTTTCAGTTAATGGTTCAGGAGAGTCCATCTTACGCTTTTTAGATGCAGATTCTGACGTTCCTTGCTCAGCCTCCTCCGGTATCTGACTATGATGCATAGTCACATCTTCTTCTTCCTGATTTGGCGCTCTGTCTTCCGGAGGGTTGTCGTCATCAGGGTGATCATCGCCGTCATCTGGGTTAACATGGTTTCCTGGCTGTTCATTAAGCGGGCAGAACACAGATTCATGTGTTAACATACCGCAAAGAGAGCAGAATCCACGTAGCCGCTCATAAATGAATTTGAGTATTGTTGTAGTATTTCCAAAACGGAACACACGTTGAAATTTCAGGGGAATGTCCACATTCCAGGTTAGCCTTATCCGAACATAATCAACCAAATGTCCCCCTTCGCCGTTGAAATCAGTTTCAACAAAGCTTCCCATAACCGAACCAACGTGACTGATCACTCGAGAGGTGAGGAACTGTAGAGGAATACCACGTACTTGAGTCCAGAACGTGATATGTTTTAAATCTTCATCAGTCTGATCCGGGCTCCATCGTTGTGTAACACACATCCAGTCATTGAATGACCATGGACCACGTTTGATGACCGAAACCATGGATTCCTCTGTTTTGAAAAGGAATTGTACTTTGTTGCCGTCAACAATACGACCTCTAACTTCATCTCCCACACCCCATAGACGGGGCATGGCTGACATTAAGGCGCGTAAGTTTTGTTTGCGTTTGTTGACGGGCTTCACCATCAAAGAAAATCTGGTCTCCTCTAACGCCTCCGCACATAATTCCGTCGGAATGTCAATGGCTTCATCGTCCACTCCAATTGAGATTTCTTGGAGTTGTCTACGCACTTTATCCGACATGATGAGGAGAAATAGAGGAAATTTTGTTGTTATTTGATCAACACATGGGTTGAAACAAGGGTCACAGTTCTTATTTATAGAGATCTGATTGACCGTTATCAAAGAGATAACTGTAAAACGGTTACACCGACGAAGCATAACTGCCGGCCGGCAGAGGACACCCGTCGGAGATGAACCGAAGGGACACACACGAAGAATTGCAATTCTTCGACATATCGCACTCGTTGTCGCCTGAAGCGAGAGAGAGAATTTCATTTTATTTGACTTTTGAAATGCGAAGTATAGATTATTCATATAGTCAATGTAGGTTTATGACTTATGAGATGCTCGGAAGACAATATCATACACTTATTTACAATGTATATTACTATTAAAGCATTCAGATTCGGGTTCCAGTAAGATATTTTGGATTTAAGATCTAGGACCCATTCATATATTTTTATTTTTGTGTTGGATTTGATTCAATTCTGTTTAGATTCGGGTCGCGTTAAATAATTTGTTGAGATCCAGTCTTTATCTGAATATTCAATGGATACAGTTTTAATCAGTTATTTTTACCCGAAAATATCCACATATATAATTCAGTTTGGGTACTTTATATCCAAATTATCCAAAATTACTCGCAAAAACCAAAAATACTCAAAATGTTTGAATTAATCAAAAATAATTAATATATCAGGTTTATAATTGCAATTTAATATTAAACTAGTATGATTCGCTCGCACTATATGCCAGCACAAACATTATTACCATCCAAATTTTCTAAAAGTAAAATATTATCAATTTATTTTAACAATAATATTATTATAACAAAATCTATTTGTAACTAAATATAAATATAAATATAAATATTGTTATACTTAACCTCTTATTAAATTATTTTATTTACATTATAACACATAAATTTTCTAAAAATAAAAAATCATCAATTTTGTTTAACAATAATAAAACTATAAAAATCTTTATCATACAATTTGTAATTAAATATAGATATAAACATTATTATATTTAATCTTTTATTATAACATATTATAGTTTATTCTAAAATAAATTATCTATACAACCAAATTTATTAATATTTAAAATCTTCATAAATATTTTGATCTTTATCATCTTACTTTTTATTTTTATTTTTTCAAGGTTCTGTATATATATCGTAAATAAAATTAAAATATAATATAATTATATATGTATAAATATTATAATGTTTTTATTTAAAGTACTTTTATCATTTATATTTATCTAAACTAAATATTTATAAAATTAATATGAATTTATTATATAAATTTGTATTATCCACAATAGTCATAGTTATCAATATTAAAAATTGATAATTCAAATATATTTTTAGTATTTATCGTCTTATCTTTTTTTTTTTATTCTGGTGATATATATCTCTAAAATAAAATAAAACTTAAATTTAAAACTAAGAGAAAATGCATAAAATAGCACAAAAACATACCTTGTCATAAATATAGCACCAAGGGAAATAATTCACATATTTAGCATTATTTTTAATTATAAAAACTTTTATAGCATTATATAATTTAGGGTTTAGGGTTAATTATTTAGGGTTTAGGGTTTATTATTTAAGTTTTAGGGTTTAGGGTTTATTATTTAAAGTTAAAAGTTAGGGCTAATTTAGTGACAAAACATGTTTTTGTGTTATTTTTATGATTTTTCTTCCTTGTTGCTATATTTGTGATAATACATGTTTTTGTGCCATTTTTGCGATTTGCCCTAAAACTAATATAATAAATAATAAAATTATAAATATAAAGTAAGGTTAACATAGTAAAATACCTAATTTCATTAATGGTAATTTAGTAATCAACCATTTTGAGAATGAATATAAAGCTAAAAGCAATTATTACAAGTATTACTATGACTTATATTTTGGATATATATATATACCTATATTTTATATAGTTTTGGATACTCATCCGGATCTTGGCTCAGATTGGGTTCGGTACCAATTCTTCTTATGCACCAGTATAGGACCATTGGTCCATTCATATTTTTTTTTTGTCAAAAGGGTTTTCATTAATCATTAATATATATATATATATATATATATATTACAATAAAACATAAAAAATGAAACCTACTAAACTCAAAATGGGTATGATAGAAACGCTATTGGGCATGTGCCATACAAAAACGGTCCAAAAAACGAGAAACAAAACCCTAGCAGGCACGCTGCCGCCGTCAATGCTAGAGGTCGCCGCGTCACTACCGCCATGCGAGAGAGAAGCCCACCTTTGAAAAGCCGAGGTGTTGAGTCGCCGAGCCGTCGCCACCAAACCAGAAAGAACCAAAAGCGTTAAGCAATACACTATGCCCATATAACATGCGCAGGAGGAGCCTTTGCTGGAGATAGACGTAGAGAGGCAATAGACCGGAACCGAAGAACCGTCGCCGATATCAGCCGCAAAGGTATCATGTTTCCTCCCTGCGCCACCCTCAAAACTAAAGACTAGTAAGGATACCCAAGTCCATGCACGCCCAACCACGCTACCCCGCCGGATCTAGCTCTGCCTCCAACCCCTGGCCAACACCACACAACCCGAATCGAAACCGGCAAAGAAAAAAACCGGAGCCTCTCCACGACAGATATGGAGGAACAAACACCAGATCTTGTTCTCAAGAATCCAGATATGTACATATCCGCCACCGATCGACCACCGGCAAACCACCACTACGCCCGGACCACCAAACACCTGCCACAACAACAGAGGAAACCAGGCGTGCTCTACCACGGATGAAGATCAAAGGCGAAAAGAAATAAACAAAAAGAGACAAAACCCTCTCACACTCGCCGGAAAATCACCGTCGAGAGGAGATGAATGGCGGATAAACTTTTTGTGGTTTCTAGAGAGAGGAGAAAAGTTAGAGCGTTGGTACGATTGACCAGTTTTTCATTGGTATTATTCTGATCCATTCATATATTTATGATGAATCCCACTCGGTTCGATATCTCTAATTCAGGTCGATTTTTGATTTGATTCTTAGGATCCAACATATCCGAAAAATCGGACATGTATCATCGAATAAAATAACATGAATAAAAACAACATGATATTATTATATAAATATATGCAAAATTCATATTTTTTTTTTTAAAAGAACACTGGCACGATAAAATGAGATTTTTTCATATTTATATTATACAACAGAAATTACCAAAACATGGTTTTTAGCTATTACTCTTGTAATAATTAGTTTTAGTTATATCCTACTTCTACCTACCTAGGATTTTGGTCTCAAATAGGTAGCCAACTCTATATACAACTCGTTCACATTCGCTCAAATCGTATAATAAAAACTAGATTTTGTGCCGCGCTAAGCGCGGAATATTTTTTTGTTTAGATTTTCAATTTATTTTTGTTAAATTTCTTTTGATCAGCACTTAAGTATTATAATTTTTTTTAAGATGTAAAAATTATTCGATCATAATAAAATGTCAATATTTTTTTTTGGTTTTTACGTTTATGATTTAAAATATAATGGGTTTAACATTTGCTTTCGTTTTTTTCATTGTTTTAGATTTTATTGTTTTACGTTTTCGAGAAATTTGATAGGGAAGTCTAAGTTCTACCCCAATTTTATATAAAGTCATAGTTAAATTATAGTATATATATATGTAGATATAGAAAAAAATATTAACAATACATGATTACATTTATTGTAATAGAATAAATAAAATATAATAAATTATGTTAAATATAACGATTATCAATATTATCTATTAGTTTAAAACATTATTTCAATATTGTATCTACTTTTTATTTTAATAATAATTTATTAATTTTAATTAATGATTATATAATTTTATAAAATAATTATGTATTAAATTATATAATTATATGTATCAATTGATTTATTAACTTAATTATGCTTGATTTTATTTCTATAAGCCAAATTTTAGTTAATAATAATTTATAATATTTATTTTAATATTATTTTCAAAATTAATTATTATTTTACTAAATTTTTTGAAAAAGATTTTTGTTAGATATGATTAGATAGAAAAAGGAAAACAAAAGATATTATAAGATATTATGAATAAATCAAATATAAATTATTTTACGGTTTTACCCTTAATGAAGAATACAATTTCTAATAAAATCAAGGGCAAATTTCGGAAACAACATTTATGTACCACGGTCAATATCATTTGTACTTCTGTTTTAATATAATAGACTAGATTTTGACCCGCACTTAAAAAGTGCGGGTTTAATTTTCTTTACAAAATTTACTTTTTATTCATTTCGTTAATAGTAGTTTAGTTTTTTAATTATGTAATCTAATTTTTATTATAATTGTTTAACCAACATTATAAACAGTGAGTTAGCAATTTAGTTTTTTTAAAATGAATTATGTGTTATTTGGAAGAAATATATCGTAAGGATTAAGAGATTAAAATAACGATTTCGCATTATATAATTTAATATGTGTTGTACCGTAAGATCATAGTTTGGAAAAATATATATATATGTGAAAACAACTATTGTAAAAGTTATGTGGTATATGTTTAATTGTTATTATATTAATCTAAAATATTATTTTATAAAATACATGCTGTAGTCGTATATATAATTTGCAAATTTGATGGAACTATCCGTTAAAAACTTCATTCAAACATAAAGCATAATTTGACGCTTCAAATATTTGAATAATATAAGTATGAAATCATTTTTTTATTAAGTTTAAAATATATCAACTGAAATTATTTACTATATGTGAATTTTTTTTATAGAAAATTTATAATCGAGATTGGCTAATTAATTTTTCAACCCGTTTAATTAATTAAATATTTTTCAGTTTGATGGAAAAACTTGCTAAAAAATACAATCGTAAAAACATCAATCGTAATATGTATATATATATATTTGAAAAAGATATTAAAATATATTATAAATATATTTTGAATTAAATCATAAATTAGAGAATTTTAATTTATATATAATAGTTGATGTATAAATTATTAAATATATCTATCAATTAATTTATTTTGATTTTAATTAATTAGAAAAGTGGGACACATTAAAATTTGGTTGTTTGACTACATGTTTAATAATTGTCTTGTTTGGAAACATGGATTGTAGAGATAATGTTATATTTCCTAATTACTCTTAATGAAATTTAATTAAATCATTAATATATATTGTTTTACAGTTTTACCCTTAATGAAAGTTATAAATCATAATAATATTAAGGACAAATTTCGGGAACAACATTTATGTACCATGGCAAACCTTCCTGTTTTAATAGATTAGACTAGATTTTGACCCGCACTTCTAAGTGCGGGTATAATTTTCTTTACAAATTTTACTTTTTATTCATTTTGTTAATAGTAGTTTAGATTTTTAATTATGTAATCTAATTTTGATTATAATTGTTTAACCAACATTATAAACAGTGAGTTATCAATTTAATTTTTAAATGAATTATGTGTTATTTGGAGGAGATATATCGTAAGGATTAAGAGATTAAAATAACGATTTCGCATTATATATTTTAATCTGTGTTGTATCGTAAGATCATAGTTTGGAAAAATATATATATGTGAAAACAACTATTGTAAAAGTTATGTGGTATATGTTTAATTTTTATTTTATTTATCTAAAATATTATTTTATAAAATACATGTTGTAGTCGTATATATAATTTGCAAATTTGATGGAACTATCCGTTAAAAACTTCATTCAAACATAAAGCATAATTTGACGCTTCAAATATTTGAATAATATAAGTATGAAATTATTTTAATATTTTATTAATTTTAAAATATATCAACTGAAATTATTTACTATATGCGAATTTTTTTATAGAAAATTTATAATCGAGATTGGCTAATTAATTTTTCAACCCGTTTAATTAATTAAATATTTTTCAGTTTGATGGAAAAACCTGCTAAAAAGTACAATCGTAAAAACATCAATCGTAATATGTATATATATATATATATATATATATATTTGAAACAAAATAAAGAGATATTAAAATATATTATAAATATATTTTGAATTAAATCATAAATTAGAGAATCTTAATTTATATATAATAGTTGATGTATAAATTATTAATTATATTTATCAATTAATTTGTTTTGATTTTAATTAATTAGGAAAGTGAGACCCATTAGATTTTGGTTGTTTGGCTACATGTTTAATAATTGTCTTGTTTGGAAACATGGATTGTAGAGATAATAAATCAAATATAAATTGTTTTACAGTTTTACCCTTAATGAAGGTTACAAATCCTAATAATATCAAGGGCAAATTTCGGGAACAACATTTATGTACCATGGCAAACCTTCCTGTTTTAATAGATTAGATTTAACCGACCATGTTGTGTATGGTCTATCAACTTACTATATCATTATCTATACTATTAAAGCAGAAGTACGTTTTGGAAAATGTCCAAATTGTTTTAAATAATTACGATGGAATGCCACTGCTTTTAATGTAATATTTGTGATTCTCATTAAGGCTAAATTGGTCAACCAGGGACAAAATATAAATCGTGACATAAACCTTCCAGAACCAGTGTCACTTCCAAATTATAATTATTATTTAACACATGTCTCACTGGTTTGATTTGGTTATGGGATACATTTCGTTGGTTTAGAAACAAGTAGTAATACTAATACGTAATCAGTCAGATTTTAATTATTAAATTTAATCTTATGTTTGGTTTTGAGTTACGTGAGACGTGAGACGGAATTCGTGATCTCATTATTATGTCGTTTGAGACATGATTTCAATTATGTTGGTTCCATAAAGTGTACCAATTTCGTTGGTATGATTTCAAATGTTACAATATTATAGTTTGGTTGTGGTTTGAATCATTCAATAATATTTGGTTTAGGTTAGACAAAAAAAAAGACTTTTTCAAATTGATTTAATAATAAAGTTATCATTATATAGAAGTTACGGCACAAAAAAGGTAGATACTTAATCAAACCACAACTTACCAAATCAAACAAAATCGTAACTATAAATTTCCAATTCAAAAGTAAAATAATTAATTTGAAACCAGAAGAATATTCAAATGATAAAACATTTCCATAAAAAATGGGTAAACATACAAATTAGGTAGATGAATGTAGATTTATTGTAGGGTAAATAATTAGTCTAAAAATCCTAATTACTAACTGAATTAAATTTATTTCCAAAAACAAAATTTTCCTTTACCACAAAATCTTAACTATAAGATTCGTATATGTAAAGCAAAATTATTATGGTAACGTAAATAATTATTTTGATACATAAATGTTGATTAATAATAATTTCATAACCAAACTTACCTTAATAAAAATTCAAATTTACATAAACGAATTTTTAGGAATAATTTATTTACACTATCTTAACACTCTTAACCGATTTGCAAAAGCTAAATGTAAAATATAATATTCGACTATTAATTAATTTTCCTTATTAGTTAAGATCGGCTATCAAGCAATTCTATAGATTCCTAAAAATCCTATAACTACCCAAGTCGTGAGAATATTCGGGTATTATATGTCGACACACCTATAAATAAACTCACAATTGTACACAATTGAATCATTCAAAAAGTTTATTTCAGATTGATTCATATTTTCTTTTTTCTAAAATGTCCACAATTACAAAATCCCTCACTGGTTTTACTAACTTTGAAAACGTGAAACCTTTCAAAATCGGTTGGCGAATCCGTATCAAGATCTTTTAGTTGTAGAAACAATACACTTCCCAATCCGGAGAGATCCTTGAAATCATTTTTGGAGATGCGACGGTAAGCTATTGCTCAACAGATTATAAATATATGATTTATGTCATTAGCACTCAAATTTCTTATTATTGTTAAGCCACGCTTTTATTATTGTATCGTGATCTCATTATTATGTCTTTTGATACATGATTTCAATTATGTTCACGTTTTTCACGTTATTTAATCAATAACAATATTATGTTCATTATTATGTTCGGATTTTTTTACTTTATAGTTCATAACAATATTCTTGGGACTTATTTTTTTATTTGAAGGCACGATTTCAATTATGTTCATGTTTTTAGCACTCAACATTTCAGAGTACGGTTTACGAATGCTTTCAAAGGTCTTGATAGTTTTAATAACTTATTATTCAAAGCACTCAACTTTTATATTTTTTACTCTTAGCTAATAATAATATTCTTGACACTTATTTTTTTAATACGTTTTTTAAACGTAATGTTTTTGCATGTTTGTTAAATACTTACACTCTTAATTTATCTCCTAATTCAGGCTAAAATCCATGCTACTGTCAAGAAAACAATGGTCAAGAGTATTGAAAAAGAAGTTTCAATTGGTGAGTGGAGAGTTGTTGAAAATTTATCCCTGTCTCCGGCGTATGGACAATATAGGTCCACTAAACATCAGTACAAAATGGGTTTTCTGGTTAACACTGTTGTTAGTCGGACTCAGTATAAGTCCGATGAAAATTTCATTGACATAACCGATTTTCAGACCATTTTTAGTGGTACTCTAAAAACTGTATTCTTATTGGTAAATTTGTTGATATCGCTTTTAATATATATATATATATATTGTACTAATATATCGGTTACTAATGTACTAATGTTTTTTCTAGATGTTGTTGGTCAAGTTGTTGATGTTGGAGAGATTCAAACTCTACAGTGCAATGGTAAAGAAATGAAAAAGCTTGATTTTATGTTACGGGATTCACATTAAGATACAATGTTCAACATTTTTAATAACATTTATATTTATTAAAACTATTTGTTGACTTTGTTATATGCTTTTCCAGGGATCAACGCTTACCAAGTTGTTTATGGGGTCGTTTTGCTGAGTAGTAATGGCTGCCTCCTTGGAAGCAGGTGATGAGATTGTTGTATGCTTGATAACATTTGCAAAAATGAATTACTATCGAAGTATGTCAGATCTATTACTACTAAATTAAATTTGTTATGAAACTACTCACTATTTATGCCAACTTTTAAAAAAAAAATGTAGACCAACTTCAGATAACAAATGCGTTTAATGCTTCCCAAGTTTTTTTAAACACAACATTGCCAGAAATAGATGCTTTTAAAGGAACATGAGTATTATATTTTTTAATATAAGAACAAAATTCGAAAAGTTGTATTTGTGAGTATTAATATAAATATATGAGTTTTCTTTTCTTATGAAAAGTCTACATGGGATTTATAATGATTATCTTAGCTTGATACAAAGATTTTGATCTTTTGACCACTTAAGTTGGTTTGCGTTTTTTCTCTACAGAAACTTTGCGAGCGATTAGCTATAATACTTTTTGTATAGTGATATGATATCAAATTAATCACTAATTGATATCTTTGTAGTAACAACAAAAAATTAAGCACTTTATTCTTAAAATTTGTTATAACTTTTACTTATTTACAAGTAAAGAATACTCCTCTTAGTTTGTTATGATTTATTTAATTATACAATATTTATTTAAGAATACGTGCATTATAGTTTAGAAAAGGACTCATCAATACATGTATTATAAGATGTTGTGCACTAAATGTCTTTAAATATAAAAGTGAGGACGACATGTTAAGAGCAAGTTTTAACATATAAATTAACAATAATAATTGTATCTCCTTAGTGTAAATTATTATCATTCACAAAAAAATAAACTATATAAAACCTATATGTTGGATATATCTCAAACATCTAAAATTAATATTAATATTATGTTATAAAATATATTATTTAAACATATATAATATCAATCAACATACAAATAAAATTATACCCGCAGAACGGCGGGTCAAAATCTAGTTATCATTATAAGAGCATCTCCATTGGGGTAACATAGGGGTGGGTCTCTTAAAAAAAGTATTAAAATAATATGGGTCTCACGTGGGATCCATTTTTTTTTAAAAAAAACTGTCTCTTAGAACATCCTCATTGGTAAGAAACTCTACTTGGGTACTTACAAATTTAATATTATTACTTTTAATTTTATTTAATTAAATAATTAAATTTTAGTTTAAAAGAAAAATTGAACCAATTAAAAAGTGACACATGTTATATGAGTATCTTAATAAGATACTTGGGGTTCTTATTAAAGATACTTGGAGTTCTTATGAAGAACCTCTTTCCCTTCTCTTTCATACTTTTTGTATTTTTTAATATTTTAATTTTAAGATACCCACTTAAGATACCCTTGTTGGAAGGGTTCTTACAACCCTTAGTTAAGATACGCTCCTTACCTCAGTTTCGCCACGTGTCGTCACACAATTGGTCGATTTTTTTTTTTTTTTTGCCTCTACAAAAAAAAAAAATTAATAAAAAATTAAAGGTAAGAGACTTACCTGGGTTCCACCGGTGGAGCTGCTCTAACTTTCAGCCTTAGACTTTTTTTTTCTACTTTCCATGCGTGGTGTATCGTTCTTACATGCATTATCAACAAATTGACTAATAAATACTTGGGAGATATTATTATCGACAATCTGACCCGACATCGGTAGATCTACTTGACTGCGAACATATTTGTGTCCGCAAATGTATTGTCTAAGGAGGTTGCACTTTTACAGAAATAAAATATAGTAGAATAGTATGTTAAGTTGAATTTTTCTAAAACTCATCCATTTGTTAAATTTTTTAAAATTTTAGTGCAATAATGTGAGATTCATATTTTATGTAAAAAATTGTAAAGTTACACTAGAATTTATTTTTCTACTTATTTGCAGAGCCGGTGCCAGACACAGTTTTTTATTTTTTTTGAATGGGTCCCCCACTTCTCAAGGGCCTCACAAAAAAAAATCTGTGTATGTTTATATATGTTTATATATATATAAACAAAAAATAAAATACTACTAAATGGAAAAAAATTATGTTTTGTATTGTTTTATTTTATAACAAATATTATTTTTATATTATTAAAATATGATTTTGAAAATATTTTTGAATAGGGCTCCCAAATTACTAGCTCCGATTCGACTTATTTGAGGAGAAAAAATCTACCATAACTTTTCACGATTCCACTAAAATATATTCTATTTATTCCATTAATTTTTCACCATTTGCACTCTAACAGTGCAATTTGAAGTCCTAACAAAATCAATCCAACATCTCGCTGGGCAGTGGGTACCACTTATCTAGTTGCCCTAAAAGGAACAGGAAAAATAGTTCCCGGTTTCCAAAATATAAATGTTCCTTATACGATGATTTTCCTTGGAAAATTAACGAGATATCTATATTATTAGTGTATGGCAAGCAGTGTTCTAAAAAATATTATGTCTAAATGTTATGCTCTCGTGAAAGGTGATGATTATCTTTTAATTCGCCTAAAAAATCATAATAATATAATAATAAATTAATATAATATTTATTATTTATAAATGATTTTATATATTTTGTTGTATATATTCAATATTTTGTTTAATTTTGTAAACGTTTAGATTTCTGATTAAGCGTTTTAGATATCCGACTAGCGCTTAACGCTTTCTTAAACACTCATGGCAAGTAAACAAAATCATGATTAAACAAACCATGCAAACAAAAGGGCAAATTCATCAAAATTGAAAAATAAATGAAGTGGTGCAAGCTGTATCTTTCTAAAGAGTATTAACCATGGTTAAACTGATTTTAATTAATTAATGTTACTTATTAACCCATCTAATAACCCTAGTTTAATTCATCCACTATATAAGAAACAGTCTCACTATCCCATCATCATTCATAATTCTAGTTCTTTCTTTCTCTTTGGCTCACTAGCTAGCTTATAAACCCTAATTTCTTCTACAAGAAAATGGCTATTGATACGAATCTTTCCTTCGCTTCTCGACCTGGATCTTATCCATTTCTGAGTGTAGAGCTTTGTCTCATCATTTTCCTCTTCATCTCCCTTTTCGTTTTCTGGTTGACTCCAGGTGGCTTTGCATGGGCACTTTACAAAGCTCGTTTCTATACCCGACAAGAATCCAAAGCCCGAGCCGCCATTCCTGGCCCGACAGGTCTCCCCATCATTGGCCTCCTCTTGGCCTTCGTCAATAACGCCTTGACACACAGAATCCTCGCCAATATTGCTAGCTCTTGCAATGCAAAAGCTCTCATGGCGTTCACCGTCGGGTCGACCCGGTTTGTTATAACAAGCGAACCAGGGGCCGCCAAAGAGCTCTTAAACAGCTCAGCTTTTGCAGACCGGCCTGTGAAGGAGTCGGCTTACGAACTGCTCTTTCATAGAGCTATGGGGTTTGCTCCCTTTGGTGATTACTGGAGAGAGCTGAGGAGAATCTCTTCTACTCATCTTTTTAGCCCTAAGAGGATCTCAAGTTTTGGTGAATCCCGTAAAAAGATCGGGGAAAATATGGTAGGAGAGATCAAGAACACAATGGCAAGTTATGGAGAGGTGCAAATAAAAAGAATCTTGCATTTTGGATCACTCAACAACATGATGTCTAGCGTTTTCGGGAAAACATACGATTTCAACGATGGTAGTAACGTTAACTCGAAAGAGATCAATGAGTTGGAATATTTGGTGTCCGAAGGCTATGAGCTTCTTGGAATCTTCAACTGGAGTGACCATTTCCCGGGAATGAGGTGGTTAGATTTCCAAGGCGTGAGGAGAAGATGTCGTATCTTGGTCGGTAAAGTGAATGTATTCGTCGGGAAAATAATCGACGACCACATATCAAAGAGGTCTCTTCATGATAATCAAGAAGAAGAGAGCATTAATGACTTTGTCGATGTATTACTTGGCATGCAAGGCAACAGCAAACTTTCTAACTCTGATATGATCGCCGTCCTTTGGGTAAGTACGACTGTATATATCATGGGTTTGTGGAGTAACATAATGTAAGCATTGTTTTGTTGGTATAGGAAATGATTTTTAGGGGAACAGACACTGTGGCCATTCTATTGGAATGGATCCTTGCGAGGATGATTCTTCACCCTGACATTCAAGCCAAGGCGCAGGCCGAGATCGATGTTATCGTGGGTGAAACGGGACGTCAAGTCTCGGACTCAGACCTCTCCAAGCTTCCATACCTTCGTGCCATCGTCAAGGAAACCCTAAGGATGCACCCACCTGGTCCTCTCCTCTCATGGGCTCGTCTCTCCATTCACGATACTCATATTGGGAGCCACTTTATCCCCGCTGGGACTACTGCCATGGTTAACATGTGGGCTATAACCCATGATGAAAAGGTCTGGCCGGAGGCTCATGAATATAAGCCAGATAGGTTTCTCGGTGCACAAGAAAGTGGTAACTTCCCCATCATGGGGTCTGATTTGAGGCTTGCTCCCTTTGGTGCTGGACGTAGGGTCTGTCCTGGTAAGTCTATGGGTATAGCCACCGTGGAGCTATGGCTAGCTCAGTTGCTAGGTAGCTTCAAGTGGGTCCCTTGTGGTGAAGTAGATTTGAGCGAGACTCTGAAGCTCTCTTTGGAGATGAAGAACCCTCTTGTTTGTAAGGCAATCCCTAGGGTTTAATTAGGGTTTCGTTGGCTATCAAATTATGCTATTCTCTATCTCTCTCTCGGTTGTGTTTGATTTCCCATGAGAGATATCTAATTACTGTATTTTCGTTTTGCCACTAGCTACTTCTAAATAAAAAATTTCCAACAATAATTAAAGTTTCAACTTTTTTAAAAAATCAATCTATCAGGTGTTATTATAGCCAAATATGTTAAAATGACATTCTTTCATAATAATATCAGAAATTTCATTTGAAATAATTATTTACCAAAACTAACATGTATACACGGATATGTACATAAACTTGTTACATGTCATTTCGAAAGATATATATATTAATTGTATAAATTTAGGTTTTTACACTTATTTTTTTTAGAAGGCTTGTCTATATTATAACTAAATTAGGTATGTGTCCGCGTTACGCATCGGAATTATTTTTTTCTAACTTTTTGTATATATGAGAAAAACAGTCATTGTAATGCTTTGGACATGGCATTGTCATTGTGAGTTGTCACCTCTGCAAACGTATATAACTCTGTTTGAGTAAAACTAATCTATAGAACCTTCTAAAACGTTGACAAAAAAAGAACCTTCTAAAACATTATAATCCAAGGATCTACATTACATCTTATGTTTGTAGTGTTGTACTGCGGCACAAGTTCCACCAAGAACCGAGGGGAAAAAGGCATCAAGGACACACTGACAACAGGGAAAAGAAAACTATCAGCAACGTATGTTTTCGAATGACTATGATTGTATCAGAACTAAGAGTAATCTCACCTTCCCCGTAAGTAGGAGACTGTCGGCAACAAGTTTGGATGCAACTGGCCTTGGCGTACAGGCCAGCTCTGACATATTATCAAACAAACCAATTTTACAAAGTGACCTAATAGCTAAACGTTTGTGAATAGGAAAATTAGAGATGTGTTCAAACCTGAAGCATGGTGTACGACTTCTTTACCCCCTGGAATTCAAGCTCTAGTATTGTATCCCGATAAATAAAAAACACAGTCAGAAAACCATGAGAAGAAATTCAATCTTTTTTTCTAACAATAAGTAGTTACCAATAGATCATGTCAAACAATTGAGGAAAAGAAAAGGTGTTGGATATTTTTCTTTATCACGTTTGAATGAAAGCTAAACTCAAACCTTAAGGGAATATTGACCAGCCGGAGCAATGTAAGTGATCTTCCCCATGGCATCAGGAGGAAGACCCAACATGGTGTGTCTCTCGAAGACGGTCTGCATTCCAAAGTTATGTTTGACTACCAGAAAAAGAAAAAAGGAAAACTATTTCCAGTGCGAAGAAGAGAAAAGCCATGGCAACTGTGTAAATATACTCGCTTTGCCAATGAACTTAGTCACCACCAGTTATTGTGTCTTCCTCGACTGTAACAAACTCAAATTAAGTTGGCATCAGGATTAATACCATACTAACACTTCCATAGAGAGAGATATGATGTAAAACACATTGCCAAATTTATTTGGGTGGAACTCCCAAGGACAATCTTTGTCGAGAGCTGGAACAGACACACCACATACACACCAGATCTTTTCGCAATAGTCTTCAAAGGACTCTGTGATATTTAAAGAAATGGAACAAAATAATTATGAGAACCCACAGTCTGCCATTTTGTAATACTATAACGAAACATAGAAGTCCTAAACTTCATGTCTGGCAAGATTCAAAATCCAACTGAACCTGAATTCCATCGAAAATATTTCCCAATATTCATGGTCCAAGCTCCACGGAAAGAGGCTGAAAATTAAGGACAAAATCTATGTTAGCTTCAGACGAACAACCCTAGAAAAGAGCCAAAAAGGCGAGATAAATAATTCACGAACCTTGTTTGTTCAAATAACATGATCATTAACCGTCAATCCAGATACAACTAAAAATCAATCTAGCTAAAAAAATGCGGAAAACTTAGAGGTAACTCATTCGACCTAAAACCCCTTGAATAATTGCTTTACTCAATACATATAATGAAAGCTTGCAAAATCATTCGGAGGAAGAGGAAGAGTTTATTTTTACCGATATCCGATATGAGCACCAAGAGCGACCGGAGGTGGTGGTAGAGATGCAGACCCTCGATTACAAAGATTCGATCTGGATTTGTTGAAGATGATTCAAGAGGCGATGACTTTCAGAGATCCCGTACGTGCTTCAATCTTGAATTTTTTTTTTTTTTTGGTTTAGTCTCAAGAGGCTACGAGTAGAAGGAGGATAGGATTAGAGAGATTATTCAGAAGATGATTCAAGAGGAGACAATTTTCGGAGATAGATTACAAAGAAGAAGAGAAAATGGTTTTTTTTTTTTTTTTTTTGAAAAAATGTTAAATTGATTCAAAAAGAAAACCCCTTTTTACATCAGATTGTAATAATCTGCTGAGGCAAAGTTATAAAGAAAAGAAATTTTTACAATCTTAGATTAACTAGATGGTCTGCTTGCAAACCAAGCTCTCATCAATCCTTCGTATTTTTTTTGCTCCAAGATCAGCCATGGATGATATTCGATTTCTCACCATTCTATCGATGTTCCGAGCTAAGGTAGAAGCTGGCAGAGGAGATTCTCCATGCTTTCTCCCATTCCGTTCATGCCAGATCGTATAGGCAATGGCTTGAAATACATAACGACAGAGAAAGAGATGCACCTTGGTTGAAGATGAGACCGAGATAACGTTGACGTTCGCAGTCCAGACAGTAGAAAAGGATCTACCATATAGCCGCTCAGCCAAGCTTTTCCATATTTCAGCAGAGTATGCACATTGGAAAAAGAGATGATCTCTTGTTTCTTGGCTGGCGGAGCAAAGGAGGCACTGCGGGTCCGTCGTCGGATACCATCGCTGAATTCGATCTCCTGTCCCGAGTCTATCCAGCATTGCTAGCCAGAGAAATACTGAGTATTTTGGAGTTGCCCATTGGAACCATACAACCTTGTGCCACTGAACTATAGGTTTAGATGTGCGGATTAGCTTCATGGTTTGCTTAGTGCTGAAAGAGTCCTTGTAGTGGTCATCTTTAGATTTCCATAGCCTAATGTCCTTTCCATCGTTTACGTTAGCTAAAGCTCTCTGAATTTCATCTTCGATGGAGTTTAGCACATGTTGTCTATGACGTCGTGGTCTGTGACGTGTGAGAACAGTTTCTACAGTTGCATTTAGATTGATTCCCAAACTTATACAGCCACGTTCACCAGTAATGTCGATCAGGCGACCCAGCTGAGACCATCGATCAAGCCAAAAAGAAGCGTCGGAACCGCAATTGATGCTAATCCGCGTGAGATTTGAGGCAATGGCTCTGTATTTTAGCAATTTTTTTCCACATCCAAGACCCTTGGGAGTTCTTGTCCTTAGCTAACCATAGAGAGTTCTTCCTGATCAGATATTTTTTAACCCACTGAACCCATAGAGAGGAGCCGGCCGAGAGTATTCTCCAGAGGAGTTTCAAACAGCTGACGTTGTTTGCTTCAGTTATGGATCGCAAGCCAAGCCCTCCTTCCTCTTTTGGATTACATACATCTATCCATGCTACCTTAGCTTTCCTTGTATTCAAGTCCGGGCCTGACCAAAGGAATGCAACACATATACTATCGATTTCTTTGATACATGCCTTCGGGAGACGAAAGGCGGATATCCAGAAGTTGGTGATACTATGTAGTACAGAGCTGATGAGTTGCAAGCGACCTGCCAGAGAAAATGGTTTACCTCATGAAGAAAATCAATGGGAGTTTTTATTTTTCTTGGTAATATCACTAGAGCCTCTAACTGGTTGGTTCCGTGATCCATATGCTTTTTCTTTGCCTGACTAGTCACAACTCTCTAATTTCTTATCCAGGTCAAGTCTGACCATTGTACGATCTTTCAAGAACCCAGAACGATGGTGAAGCTAAAATAGAGTGCAAGTTTAAAATTCAGGGCCATCGAACATTATCATAATGAGGAATTGATGATATCTGGGAGAAAAGGAGTAAATACTAATGAGTTTCGATTTTCGAGGAGGTTCTAGTGAATAGTAGTTTGAGTTTTCCAACCCTTTGAAGGAAAAGGTGAGAAGGCGAGAGAAGATAAGACGTAACCAAAATCAAATTGCCTAGGTGTCAAATTTTTTTTGAAGATAAACTCTTCGTACACTCAGATAAAAACATAATAGAAGTGGACAAACGTTTTGTTCTGATTGGTTAAAGATTTTTTTCACTAAACTGATGTGTCAATCTCTCATGTAATATTTGTGTTGAGTTGTCAACACCAGGAGAGACCTTCCTCTTATTATAGTATTGATTTAGATAATGTGTATGATATCTACACATTTAAATGAGAAGTAATTTTTGGGCGAATGCTGATGTGTCGTCACGAGGGAGCTCTAGAGGAGGATAATGATGACGTGTAAATGTGACATGGCAAGGCCTAAAATAATTTAAAGGGTTTGAAGTTCGATTTTTATTTACGAGAATGCCACCACCCGAGTATTATTCATATAATTAATTCATCTCCTAAAAAAATTCTCAATATCTTTCCGAATATCTTCTTAGTTCGAGTTTGAAAAAGATATTCCATGGCATATACCAAACTTTCAAGAGAAGTTTGTGAAATCCTATATAAGGTGAGCTTGGGGTGGGTGAAGAGTTAGATGTGGATCCAAACTTAGGTCAGCAGTCAAATCCAACCTTAAACATGGGTATTTGAAACATCAATATGGAAATTGATGATACTCCTTATATGTTTGATGGTCCAAGCTTAAATAATGATCCAAACATAGGTCAACAACCAACCTTGGATTTGCTTGATGATGTTTTTCCAAGCATAAATATGGGCAATATGGAACTTGATGATACACCTTACACGTCTGAGGATCCTTTGAAGTAAAAGAGAGCGTATGATGAGTTGTTAGCATATTGTAATCAACCGCTTTATGATGGGTGTCAGTCATTCAACAAGCTATCATTCATGCTCAAGTTGTTTAACATCAAGTGTCTTTACGATATGCTCGAGTTTTAATCCCTAGAGCTACACTGCAAGTGCACAGACGCGACTAGTAATATATAGGATATCGAATCCACAGAGACTCAAGAATATTGCGATAGATTATAGAATGTCGAATTAAGCTAGGTAAAGCAGTAAGAAAGCAGTAAACAAGAAAGCAAATTAAACTAAATGGTTTGTGATCAATTAAGCGATGCGTCAGGTCAAAAGAGTTCTCAGGAAATCAGGAATATAGTCAATCAATCAATCATGATCAAATTAAGAACTGTTCTAGAACTAGAATCATAGAAATATAACTGACCAACTTTCGTTGCGAATATTAACTATGTCTAACAACCTAGCAAGACAACTTTCGTTGCGAATCCTAGAGTTCTAAACATGCATTAATCTCAAGTTCTTTCGTTCACAATTCTTCTAAACTAAATTTCTTTGTGGATAGTCAAATTGCTCATCTAGGTTCTTTATAGTTAATTAATCAACCGTCGTTGCAGAAATCAACCTAACATCATAAATCTGGATAGCTAATTCAGATTAAGCATTAAGAACAACCCTAGATCAAGAACTAGAAGATATTAATCCCTACAGATTGATTAACCTATAATTCCATGAATCCCTAATGAGAATCCCTAAACCTAACAAGTAAACTACTAAGACATGACAGATGAAACAAAAGACATGATGAATAGAAAACCAACATGTATTTCCCCCACAGGTAAACTTCAGAAACTCGTTTCATCATTGGAGCGCCACACTCAGATTCTCCTTAGTAAGCCACATGAAAAATGAACCTGCAGACATCAAGACCAACATGTACTTCCCCTACACTTTGCAACTGTCCTGAGTAAATTCCACAATCACATTCAAAGTATTCAAATTCACCACACTGACTTCTGTAATCTAATAAGTGCGGTATCACCTAAGGAGTATCGATCAAAGAACACATAGACTCTTACTCTGTTAGCACCTGGCCACCATACTATCGTTTTATGGTTCCTTTCTTCTTTTTTCTTTCCTTAGCAACTGATTTTTTTCCCATTGGGTATCATTTTTTATCAGTGCTCTTCCCTTTTTATTCAAGGTATTACTTTGGACATATTTCCATGGATGCACAAGAGGTAATAGGAGTCTTTACCACTCCCGTGACCACTTCAAAGCTACTAGCTTATCCTCAGTTTATCTCTCTCTTTTTTTACTTTCAAGGAAGGGGAGAAGGGTACCTTACTTAGACAGGTTTACAAGCTGTGCCAGAACTAACAGAAGAATCCTACTCAAAGTATACCAAACCCCTATGTGAGAAAAATTACCAAGAGAAAAAGTCATTAGAACAAGTGTTCGATCGAAAAGATGGGTGAACGTGTGGAAGGATACATCTTAAGTTCACCAATTTTCTTCTATCATTCCACAAGCATAGATTAGATGTATCATTCCACATGTTCACCCATATTTTAGATAGAACACATGTTCTTATGACTTTTTCTGTTAATAACTTTGTTAAAATCTTAAGCAAGAGGTCGTCTAAGATTTTACAAATCCAATCATTAGTAATGAACGCCTCAACATGCATCATTTCTCCCTCAGCGCCACCATATGATATTGATCTATCCATCAATTGTGATTGCTAGTGGAGATGGATTATTTTTTGAAGAAAATTGACAAGAATCACAAAAGTGTTTTCTTTATTTGAGATTTTCGTATGTATAATAAAAACAAGATAAGTATATGAAGGTTTATATGTTTTAGTTAATTACGAGGAGACATAAAATATTAATTTGAGAAACACAAAATTCTTGTGTTGTTGTCCAAAGTTAAGGCCCATGATTATTATTTTCTTTTTTTCATTTGTCCAATTTTCTCTGTCTTTCTGGCATTTGAAAAATAGGAAATAAATATTTTCCTTGGACATACATGTACAAAAAGTAGTATTTCAAAATATTTTTTATCCAATTTTTTTTGTGATTTTAAGATGTGTTAAAGATTATGATATGTATATAGTGATAGAAATAATCTTTTGTTAAGAAAGAAAATTAAAAATCATGGGAAATAAATTTAAAATAAAAAATTTACAAATAAACATTTAAGGAAAACTTTTTATTTCAAATAAATGAATATTTAAATAATTATATACATCTAATGAAATAGTTTGATGTTAATTATATAACGAAGTACGAATATAACCCCCATGAGATAATCTTCTTTTTTATTGTTGAAAGCTAACGGTTTTTCTAGCGAAAATATTAAATTTCAGATTATAAGATCAATATATTTGAGATTTAATACATAACATTGAATTTTTATTAAAGCGCATTAGGTGTTGAACCGCGCGAAATCGCGCAAAAACTCATTTTAAATAAATATAATTTTTAAAATGTAAATGGTTTATAGTTTAAATTTAGTAATACAAATGTGTTCTATAAATTTCATTATAAAAGTTCTTTTGTTTTATTATCTTATACTTAAACTCTGTTTTATGTTGCTTATGCTTTTTTTATTTCTATTTTATATGGTACCCATTTTTTATAATTTACTTTTGTACTAATAGAACATAGAATAAAAACTCTATAAATTAATAATGTTGGGACTTTGGTATTTATTAATTTATATAGTTATTAATTTATAGATATATATATAATTCTTTAAATATTCATTTTTTGGAAATAAAAGTTTTCCTTAAATGTTTATTTTTAAATTTTTTATTTCCCTTGTTTTTTTTAATTTTACTTCTTAACCAAAAAGTTATTTCTACGACTATATACAAAGCATAATCTTTAACACATCTTAAAATCACTTACTTTTTGTTAAAAAAAATATATTTTGAAATACTACTTTATGTACATGTATGTCCAAAAAAAATATTTATTTTCTATTTTTCAAACGCCAGAGAGACAGAGAAAATTGGACAAATGCAAAACGAAAATAACAATCATGGGTTTTGCTTTGGACAGCAACACAAGAATTTTGTGTTTCTCAAATTAATATTTTATGTATCCTCGTAATTAACTACAAGAAAAAACATATAAACCTTCATATACTTATCTTGTTTTTCTTTTACATACGAAAAATCTCTCAAATAAAGAAAACACTTTTGTGATTCTTGCCTATTTTTTCCCAAATAATCTATCTCCATTAGCAATCCCAATCGATGGACATATCAATATCATCTGGTGGCGCTGAGGGAGAAATGATGCTTGTTGAGGCGTTCAATACCGATGACTGGATTAGTATAATCTCAGATGACCTCTTGCTTAAGATCTTATTAAGGTTATCAACAGAAAAAGTCATTAGAAGTATTCGATCGAAAAGATGGGTCAACGTGTGGAAGGATACATCTTAAGTTCACCAATTTTCTTCTATCATTCCACAAGCATAGATTAGATGTATCATTCCACATGTTCACCCATATTTTAGATAGAACACATGTTCTTATGACTTTTTCTGTTAATAACTTTGTTAAAATCTTAAGCAAGAGGTCGTCTAAGATTTTACAAATCCAATCATTAGTATTGAACGCCTCAACATGCATCATTTCTCCCTCAGCGCCACCAGATGATATTGATCTATCCATCGATTTTGATTGCTAGTGGAGATGGATTATTTTTTGAAGAAAATTGACAAGAATCACAAAAGTGTTTTCTTTATTTGAGATTTTTGTATGTATAATAAAAACAAGATAAGTATATGAAGGTTTATATGTTTTAGTTAATTACGAGGAGACATAAAATATTAATTTGAGAAACACAAAATTCTTGTGTTGTTGTCCAAAGTTAAGGCCCATGATTATTATTTTCTTTTTTTCATTTGTCCAATTTTCTCTGTCTTTCTGGCATTTGAAAAATAGGAAATAAATATTTTCCTTGGACATACATGTACAAAAAGTAGCATTTCAAAATATTTTTTATCCAAATTTTTTTTGTGATTTTAAGATGTGTTAAAGATTATGATATGTATATAGTGATAGAAATAATCTTTTGTTAAGAAAGAAAATTAAAAATCATGGGAAATAAATTTAAAATAAAAAATTTACAAATAAACATTTAAGGAAAACTTTTTATTTCAAATAAATGAATATTTAAATAATTATATACATCTAATGAAATAGGTTGATGTTAATTATATAACGAAGTACGAATATAACCCCCATGAGATAATCTTCTTTTTTTATTGTTGAAAGCTAACGGTTTTCTAGAGAAAATATTAAATTTCAGATTATAAGATCAATAGATTTGAGATTTAATACATAACATTGAATTTTTATTAAAGCGCATTAGGTGTTGAACCGCGCGAAATCGCGAAAAAACTCATTTTAAATAAATATAATTTTTAAAATGTAAATGGTTTATAGTTTAAATTTAGTAATACAAATGTGTTCTATAAATTTCATCATAAAAGTTCTTTTGTTTTATTATCTTATACTTAAACTTTGTTTTATGTTGCTTATGCTTTGTTTATTTCTTTTTTTATATGGTACCCATTTTTTATAATTTACTTTTGTACTAATAGAACATAGAATAAAAACTCTATAAATTAATAATGTTGGGACTTTGGTATTTATTAATTTATAGAGTTATTAATTTATAGATATATATAATTCTTTAAATATTCATTTTTTGGAAATAAAAGTTTTCCTTAAATGTTTATTTTTAAATTTTTTTTTTATTTCCCTTGTTTTTTTAATTTTATTTCTTAGCAAAAAAGTTATTTCTACGACTATATACAAAGCATAATCTTTAACACATCTTAAAATCACTTACTTTTTTGTTAAAAACATATATTTTGAAATACTACTTTCTGTACATGTAATATGTATGTCCAAGAAAAGTATTTATTTTCTATTTTTCAAACGCTAGAGAGACAGAGAAAATTGGACAAATGCAGAAACGAAAATAACAATCATGGGTTTTGCTTTGGACAATAACACAAGAATTTTGTGTTTCTGAAATTAATATTTTATGTATCCTCGTAATTAACTACAAGAAAAAACATATAAACCTTCATATACTTTTTCCTTTACATACGAAAAATCTCTCAAATAAAGAAAAAACTTTTGTGATTCTTGCCCATTTTTTCCCAATTAATCTATCTCTATTAGCAATCCCAATCGATGGACATATCAATATCATCTGGTGGCGCTTAGGGAGAAATGATGCATGTTGAGGCGTTCAATACCGATGATTGGATTAGTAAAATCTCAGATGACCTCTTGCTTAAGATCTTAACAAGGTTATCAACAGATAAGTCATTAGAAGAAGTATTCGATCGAAAAGATGGGTGAACGTGTGGAAGGATACATCTTAAGTTCACCAATTTTCTTCTATCATTCCACAAGCATAGATTAGATGTATCATTCCACATGTTCACCCATCTTTTAGATAGAACACTTGTTCTTATGACTTTTTCTGTTAATAACCTTGTTAAAATATTAAGCAAGAGCTCGTCTAAGATTTTACAAATCCAATCATTAGTATTGAAAGCCTTAACATGCATCATTTCTCCTCCACCAGATGATATTGATCTATCCATCGATTGTGATTGCTAGTGGAGATCGATTATTTTTTGAAAAAAATTGACAAGAATCACAAAAGTGTTTTCTTTATTTGAGATTTTCCGTATGTAAAATAAAAACAAGATAAGTATATGAAGGTTTATATGTTTTTCTTGTAGTTAATTACGAGGAGACATAAAATATTAATTTGAGAAACACAAAATTTGTGTGTTGTTGTCCAGAGTAAAATCCATGATATTTAAAGAATTATACTTTGGACAACAACACACGAATTTTGTGTTTCTCAAATTAATATTTTATGTCTCCTCGTAATTAACTACAAGAAAAACATATAAACCTTCATATACTTATCTTGTTTTTCTTTTACATACGGTAAATCTCAAATAAAGAAAACACTTTTGTGATTCTTGTCAATTTTCTTCAAAAAATAATCCATCTCCACTAGCAATCACAATCGATGGATAGATCAATATCATTTGGTGGCACTGAGGGAGAAATGATGCATGTTGAGGCGTTCAATACTAATGATTGGATTTGTAAAGTCTTAGACGACCTCTTGCTTAATATTTTAACAAGGTTATTAACAGAAAAAGTCATAAGAACAAGTGTTCTATCTAAAAGATGGGTGAACAGGTGGAATGATACATCTAATCTATGCTTGTGGAATGATAGAAGAAAATTGGTGAAATTAATATGTATCCTTCCACATGTTCACCCATCTTTTCGATCGAATACTTCTTCTAATGACTTTTTCTATTGATAACATTGTTAAGATCTTAAGCAAGAGGTCATCTGAGATTTTACTAATCCAATCATCGGTATTGAACGCCTCAACATGCATCATTTCTCCCTCAGCGCCACCAAATGATATTGATATGTCCATCAATTGGGATTGCTTATGGAGATAGATTATTTGGAAAAAAATGGGCAAGAATCACAAAAGTTTTTTCTTTATTTGAGAGATTTTTCGTATGTAAAGGAAAAAGTATATGAAGGTTTATATGTTTTTTCTTGTAGTTAATTACGAGGATACATAAAATATTAATTTCAGAAACACAAAATTCTTGTGTTATTGTCCAAAGCAAAACCCATGATTGTTATTTTTGTTTCTGCATTTGTCCAATTTTCTCTGTCTCTCTGGCGTTTGAAAAATAGGAAATAAATATTTTTCTTGGACATACATGTACAAAAAGTAATATTTCAAAATATATGTTTTTAACAAAAAGTAAGTGATTTTAAGATGTGTTAAAGATTATGCTTTGTATATAGTCGTAGAAATACCTTTTTGGTTAAGAAATAAAATTAAAAAAACAAGGGAAATAAAAAAATTTAAAAATAAACATTTATGGAAAATTTTTATTTCCAAAAATGAATATTTAAAGAATTATATATATCTATAAATTAATAACTCTATAAATTAATAAAATACCAAAGTCCCAACATTATTAATTTATAGAGTTTTTATTCTATGTTCTATTAGTACAAAAGTAAATCATAAAAAATAAGTACCATGTAAGAAAGAAATAAACAAAGCATAAGCAACATAAAACAAAGTTTAAGTATAAGATAATAAAACAAAAGAACTTTTATGATGAAATTTATAGAACACATTTGTATTACTAAATTTAAACTATAAACCATTTACATTTTAAAAATTATATTTATTTAAAATGAGTTTTTGCGCGATTTCGCGCGGTTCAACACCTAATGCGTTTTAATTAAAAATTCAATGTTAAGTATTCAATCTCAAATCTATTGATCTTATAATTGAAATTTAATATTTTCGCCAGAAAAACCGTTAGCTTTCAACAATAAAAGAAGAAGATTATCTCATGGGCATTATATTCGGACTTCGTTATATAATTAACATCAACATAGTTCATTAGATGTATATAATTATTTAAATATTCATTTATTTGAAATAAAAAGTTTCCTTAAATGTTTATTTGTAAATTTATTTCCCATGATTTTTAATTTTCTTTCTTAACAAAAGATTATTTCTATCACTATATACATATCATAATCTTTAACACATCTTAAAATCACAAACTTTTTTGGATAAAAAATATTTTTAAATACTACTTTTTGTACATGTATGTCCAAGGAAAGCATTTATTTCCTATTTTTCAAACGCCCGAGAGACAGAGAAAATTAGACAAATGAATAAAAGAATATAATAATCATGGGTTTTACTTTGGACAAAAACACAAGAATTTTGTGTTTCTTAAATTAATATTTTATGTCTCCTCGTAATTAACTACAAGAAAAACATATAAACTTTCATATACTTATCTTGTTTTTATTTTAAATACGAAAAATCTCAAATAAAGAAAACACTTTTGTGATTTTTGTTAATTTTCTTCAAAAAATAATCCATCTCCACTAGCAATTACAATCGATGGATAGATCAATATCATCTGGTGGCGCTGAGGGAAAAATGATACATGCATGTTGAGGCGTTCAATACCGATGATTGGATTAGTAAAATCTCAGATGACCTCTTGCTTAAGATCTTAACAAGGTTATCAACAGAAAAAGTCATTAGAACAAGTATTCGATCGAAAAGATGGGTGAACGTGTGGAAGGATACATCTTAAGTTCACCAATTTTCTTCTATCATTCCACAAGCATAGATTAGATGTATCATTCCACATGTTCACCCATCTTTTAGATAGAACACTTGTTCTTATAACTTTTTCTGTTAGTAACCTTGTTAAGGTCTTAAGCAAGATGTCGTCTAGGATTTTACAAATCCAATCATTAGTATTGAACGCCTCGACATGCATCATTTCTCCCTCTGCGCCACCAGATGATATTGATCTATCCATCGATTATGATTGCTAGTGGAGATGGATTATTTTTTGAAGAAAATTGACAAGAAACACAAAAGTGTTTTCTTTATTTGAGATTTTCGTATGTATAATAAAAACAAGATAAGTATATGAAAGGTTTATATGTTTTAGTTAATTACGAGGAGACATAAAATATTAATTTGAGAAACACAAAATTCTTGTGTTGTTGTCCAAAGTTAAGGCCCCTAATTTTTGTTTTTTTTTTCATTTGTCCAATTTTCTCTGTCTTTTTGGCGTTTGAAAAATAGAAAATAAATATTTTCCTTGGACATACATGAATATTGTTAGGATCGCGCGGTTCAACACCTAATGCGCTTTAATAAAAATCCAATTTTTATGTATTCAATCTCAAATCTATTGATCATATAATTTGAAATTTAATATTTTCGCCAGAAAAACCATTAGCTTTCAACATTCAAAAAAGAAGATGATCTCATGGGGGTTATATTCGGACTTCGTTATATAATTAACATCAACCTAGTTCAGTATATGTATATAATTCTTTAAATATTCATTTATTGGAAATAAAAGTTTTCCTTAAATGTTTATTTGTAAATGTTGGGGTCAAAAACTCCTCGACGAAAACAATAGCAGAAAACAAGATCGGACGAACGGACACAGACAACTATCCGTTTCAGATAAACAGAGTGTCGTATGAGTGACGAGTTATACGAAGTGTCAATAACTTCGTACGGGCAACTTTCATACGAAAAGAGTCAACGGACAACATTTCATACGAAACAGACACAGACAACTATCCGTTTCCGATAAACAGAGTGTCGTATGAGTGACGAGTTATATTAAGTGTCAATAACTTCGTACGGGAAACTTTCATACGAAAAAAGTCAACGGACAACATTTCATACAAAACGGACGACATTTTATACGAACACCGACAACTTCATCTAAACAACTTATCGGAAAAGTGGTTTCGACAAATACATTTCATACGAAACGAACGATAGTTTAATCGGACAAACGCATCTTCTGACAGGAACCACGGATCGACGAAACATCCAAACATGCAAAGGTCGAGCTGAACCAATTCAGGTTTTCCGAGCTGAACCAACTTATTTCTGAGCTGGACTTTCCAAACGGTTAACCAAACATTTGCCGATATGCACAACTTGTCGCAACCCACTTTCGGAAACATTAGCATGTACCTTCTTGGCCGATGACTTGGGCTGATGGATCAAGTTGAGAGAAATAAGAACTTAGACCCAAACATATGACGACTTTGGGCCAAATAAGTAAGTCTGTACATTAACGGACTCGGATCGTCTGTTCTCGGCCCATCCGGCAAACAAGTCAAGCTGCGGAAAGACGAAAGAAGATAAAGACAAAGAAGTAAAGGAAGAGATATGGACGAGCTGAAAAGGAAAATCCGAGATAAAAAATGTAAATCTTAACGGAATAAGGAAGAAGATAACAACAAGAAGATTTCCGCAAATCTTGCGGAAATATTCTCGAAGCCGACTTACCGCAATTATATAAGGAGATAGAAGCCATACTAGAAGGATAGAGCGAAAAACCCTAGCATCTAGACTTAAGAACTTAGCAGTTTATCTTAGCCGTATGAGTTCTTTTAAACTTTATTTTCCGATTCCTTTACTCTCTTTTCCGATCTTTGTACTCTTTTCGATTTCTTATCAATAAAAACGTCCTCCGGGTTTGCTAGTTTAGTGGTTTACCCTTGAAGTTTTTGTTCCCTAAAAGTTTTGCTCTACAAGTTTTGACCGTGCGAGTTTCGACTCTCACAGTTTGGCGCCGTCTGTGGGGAAATAGAAGTTTCTTACACTAAAAACCACTGATTAGCGGATCTGAATATATGTCCACTGACGGAAACAGAACAAATCATCCACTAGCGATCAACGCTGCAACAGCGTAGCCGCAACACAAAACACCATGATGCACTACAAGAAATATGGGTATTGATAGCACCACGAAAACGCTATCATATGTCTATGATAGCGTTTCCATAAACGCTATGTTTGCCGCTGCCATCTTAGGTCAGCCATCTACGATAGCACTAATTTGACATGCTATCATATATCTGTCTACGATAGCGCTAATTTTGATGTGATTATATAGTTTTTAGTAGCATTGGTTTATCGCCATTTTATAGATTAATGTAGCATATTATTCGTGCAATAATAAATATTGTGGTGGCAATATTTTAGGGTTATATTATATTTTATATTAGCGTTTTATAATTGTTGTATTATTATTTATAATAGCCAATCTTTATGGCTGTTGTATATCTTATGAACACTTTTATTTGTTGCTATATTATTATATAATATTGTTTTAAATTTCTAATAAATCATTATTTAAAAATGAATTAAATTTAAATAAAAAAATTATATTCAAAATTTGATTTTTTATTAATAACTTAAAACATGTTTTACATAAACATAATAAAAGATACATATCAAGAAATTTCTAACATATTTCTAACATTGTTCCTATCATTTCTTCAAACTTAGAGTTGCTTCCACTTGGTTTATAATGTGTCACCTCCATGGCCTTCTTCACCTGCGCAGAAGCATAGGTATATACTCCAGTCTCAGAGCTCGTTGCTCCTCCGTGCATGTAACGAGGATGCAAGAAAAGCTGAGCCATTCCCCACAATGGTTGAATATTGCTTCCCTGCATTTGAGTCTACTACTCTCCCACCATTCATAAACACCTATCTGCTTTAACTTGTGAACATGAAACCAGTGAAGCTGAGAATGAGACTCCAAGATCAAAGAAACTTTGCTGAATCTGGAACCTTTTTGCAGCCTCTGCCCAGTCTCAAGCATGGAGATTATAGTATCTATATGTAAAGTAAAACCTACATTTGCTAGAATGATATCAAGAAACGAGAGTAAGCTCCAAAGATATACTAGCTAGGTGATATTTGATGAAGCTAACTATTTTAATAACAAGAAAGTGAACCTTGAGAATCCAATTGATGGCAACAGCGGCAGAAGCAGATCTTCTCTCAAACGAGTTGCAGGGTAAGTGACGTAGAGGTTTTCTAGTCACCAATAAACCAAGATTAAAAGTGTCTTATTTTCACCCTAAGTCACCAATAAACCAAGATTAAGAGAAAATCTGGTCCGAATAAAATAAACAGAAGCAAAACAACAGCAACAGAAGAAGACCTGAACTGAAGACATTTATTTAAGATCCTATTGAGGGATTAGAAACTGCAGAGAGACGATTACAAGAAGAAGAAAAAAATTCTTCACAATCACATGATAGGATTAAAAAGATTATAAACTTTAAAAATCGAACAATCAAAACAAAATTGGAGATCCAACAAGATGAAAAGCAGAAACTAGTTAAGTGAAACCACATAATCATGAGCCACCACAGTATACAATATGCAACCTTATTTTGTGAAAACAAACTTACCACTTTCATAGATAGTCACTGGGAGATCCTTGCGTGCGTGATTGATAGCCGGATTGAGAAGGACATAAACAGGAGATTCATTAATGTCCATCAACTGGGCAAGACATGATGAAAACTCATACATTCAGTAAAGTGAGACCTAAGGTTCAATCAAACAAATCAACAATGGACCTGCACTCACAGCTTTGTGGATTTTCATATCAGATTCATTAGCGTCGCTTCCAGTAGAGTACCATCCCAATATGTAGAAATTGGGGAACACCTTCTGATCTACAGAGCCAAAAAGAAAATTGACTAACTTTACAAATAGAAGAAACAAAGTAGAGACGAAAAGAGCGAGTTTTTAAAAAGCTTACAGAGCTCTTGCTTCTTCTCGAGGAAGGATCTGTCGAGCGTATCAGTCACGGGATCAAGCAAAAGCTCGAAGCTATTGAAGATCTCAACCGTCCGACCTTTCTGGGCACCGACCACACAACCATAAACCCTAAAATTCTGAAGGACCGTCGAGTCGCCGGTGAAAAAAGCGATGCTAGAGACTAGGGTTTTCAGAGAGAAAATCGACGACGAACGTGAACTAAAGAGGATGAGAGCAACGATTCTTGAAATGAATAAGTTGAGAGAATCGATTCGTGAAGTGAAGAGGATGAGAGCGAAGCTTAAGAGGAAGAGATGAAATCGAAATGGTGAGAAAGTTCGAGAGAGTGAGGGAAGGGGAAGAAGAGGGTTTTTAATTGTTCTTGACACAATGACAAAATTAAAGTTATTTTCACCAACGATGCAACGGACGCAGCCGCAACTGATGCAACGACAGTCGACGTAACGCCATCCGATTTAAGGAAAACGACAGCCGTATTGATGCAAAAAAACTCAATATCGGGATAAGGAAAATAGCATGTTTGCCGAGCAAACGAAAAGGCTCGAGACAGAAGATAAAGGAGCACTTATATGATGTACTTCCTAACGACCGAGCATGGACAACTCAACTTCTCAACGCCTTACGGCTCAAGGAGAAACCTTATGATACATCATCCGCAACTTGCGAACAAGCAAACCTCTCTTGCGGTCAGATCTAACACAACAGATCAATCACCACTAATCTGGCCAAGAAGGATCGCGGTAACTATCGATGTCGATGAAGATGATTGCATGGACGCAACCTCAGACGAAAAAGAGTCGTAACAAGAAGACCAACATCGGAATGTAATACGTCAAAACCAAAAAGAACACTTCGTACTGTTCAAGGATCGTCTTTGTCGCAACCAACTTTACGACCTCTCTGAATATCAAGATAAGTACCTAAAATCTAATTTGTCTTCTCGTCATCAATTGCTTTAAAAATTATGCCGATCTGTTCAACTTCTTTGTGACTTATCGATTTTAGCCTTGTTACAAGTTTTCTGCTTCCAACGCTTTGCGATTGTAGGAATTACTAATGTCTAAAACTTGCGTAGAAATTAAATTGATAAACTCTTGATCGAAATCGTAAATATATTGTCAAATCTTTCTGTGTGTTCAACGTACAATCTATTTCTCTTTGATTTCGTTTTACATGTTGAGCATCTTGGTTTGAGACTTTGCGATTATACATTATGATAAGATTCTAACCGATTTTCATTATCGAACGAGTGTCCGAACTTCGCTTCGTTTGCAGATCTATCCGTGATGCAAGAAGCCAGAAAACCGACGATCGTATCGGGATCGAACGGCTTGAAAAATATATTTTAATATGTTGATGCACCTTCGCACCACAGCCGAGTCGAACAATCTCTAACCAATCGTCATCGACGCCCCGCTGTCACACCATCAGGAGTTCCAAGCCATCTTGATCCTTGACCGTATATATCCGAGCAAATAAGACTGCTCGGAAATTCCGAGCAAACCAGCTCGGAAATCCGAGCCGAACCAGCTCGGAAGTTCCGAGCTAAACCAGCTCAGAAATTCCGAGCAAACCAGAGCACGCAAACGCCCGCAGCATGCTCGCTAACTTGCAAAACATGCTATGCATCTCGTAAAGCATGCTAGGCAACTCGCAAAGCGTGCTATGCAACTCGCAAGGCATGCTCGGCAACTTGCAAGCGTGCTCGGTAACTCGCAAGCGTGCTCGGCAACTCGCAAGCATGCTCGCCAGTTTACAAAGCATGCTCGGCAGTTCACAAAGCATTCTCGGCAACTCGCAAAGCATGCTCGACAACTCGCAATCGTGCTCGGCAACTCGCAAGCGTGCTTGGCAACTCGCGAAGCATGTTCGGCAACCCGCGAAGCATGCTCGGCAACTCGCAAGCGTGCTCGGCAATTCGCAAAGCGTGCTCGGCAACTCGCAAGCGTGCTCGGCAACTTGCGAAGCATGATCGGCAACTCGCGAAGCATGCTCGGGAACTCGCAAGCGTGCTCGGCAACTCTCAAGCATGCTCGGAAACTCGCAAGCGTGCTCGGCAACTCTCAAGCATGCTCGGAAACTCGCAAGCATGCTCGGCAGTTCACAAAGCATGCTCGGCAACTCGCGAAGCATGTTCGGCAACTCGCAAAGCATGCTCGGCAACTCGCGGAGCATGCTCGGCAACTTGCAAGTATGCTCGAAAACTCGCAAAGCATGCTCGATAACTCGCAAAGCATGCTCGGAAATATGTGCAGCTTGATCGGCAGCTCACACAGCTTGCTCGACAAATCACATAGCATGCTCGGCAACTCGCATAATTTTCGGAAATCTGAGCTCGAACCAGCTCGGAACTTCCAAACTAGAAAATTTTTTTTTGAAGAAAATCAGCTCGCACATCCGAGCTGAAAATGAAAAAAAAAAGGTTGAAGAAAAATTAGCTCGCCATCCGAGCTGAAAAGGAAGGAAAAAAGAAAAAAAAAAAGAGGAAGAGGAACGATTCAGCTCGGACAAACGTGATTCGCCGAGCTGAACATGATCTCCATAATTAAGTTGCATTCAACTTAAAGCAGCTCGGCAATCATCCGAGCAAATCATAATATATGTTATGTATATATACGTATATAAAGGTTTTAAAAAAAGATTTTTTCAAGAAAAGTATTTCCGAACACAATACAAGATTTGCGGAGAGTCGAAAATTGTCTTGTCTCACGTAAGTTCGACAATACTTGATCAAGCATGCTCAAACATGCCAGTTTGGAGAATATCTATATGCGACGTACAAACATGATGTCTTGCTCGGCATTTTCGCGATTATGCTCGGCGTCTCCGCAATCATACTACTCGACATATCTCAAAGTTTCGGCTCGTCAGTAGTCCAAGCAAAGCAAGCCAATCTCCGAGCACGAACCGCGGAGCAGTCCCACAAGAAATCTGTGCCGACGACCAAAGCACATTCTGCTCAACGCCCACCCATATCCGAGCTGAATCTTTGTCAAGAAAAAGCGTGGCCGAACGAAGACTAATCCTTTAAGCACTAATTCTTCCAAACAGACATATGTCCGCGATGCTTCAACTAATCGGAGATCAGTCTATCTCAACTTGCGAGAAGAATCCCTCAACTTTACCTGAGCCGATCAGGCTCCATCTCGTCGTATAAAATCAAGGAAGGCAACGAAGTTCAACTTACAATCATATATCCTACCATTACGTTATGTCGAAGAAAGACATCGAAGCTCTAACGAAGCTGAACTAACTTCGCACTTAACGGACTTGTAAGTTCCAAACCCTACACGAGATCATCCGTAAAGCTACATCAAGAACAAAATCGCAGATGGTTGGCTACACCACGCTTAGCGAGAAACACTCGAAAGGGGTACATAGCCAGCCGGCATCTTGATCGTTTCAATTGTCCCTCCTTTTTTTTTTAAAAAAGGGGAGTGGGTCCGTATATATCTATACTCTCGCCTCAGAATTCAAAAAATTTTAAAACAATTTTCGAACTCGAAAGCTTTTCGGACAAAGTTGCTCGGAACATTCAAAAAAATCAGCTAGGAACTTTTTAGCAAGTCAGCTAGGAAAATCCGAGCTGTCCGAGCTAGTAAGCTAGGAACTTCCAAGCAAGTCAGCTAGGAAAGTCCGAGCTGTTCGAACAAGTCAGCTAGGAATTCCAAAGTCAGCCAGGGAAGTCCAATATGTTCAAACAAAGTGAGCTAGGAACTTCCGAGCAAATCAGCTAGGAACTTCTGAGCAAGCCAGCTAGGAAAGTCTGAGTTAATCAGACAAGTCAGCTCGAAACTTCCAAGCAAATCAGCTAAGAAAGTCTGAGCTAATCAAACCACTCAACTCGGAGCTTTCGAGTAAATCAGCTAGGAAAGTGACCTCTCTTCTCGGAAATTCCGAGCTGACCTCTCTTTTAAGAAATTCCTAGCTGACCTCTCTTCTCGGAAATTCCGAGCTGACCTCTAAATTCTGAGCTAACCTCTCTTCTCGGAAATTCTGAGCTGACCTCTCTTCTCGGAAATTCCGAGCTGACCTCTCCTCTCGGAAATTCCGAGCTGAACTCTCTTCTCGGAAATCCGAGCTGACCTCTCTTCTCGGAAATTCCGAGCTAGCCTCTCTTCTCGAAAATTCCGAGCTGAACTCTCTTCTCGGAAATTCGAGCTGATGTCTCTTCTCGGAAATTCCGAGCTGACCTCTCTTCTCAGAAATTCCGAGTTGAACTCTCTTCTCGGAAATTCCGAGCTAGCCTCTCTTCTCGGAAATTCCGAGCTGACCCCTCTTCTTGAAAATTACGAGCTGGCCACTCTTCTCGGAAACTTAGAGCATGACGCTCCTCTCAACCAAAGACAAAACTTCTCCAACTAATTTCGAGGCATATTCGGACTACTCTCAAGACACTCAGGTCATACAATCAATTCACTCAAACAACCTCGGATAACGATCATAACTAGAAGCACGGCGCATCCGCAAAAGTTCAACCCCCCGACCATAAGTTATCCGGTAACGAAAATAAACTCTTTTCTAATACTCATTTATTTTTTTCTTAGATCAAAATTAGGATAGGAACTTTGTAACTTAGAATCCGCCTACTATTACATCGCATGCATAGTCGTTAGGAATAGCTTATCTTGTCCGCTGACGGCCGCAGCGGACAAACACATACATTCTTTACGGATATAAGCCAACACGTCCAATATGGATTGAAGCTCTATTACATCCAACAACAGATAAAAGCACGTTATATATGTTTATTATCGGCGAAGGGAACATAAGTCGAGAGGTCGACGTAAGATCCCGAAAACGGGTTGTTGACATGTCTTCAAATCCACCGCACTTGTACTGGAGACGATAATAGACCCCAAAAATCCAGTATGACGCTACTCAGCACACTGGTAAAATGACGTTTTAACCAAGTATATCTTGGTTCGGTATCTTTGAAAGGTGATCCTGTGGATACCGGCTTATTTTCAGTGAACGAAAGATGCGAGGCGAGAGTTTCGCGGAAAATCGGGATCAAAAATCCAAACCCAGTAAAATAAACACATGCTGGTCTCGACAACGTCATTATCAAGTACGCGACCGACTTGGGAATGTAAGACGGCAGACCCCGGCACTAGTATTAAAGTCAACCGTAAGACTCCTAGAAACCCAGCAAGACCCTTCCGAGCACGCTGTTCTAATCATTATAAGTCCATAAGAGAAAAACAATTTATTATTTCTCGGACTCAAAACCCAGCAAGACGCTTCCGAGCACGCTGGTCCGATCATTATAAGTCCACAAGAGAAAAACGTTTTGTTATTTCTCGGACTCGAAACCCAGTAAGACGCTTCCGAGCACACTTGTCTAAATCATTATAGGTCCGCAAGAGAAGTACATTTTGTTATTTCTCGGACTCGATGTCAAAACCCAGTAAGACACTTCCGAGCACACTGGTCTAATCATTACATGTCCACGGAAGGAATACGTCTTACTATTCCTCGGACTCAATTTCTAAACCCAGTAAGACGCTTCCGAGCACACTGGTCTCAATCATCTCAGGATCGTAAGTAGAGTATATCTCACTGACCTTCAAACTTAACTCAATACCCAGTTAGGCGCTTCCGAGCACGCTGGTTTTATTCATCACAAAGGCGAATACATCTCACCGACCTTCGAAACCAAAACTGTTGGGATAGTGTCCTGAAATCACACTTGTACTCACTCCTGATGATAGTTGTGTGTCGAGATCAGACATTCGTATAATACTGGGTGGTTGTAATGTTTTGCTAGAAGCCTCTTGCAGTCTGTAAGTTGTAGAATTACTGCCAGTATTATATGATCCTATAGGGTCACACACCTAAGCAAACTGGAAGCATGAATGTGGAAATGATCATTATGGTAATGATCATGTTGATGAGTATTGGATACATATTGACATAGAGTTTTATGATATGTGTCGATCGATGCATGAGTGTGTCGATCGATGCAAGCTTTTCTTGGAGGTGTGACGATCGACACATTAGGTGTGTCGATCGTTGCATATCGGGTTTCGAAACTGATGTTTCGGATTGATGACGTAACCGAGTCGGGTTTGTCCGACGGTTGATGATGTCATTTCCAGGTTGATATATAAAGGCTTATATGGTCGACCTGAACCCTAGCCGTCTTCTCCTCTTTCTCTGACAGAAAAGCAGAAACACGAGAAACTCATAGATTCCACAGATTCGGCACTAGCATCCCGTTTTCCAGCTTGTGTGCGTGTGTACGTGGTAGAGGCGAGGCACCTGTGTCGCTACTGATCTCGTTCACCATTCATTCCGCTGCCAGTAACAAGGTAAGAACGAGGTTGGTGATTCAATATATCAAATTAACCCTAGATCCTAGGAGAATCCTACAGTGGTATCAGAGCTTGTTAGGGTTTAGACTATTGAATCTGACACAATTAATTCGAAAACTGAGTTTGTTGAATTGATTATTGCCTGCTAAAATCATTTTTTCAAGAATTAATCTCGGATTAAAGCCTATGTTGAAGAATTCGATGCCTGTGTTTTCGCAGTGTGTCGATCGACACAAAGCGTGTGTCGATCGATGCAGAGCGAAAACACGTAAATAATTTTAGGGTTTTGTTGCAGCGTGTCGATCGATGCAAAGCGTGCGTCGATCGACACATAGCGAAAACTCGTAAAATCTTTTGGGTTGTTCGCATAGCGTCGATCGACACTAAGCTTGTGTCGATCGGTGCACCGCGAAAACTCGCACTGTATCGATCGACGCACTGGGTGCATCGATCGATGCAGTTAGTTGTTTTCGGTTGGATTAGATTGAACCGGAAACAAAAATTGATTGTGGTTAAGATGTGTCGATCGACACACAACTCGCAGACTCAGAAGTTGGACTTCTAGTTGCGAATACCAAATCAAAATGAACCTAAAACTATTAAAACTGAATGTTTTAAGTAAATTTATAATTTCTTGGATGTGTATTGGATATACATCAAGATAAAATAGTTCCTTTCCTCAACTAAATATCAAGTAATCTTGATGTCTTGCCCGATCTTGTCTACTGTCAAGACTCGTGTCGTTCGTTGGATAGTCTTGGAGTCCTTGGTATCCACAGCAACATGAGTAAGGCAGGTGGTCATTGATAGACTTGCAGTGCGACTGTCAATGATCGCAAGACAGGAAAAGATTGGTTTACTTGACTGGGCCATCAGAAGTTCTGGGCCCAGAGACATCAGAGTGGATAAGACATGGATTGTCTTATCTGCGACCAAGAGTTGTACTGGGTACAATTAGCAATGATTTGCTTACCTGGATGACTAAAGTTTGGGTGATGGCGAGTCGCCCACTCGAATTTTGGTGATCTGAGGATCTTGGTTCATTGTATTCATCTGAGGAAACATAGTTATGAATACAATGCGAGTTTTCTTATTAGATAAGATTTCTCATTCCTTGAGCATTATAACTAAAACCTCTATCTCTTTTAATTACAGCTATGTCTGTCTCAACTCACATCAACACTTTCTCACTGAGATCCGTCCTTGAAAAGGACAAGTTAAATGGATCTAATTTCTTGGAATGGTATCGGAACCTGAGAATAGTTCTCAGGCAGGAGAACAAGGAATATGTCCTTGAAAGAGTTCTCCCCGAGAGGCCACGTTCCAATGCCTCGCAGGCAGACAAGAATGCTTATGATAAGCATTCAGCTGATGTCAAAGATGTTAATTGTCTAATGCTGGTAACTATGAACTCTGAGCTGCAGAAGCAATATGAAAACGTGATGTCACCCATTGAGATGATTAACAGCCTGAAAGCTTTGTTTCAGGAGCAAGCTCGCACAGAGAGATACCAGACGGTTAAATCTATTATGGATTGCAAGCTGGCTAAGGACAGTCCAGTAAGTCCTCATGTCCTTAAAATGATGGGTTACATTGATAACCTGGGGAAACTGGACTGTGCCATTAGCCAGGAGCTAGCCACTGACATGATTCTGCAGTCTTTGTCGTCGTGTTTTGATCAGTTCATCATGAACTACAACATGCAAAACATGACTAAGACATTGACTGAGTTGCACGGTATGCTGAAGACAGCAGAACCGAATCTCAAGAAGGCTACTCCCAGTGTCCTGATGGTACAAGGGGGTAAAAGGTTTAAGAAACCTAAGAAGGATAAGGGAAAGGCCCAGGTTGTCGAGACTGAGAGTCAAGACAAGCCCAAGCCCAAGCCCAAATCCGGGCCTTCTCCTGAGGATAAGTGCAACTACTGCAAGCAGTTGGCGCATTGGAAGAGGGACTGCAAGAAGTTCAAGGAAGATTACAAGAAGCTGAAGAAGACGTATGATGCGTCTGACTCAGGTATTTATGTTATCAAACTCAATGTTATGTCTTCTAGTTCTACTTCGTGGGTATTGGATACCGGCTGCGGTGCTCATATTTGTACTAATATGCAGGCACTAAGAAACAGTAGGACGCTGAAGAAAGGACAAGTGGAGCTGCGGGTCGGGAATGGAGCTAAGGTTGCTGCACTGGCCGTAAGCACCTATGAGTTGTCTTTACCTTCGGGCATGGTTTTAGCTTTGAATAATTGCTATTTTGTACCTGCGATTAGCAGAAACATAATTTCAGTTTCCGTTTTGGATTTGGAAGGTTTTGATTTTGCAGTTAAGAATAAAGTTTGTTCTTTTAATCGTGATGGTACATTTTATGGTAGCGCCCCATTAGATAATGGGTTATATGTTTTAAACCAAGAAATGCATGTCTTTAACATAAATACAAAGCGGTTTAAGTCCAATGACGAAAACCCGACTTTCTTATGGCATTATCGTTTGGGCCATATCAATGAGAAACGCATCCAAAGGCTCCATCGAAATGGGCTTCTGGGCTCATTTGATTTTGAATCATGTGAGAAATGTGAATCTTGCTTGATGGGCAAAATGGCTAGGGCCCCTTTCAACAAACCAAATGAAAGGGCCAGTGAGTTATTGGGCCTTATTCATACTGATGTATGTGGGCCAATGAGCACTGTTGCCAGAGGAAATTACAAGTACTTCATTACCTTCACTGATGATTTCAGTAGGTATGGCTATGTCTATTTGATGAGACACAAGTCAGAATCCTTTGATAGATTCAAGGAATTCAAGAATGAAGTACAGAACCAACTTGGCAAAAGTATCAAAGTTCTGCGATCGGATCGCGGAGGAGAATACTTAAGCCAAGAGTTCAGCGACTATCTGAGCGAGTGTGGAATTGTTTCACAACTCACTCCTCCTGGAACACCTCAATGGAATGGAGTGTCAGAGAGGAGGAATCGAACCTTATTGGATATAGTTCGGTCTATGATGAGTCATTCTAATCTTCCATTATCCTTTTGGGGATACGCTCTAGAAACGTCTGCGTTTACACTAAATAGGGTGCCATCTAAATCAGTGGATAAGACACCACATGAATTGTGGACTGAGAAAATTCCTAGTCTGTCTTTCCTGAAGATTTGGGGTTGTGAGGCTTATGTCAAACGTTTAATCTCTGACAAGCTCGCACCCAAATCAGACAAATGCTACTTCGTTGGTTATCCTAGAGATACCAAGGCATACTACTTTTACAACCAATCTGAGAACAAAGTTTTTGTTGCTCGGGACTGTTCTTTTCTTTAGAGAGAATTTCTTTCTAAGAAAAACAGTGGGAGTAAAGTACATCTCGAAGAAATTCAAGATGCACAGGAAAATGTTCAACCTGTTGAGGAAGAGCATTAGTTGGATCCACAAAGTTCTGTGGAACCGGCGCCTGTGGAGCCTGAAGTTCGCAGATCCGGAAGGATCCATCACGAACCCGAGAGATACTATGGATTTCTCGTGACCAATTGCAATGATCTGATGATCATTGAAAGTGACGAACCAGCGACCTTCGCGGAAGCAATGATGGTCCCGGACTCCGAAAAGTGGCTTGGAGCCTCTAAGTCCGAAATGGAATCCATGTCAGAAAACCAAGTATGGTCCTTGGTCAATTTACCTAATGGTGCAAAGGCCATTGAGTGTAAATGGATCTTCAAGAAGAAGATTGACGTGGATGGCAAGGTACAGATTTACAAAGCGAGGTTGGTGGCTAAAGGTTTCAAGCAAATTCATGGTATTGACTATGATGAAACCTATTCCCCAGTCGCTATGCTTAAATCCATTCGAATTCTTCTAGCAATTGCTGCTCATTATGATTATGAGATTTGGCAAATGGATGTCAAAACCGCATTCCTGAATGGTATTCTGGAAGAGGATGTGTATATGACACAGCCTGAAGGTTTTGTTGATCCTAAAGACGCTGGGAAGGTATGCAAGCTTCATAAATCTATTTATGGGTTGAAGCAAGCATCACGGAGTTGGAATCTTCGTTTTGATGAAGCAGTAAAACAATTTGGTTTCATCAAGAACGAAGAAGAACCATGTGTTTACAAGAAGACTAGTGGGAGAAAAATTGCGCTTCTCGTACTGTATGTCGATGACATACTCCTCCTCGGTAATGACGTTCCGTTGCTTCAGTCTGTTAAGACTTGGCTCGGAAGTTGTTTTTACATGAAAGACATGAGAGAAGCCGCGTATATTCTTGGAATCATAATCTACAGAGATAGAATGAACAGGCTGATTGGACAGTGCCAGGACACTTATATTGATAAGGTGTTGCACAGATTCAAGATGCATGATTCCAAGAAGGGCTTCATACCAATGTCTAATGGCATTAGTCTCAGTAAGAAGCAGTGTCCGAAGACACATGCTGAGCGAGAGCACATGAATAGGATTCCTTATGCTTCTGCAATAGGATCTATTATGTATGCCATGCTCTACACTCGTCCAGATGTAGCTTACGCGTTAAGCATGACGAGTAGATACCAATCTGATCCAGGTGAAGATCACTGGACAGCCGCCAAGAATATTCTCAAGTATTTGAGACATACTAAGGATAAATTCCTGGTGTATGGAGGAAGTGAAGAACTGGTAGTGAATGGATTCACTGATGCGAGTTTTCAGACCGACAGAGACGATTTCCGATCACAATTTGGATATGTCTTCTGTCTAAATGGCGGTGCAGTGAGCTGGAAGAGCTCTAAGCAGAATACCGTAGCTGATTCCACGACGGAAGCTGAATATGTTGCTGCTGCAGAAGCGGCAAAGGAAGCTGTTTGGATCAAGAAGTTCATGACTGAACTTGGTGTGGTTCCTAGTATCTTGGAGCCAGTGGCTTTGTTTTGCGATAACAATGGAGCCATTGCTCAGGCAAAAGAACCCAGGTCACACCAGAAGTCCAAACACGTTGAGAGGAGATATCACCTGATTCGTGATATCGTCAATAGAGGTGATGTAAAGATCAGCAGAGTTCCGACGGATGAGAATGTCGCTGATCCTCTGACTAGGTCACTCCCAAGTCCTAAGCATGAAAGTCATACGACAGCTGTAGGCATTAGAGATCTAAAGATGTAATCTTGATTCTAGTGGGAGTTTTTAGTTTTATTTTAGTTATAATAAGATGCTCTTGTAAACATTCTTTTGGATATGTTTAAATGAAATTTGATTTCAGCATTATTTATTGTGATCTAAATAATGGTTCCAAAATAAGTTTATGTTATATTATAGGTCATCAAGTTGAGGACTTGATCGTGAAACCCTATAAGTATAGATGACATAAATTATAATGTGTCCCTAGTCGAGGTTGTCAAAGTGGGACGCTGACAACCGCGAGAGACTAGATTGTGAGGTGACTGTTGGCTAAGTTTCATGGAGCCAATGATATGATTATCGCAGTCAGTCACATAGGTATATGTTGGTGAACATATGATCGGACATGACCCGCTAATGAGAAGTCTACAAGATAGTTATATATGTGTCATAAGAGGTTCTCATTACGACTATAGAGTATAGTCCTTAGACCTGAGTTCATCATGCTTTCTTGCATGTGAATTGGTACACTTTGACCTTGTCAAACGTCGACCCGTAACTGGTGGCTATAACGGCACTGTTCAGGTGTATCATGAAATGTGCGTTGAAACAGGGATGGAACAAGATGGAATTTGTCCCTCCTGAATAACGGAAGATAAATATCTCAGGGCCTATCGAAGATTTAATACTGAGAAAATGTGTGGCCGCACTCAAACGAACTGTAGTTCAGTTGTTTGTAATGTTCAGTATGAGATCAGGAGTTCGATAAACACGATGTTGGCTTAATAAGGATGACACCAATCTTGCCTTATGCCAAATCGAGATATAGAGACAAAAGGATTATAGGAATTGATGATTCCAGTACAAGTGGGAGATTGTTGGGATAGTGTCCTGAAATCACACTTGTACTCACTCCTGATGATAGTTGTGTGTCGAGATCAGACATTCGTATAATACTGGGTGGTTGCAATGTTTTGCTAGAAGCCTCTTGCAGTCTGTAAGTTGTAGACTTACTGCCAGTATTATATGATCCTATAGGGTCACACACCTAAGCAAACTGGAAGCATGAATGTGGAAATGGTCATTATGGTAATGATCATGTTGATGAGTATTGGATACACATTGACATAGAGTTTTATGATATGTGTCGATCGATGCATGAGTGTGTCGATCGATGCAAGCTTTTCGTGGAGGTGTGACGATCGACACATTAGGTGTGTCGATCGTTTCATATCGGGTTTCGAAACTGGTGTTTCGGATTGATGACGAAACCGAGTCGAGTTTGTCCGATGGTTGATGATGTCATTTCCAGGTCGATATATAAAGGCTTATATGGTCGACCTGAACCCTAGCCGTCTTCTCCTCTTTCTCTGACAGAAAAGCAGAAACACGAGAAACTCATAGATTCCACAGATTCGGCACTAACATCCCGTTTTTCAGCTTGTATGCGTGTGTACGTGGTAGAAGCGAGGCACCTGTGTCGCTACTGATCTCGTTCACCATTCATTCCGCTGCCAGTAATAAGGTAAGAACGAGGTTGGTGATTCAATATATCAAACCCTAGATCCTAGGAGAATCCTACAAAAACTTGATTCGAAATATGGCGGAAGGCTTCTACGCGCGCATGATTTAAACGCTATCCCATTAGACTCAAGACTCGGAATACGCATATGAGTGTAATGCTCGTAAAAAAACCAAGGGTCAAAAGCTAAATCACACTTTCCTTCGGGAATTATACGAAGCTGTCTGGAAAAGCCTTCAAGCTCTACGAAACCAACTCGTACAATCTATACGGGCCGATGAAGGAGATTTTCTCCCGATAAAATCTGCTCGACTTTCTGCATTAATCGACCTAACGTCAACACGACAGTTCAGCTTCTCGGACGTACAAATCGTCCTAGCAGGCTTGACAAACTAACATAATCTTACTCAAAAAACCAAGCAGCCTTACTTAGAAAATCCGAGCAGACTGCTCAGAAAATCCGAGCCAGTTTACACAGGAAATCCAAGCAGACGTACTTGGAAAATTCTGAAGCCCAACGCGATTTCTCTCTCGGACTCATCACATTCATAAACGCGACCGGTTCACAATTCAACGCACCTTCTCCACCGCTTTGCTTGTTCGAATAAGAAAGCGTCAACGAAAGACCAACAATGGATTCCCAAACGTGCAACGACAAGACTTAGAACTACGGATGGCTTGATCCCTATCTTAAGGGTACGTAGGCAGCCTTTCATAAGGTTCAATTGTAAACAAAAATTCTTCGCTTGAAGTAAACAAGCATCAAGGTCATACACCGGAACGATCGAAGGTTCCAAAGAAAATTTCAATAACATATGAATTGATCGGAAGACTTTGCACCAAAAAATCAATACGGCAGAAAGATCTAAAAGGCTCACCATGTACACGCCAACAGACGTGAGACGACTTACCCGAAGGGCCGGAACAAATCCGGCTCGAAAATGCCGTTCCAAAAAATATGTCTAACTTGACGTACGAGACGAAGGCCAAAATCCCGACAAACGATTCGGAAAACCATTCGTCACAAACGGAATAGCAACAAAACAGAAAGGACCGAACCAAGTCTTTCAGACAATTGCTTTCGCCTCGAATTCAAAATAACCTCGCCATTACCGCAGTCGAGTCTGACGAGCTGGGGGGCTAACTGTTGGGGTCAAAAACCCCTCGACGAAAACAATAGCCAAAAACAAGATCGGACGAATTGACACAGACAACTATCCGTTTCGGATAAACAGAGTGTCGTATGAGTGACGAGTTATACGAAGTGTCAATAACTTCGTACGGGCAATTTTCATACGAAAAGAGTCAACGGACAACATTTCATAGGAAACGGACACAGACAACTATCCGTTTCGGATAAACAGAGTGTCATTTAAGTGACGAGTTATACGAAGTGTCAATAACTTCGTACGGGCAACTTTCATACGAAAAGAGTCAGCGGACAACATTTCATACGAAACGGACGACATTCTATACGAAGCACCGACAACTTCATCTAAACAACTTATCGGAAAAGTGGTTTCGACAAATACATTTCATACGAAACGAACGATAGTTTAATCGAACAAACGCATCTTCTGACAGGCAAAGGACGAGCTAAACCAGCTCGGAAGTTCCTAGCTAAACCAGCTCGGATTTCCGAGCTGAACCAATTCAGGTTTTCCGAGCTGAACCAACTTATTTCCGAGCTGGACTTTCCAAACGGCCCACCTTCGGAAACATCGGCATGTATCTTCTTGGCCGATGACTTGGGATGATGGATCAAGTTGAGAAAAATAAGAACTTAGGCCCAAACATACGACGACTTTGGGCCAAATAAGTAAGTCTGTACATTAACGGACTCAGATCGTCTGTTCTCGGCCCATCCGGCAAACAAGTCAAGCTGCAGAAAGACGAAAGAAGATAAAGACAAAGAATTAAAGGAAAAGATATGGACGAGCTGAAAAGGAAAATCCGAGATAAAAATGTAAATCTTAACGGAATAAGGAAGAAGATAACAACAGGAAGATTTCCGCAAATCTTGCGGAAATATTCTCGAAGCCGACTTACCGCAGTTATATAAGGAGATAGAAGCCAAACGAGAAGGATATAGCAAAAAAACCTAGAATTTAGACTTAAGAACTTAGCAGTTTATCTTAGCCGTTTGAGTTCTTTTGTACTTTCTTTTCCGATTCCTTTACTCTTTTTTCCGATCTTTGTACTCTTTTCGATTTCTTATCAATAAAAACGTCCTCCGGGTTTGCTAGTTTAGTGGTTTACCCTTGAAGTTTATGTTCCCTAAAATTTTTGCTCTACAAGTTTTGACCGTGCGAGTTTCGACTCTCACAGTAAAAAAAATTTTAAAAATATTTCCCTTGTTTTTTAATTTTATTTCTTAACAAAAAGGTTAGTTCTTTAAAACATTTAAAATCACTTACTTTTTGTTAAAATATATATTTTGAAATACTACTTTTTGTACATGTATGTCCAAGAAAATATTTATTTCCTATTTTTCAAATGCCAGAAAGACAGAGAAAATTGGACAAATAAAAAAAAAAATCATGGGGCTTAACTTTGGACAACAACATAAGAATTTTGTGTTTCTCAAATTAATATTTTATGTCTTCTCGTAATTAACTACAATAAAAACATATAAACCTTCATATACTTATCTTCTTTTTCTTTTACATACGAAAATCTCTGAAATAAAGAAAACACCTTTGTGATTCTTGTTCATTTTCTTCACTAAAATAATCCATCTCCACTAGCAATCACAATCGATGGATATATCAATTTCATCTGGTGGTGCTGAGGGATAAATGATGCATGTTGATGCGTTCAATACCGATTATTGGATTAGTAAATTCTTAGACGACCTCTTGCTTAAGATCTTAACTAGGTTATTAACAAAAGAAGTCATTAGAGCTTGAATCTGGTTTGTGAGAAGGCGTGTTCAAACGCAGGTATCGTTTCTTATATGGCGATGATTAATGTTGAGGAAAAGGTAGAGGTACAAAAATCTCCTGTGAAGAAGATGTGTACCAAGAAAAATAGAGCTGCAAAATGCGCTCATGATGAGATAAAAAGGAGAATTGCAGAAGGCGTTCCTTTGATGAAGAATATGAATGTTGTTGCACACTCGCGTTCTGCTACACATGGACGTTTCTGTGTAACACATTGAAGCGACCCACACTATAATAGGGTTGAAGAAAGGAGACTAGGATCGGATTTTGAGTAAGTAGGAGTCGAAACCAGAATCTTCAAATCATGTAAGTAATAAGGCTTATGATTATGCATGGATACTTGATAGTGGAACATCACACCATATGACCGATATGTTGAATGCTCTAGTGAACGTGTGTAGAGTGTCACCATGTTTGGTTGGAATACCTAATGAGAATATTGTAATTGTTGATCGAGAAGGGAGTGTGATTCTGACAGAAAAGTTAACTTTGAAGCGTGTTCTTTTTGTGGAAGAATTAAAGTGCAATCTCATCTTTGTGTCACACATGATTGATGAGATGAACTGCAATGTGTAGTTCTCTAAGATTGGTTGTCTTGTATATGATTGTGGTTTACAAACCTTTACTGGAGTGGGTGAAAGAAGATAAGGGTTGTACTTTCTTCAATGTATCCGGAGGATTCAGAATATAAAGAAAGTTGGTAAATTGGGATCATTAGAAGTTTGGCATAAGAGAATGAGTCATTCTTCTGATAAAGCGATCAAGAGACTATCGCTAGTTGAACATGGTAGTGTCGGTGTGTCAGGGTGTAACGTATGTTTCCGATCGAAGCACTATCGCAGTGAATTACCTTTAAGATCAAACAAAAGTAAAGAGTGTTTAGATTATACATTGTGATCTATTGGGGGAATATCAGACACAAAGTTTGTGTGGAGCTTACTATTTCCTCACTATTGTGGATGATTTCTCTTGAGCTTTTTGGGTGTTTATTCTGGTCGACAAAACCCAGGTTAAGATAACTATGTTGGATTTCTTTGCTCTTATCTTGAGACAGCTTGACAAGCATGTGAAGATAATACGAAATGACAATGGGAGTGAGTTCATTCGAATGCATGGGTATTTTCGTAGAGAGGTATGATCCATCAGACTTCTTGTGTTGGAACTCCTCAGCAGAATGGGAGGGTTGAGCGAAAGCATATCCATATACTGAATGTGGAACATGCTTTAATGTTTCAAGAAAATCTTCCAAGGGATTTTCGGGGTCAATACGTGTTAAGTGCTGCATATTTGATTAACAGAACACCATCAGAGTTAAACAAAGGAAAAAGTCCCTATGAAATCGGCAAGCCTCCTTTGTATATTGAGATTCAGATTTTTGGGTGTCTTGCTAGTCGGAGTCGAAAGTGTGTTTTTATTGGTTACCATTATGCTAAGAAGGGTTGGTCTTTGTTTGATCTAGATACATATGAGATATTGGTATCTCGTGATGTTTCGTTTATTTAAAAATGATTCCCATATTTGGAGATGAAAGGTACACATGTGTAGGATGCCATTGGAGTCACATATGATGAGATGTTTTCACACGATGATACATCTTCTCTGTTGCAGAGCAGAGTAACACAGCTTGCAGAAAGAGTAACACATAGAAAAATATATACACAAAGCAAGGATGTTGGAGATACAATTGTACAACCTCATTATGTGTTAAATGGAGGCTCTGGGGAAGGAACACATCTAGACGAAGACATAATAGAGAGCTCAACAGAAACAATAATGTATAATGAGGGTGCAGCATAAGGAGTAACACAGACAACAAAAAGAGTAACACAGGCGGAACCTGCAAGTATTACATAGACAAAACATGTGTCACAACCTGCACCAGAATAATTGTTAGGACGAGGTATGATGACGAAAGAAGCATCTGCTAAGTTGTGTGATTACATGTGTAATACAACATTTCAAATGAGTCAGGAGTCAGGACATATGCATGGAGTTACGAACTTTGTAAATTGTGATAGATTTTCAGCAGCACTTAGAGCGTTTCTATGTAACATCACTGCAGGAGTGGTGCCTCAGTCATTCACTGAGGCTGAAAGAATCTAGATGGAGAGAAGCGATGAGGCTAGAGATTGAAGCTTAGGAACGAAACAAAACATGGAAAGTTTAACACTTGCCACCTAGTAAGCATGTTAATGGAAGCAAATGGATCTACACAGTTAAGTATAATGTTGATGGAACAGTTGAAAGGTATAAAGCAAGATTGGTCGCTTGTGGTAACCAACAAAAGGAAGGACGATTATTCTGACACATTTGCTCCAGTAGCAAAGATGAGCACTGTTACATTAGTTCTTTAAGTGGCTGCTGGAAAGAATTGGGAATTGCACCAGATGAATGTGCATAATGTGTTCCTTCATGGAGACTTGGATGAGGAAGTATTTATGAGATTACCACAAGTTTTCGACTCTTCTAAAAGGGGAATAGTCTGTCGTCTTAAAAATCATTGTATGGTTTGAAATAAGCTTCAAAGTGTTGGTTTTCTAAGCTTTTCCAAGGCACTCTTGAGGTATGGTTTCAAACAGATTAGAGTTGATTACTCTATGTTCTCATTGGTGCGTGGAAATGTCCACTTGCATGTTTTAGTGTATGTTGATGATCTAGTAGTGACAGGGAGCTCTCTTGAAGTTATATAGAAGTTCAAAACATATTTGAGTGGATGTTATCATATGAAGGATTTGGGGAGATTGAAGTACTTTCTTGGTTTAGAAGTTGCAAGAAACAAGGAAGGTATTTATTTATCACAAAGAAAGTATGATCTTGATATTATTGATGATGTTGGTTTGCTTGGTGGTAAGCCGGTTGAGTTTATGATGGAACCAAACCATCAGTTGGCAAAATCAGAGGAAAAGATACTTGATGATCCGGAAAAGTATCGACGGCTTGTTGGAAGTTTGATCTATCTGGCTGCGACTAGACCATACTTGGCTTACTCGGTTCATATATTGTTTCAGGTTATGAACAAACCAATAGAAGATCATTGGATGGCTGCATTGCGGGTTCATTACTTGAAAGGATGTCATGGCATGGGAATTCTATTGAAAGCTGAATGTAATTTTCACCTTACATGATGGTGTGATTCAGATTGGGTTGGATGTTCAATCACGAGGAGATCTTTGACTGGTTGGTTGATATAGTTAGGAAATTCTCTTATGCCATGTAAGTCAAAGAAGCAATATGTGGTATCTTGTTCTTCAGCAGAAGCAGACTATCGATCCATGGTTGTTGCATTGAAGGAATTGAAGTGGATAAAGAGTTGTTGTTCACAATGGGTATTGCACACTCTGGTGCAATGGTATTGCACACTCTGGTGCAATGGTATTGCACACTCTGGTGCAATGGACTTGTACTGTGATAGTCAATATGCGCTTCATATAGCTGCTAATATGTGTTTCATGAGCGTACGAAATATGTGGAGTTAGATTGTCATTTAATCAGCGACGACATACAACATGGGATTGTTTGGACAAAGCATATTTCTACGACTGAACAATTAGTTGACATCTTCATTAAAGCACTTGGAAGACGACCTTTTCAAGCTATTTTGTACAAGTGGAGCATTCAGAATCTTCATGCTCAATTTGAGGGGGATATTAGGAGATAAATTATATATATTGTGATATTGTTATAAAAGAATATTTTCTTATTCTTAGAAGAAGGTATAATACTCTAAGGAGGGTGTATTGAACTAAACATTTTGAGTGATTTGAGTTTAGTTAAGATTTTAGATGATTTTGATTATTTTTGGTGATTTTAAGGAAGTTGTTGTGATTTTATATTAAAATACTCTACAATACCATCTAAAACCATGAAATTTTGAGATTTTTATTTTTAACTAAGAAAGTCATCTAAAATCTTCTAAAATCCTCTGTAATCGTTAAAATCTCAATAGTTAAAAACATTTTCAATAACAGTGGATTTGATATGATTTTAACAAATTGTTGTTTGAATAACAGAAGATTTTAAGTGAATTTGAGTGATTTTACATAAATCTCATGTTCAATAACACTAGATTTGAAAAGACATTTTAAAATCCTTAGTTGAATAACAATGAATTTCAAGAAAACCTCTAAATCACTCCAAATGTTTAGTTCAATACACCCCCTAAGTTTAGATGTACTCATATAAAAGGATGTAAATAATATTGTATATTTTTTGAGACAAAATAAGAGAACTTTCTAGATCTTTTATATAAGACTATGCTTCAAAGTCAATCCTGATATTAACAATAAAAATAAAAATTACAACTATAAGTTATAAATTGATTATATTATGTTTTTGTCTTCTTTTTGTATCCGATTTTTGTATCCCAACCATATCCGTTTATGGTGATGGAATGAAATATTTTCTAGTAAATTTTTTTCTCTATAAATTGTTGTGCAAATGATATGTTGGAGATTTATGATACTGTAGGTATATATGGGCCATAATGGGCCGCGCTGCATTAAAAAAAAAAAATCAATGAAAGAAAAACGTTGTTTTATCCGAAAAAATAGTGGGTTGTAGCCTGCATGCAAGCAAGGGTATGGAGACTGGACAGAAAATTCGGCATCAGCCGAGAGATAATCAATTAACGAACGAGACCAACCAAGCCTCTACCTACAAATGTCCATTTCTAAAACGTGATTTTTATGTTCCAACAACAACAACAACCACTTTTTCTCCCCCTCACAGAATTAATGTTCACTTTGCTTATTTACCTTCAAATATATTATCTAATTTTTTTTTTTTTTTTTTTTTTTTTTTTTTTTGGTCGACAGGTATTAAATTCATGGCCAAGGCCGAATTACAAATGGGCCAAAAGCCCAGTTACAGCGAAAATGAACACGAAACAGAGAAGCCCAAAGGAGAAGATAGAGACGCCACGCGTCAACTCCAGAGGAAAAGCTTCATGCGTCCGTCCACGTGTCCCGTCTAGCAACCGCCGGAAACAGCAGCCAATCGCGGAGGAAGACGACGGCTAGCCGCACCAGACCCTTCACCGTAGCTGTCTTGGACCATCTGGCGATCGAAACCTCCCAAAGCCGCCATCTCAAATCCCTTGCAATAAACGAAGCCCAGCTACAACCACCCTGCCGTAGACCACCGGAGTCATGGAAGCGCCCTTGCCGACAGGTCTAAAGACCTAGCAGAATCCACCTTGTGCTTATCCTCAAGCGGTGGCACAAGAGCGATATTACTCCACACAAATCGGGGACATAAAGCAGAGAAGTGAGAATTCAGGGGTTGGATGACAAGATAAGAGAAGGGGAGGAAGATCGAGCCCGCCGAAGCGGGAAGAACCGGAGAAAACTCCAGAGAATTCCGAGATCGGAAAAGATATGGGCCAGCCAGAGAAGGTAATACCTGGGATTATTGGGAGCGAGCTATATACAAAACACCCAAAACAAAAGCCGATCAAGAGCAGGGAGAACCAAAATCAAAGAACACACGGCTCGATCGGGATCAAAGTTAAAGGGGAAAAAAGATTTCTCATGGACATGAAAGGAGATGAAACCAAATAGAGAAATCAGAAAAAAACCCCTACTCCGATTACCACCGTCCTTCTGAAAAATAAAAGTCCGATAAGAAGGAGGCGGTGGAGCAGCGGAGAAGAAGCTTTCTCCCTCTACACGGAGAGAGAGAGAAGTTTATATTATCTAATTTTAAGCTATCAAACGAAACTTCTTAATTTTATAAAGTTTCAAATATAACAATGAAAAAAAAAATTGAATTTTACTAACACAAAACGAGTTTCTATAATCATTAAACCCGGTTAAATTTTTTTTTCTTTTTTTTTAAGAAAAAGCTCAATACTCCCTCTAATGATTTTTTTTCACTCCCTCTAATGATATGTTTAAAAAATTGTACATAAATCAAAAAATTATTTATTTTTTAGGTTTTCTCTAAACTAAAACATTATTTATCTAAAAACTAAAAACCAAACAATAATAAAATAACATGTATAATATAATTGGTAAAAAAACCTAGTTATATTGTATTTTAATTTGAAACATCATCTAAATTTTTGTCAAAAAAAAAAAACTCTAAAACATCACTTACTTAATACGGAAAAATGTATAATTATTTGATTTATTTATCGTTTCAATTCAAATAATGCGACCCACAAATATGTCGTATTATCAATCCATCATCACCTACCTAAATCTCGTCTTCTTTATAAAACCTTTCTCATCTCTCAACAATCTCAATCCATCTTCTTTCATCTTCCACAACTCGTCCTCTGATTCCATCACCCAAAATCATCCGCGATGGAATCGAACACGACCCAGAACGGATCCGAAGTCGAACTCTCCGAATTCGAGAAGACCCAGAAGAAGTACCATGATTTCATCGCTACCCTTCCAAAGAGCAAAGGATGGAGACCCAACGAGATCCTAACCCAATACAACGGACACTGGTGGCAAGAATGTCTCCTCGAAGGTCTTCTTCACGCCAAAGACCATTTCCAAGCTCGACCCACCGATTTCCTCGTCTGTAGCTACCCAAAAACCGGCACGACTTGGCTCAAAGCCCTAACTTACGCCATCGTCAACCGATCTCGATTTGACGACGCCACGAACCCACTCCTCAAACGAAACCCACACGAGTTCGTACCTTACGTCGAGATCGATTTCGCGTTTTACCCAACAGTCGATGTTCTTCAAGACGGAAAGAACCCACTTTTCTCGACCCATATCCCTAACGGGTCTTTACCCGATTCGATTGTGAACTCCGGTTGCAAGATGGTTTACATCTGGAGAGACCCTAAAGACACTTTCATCTCCATGTGGACTTTCCTTCACAAAGAGAAGTCTCAAGAGGGTCAATTAGCCAGTCTTGAAGAAGCCTTTGATATGTTTTGTAAAGGTTTATCTGTCTACGGTCCTTATCTAGACCATGTGTTAGGTTATTGGAAAGCTTACCAAGAGAATCCAGATCGGATTTTGTTCCTTAGGTACGAGACTATGAGAGCTAATCCTTTGCCGTTTGTGAAGAGATTGGCTGAGTTTATGGGTTATGGATTCACTGCTGAGGAAGAGGAGAAAGGGGTTGCTGAGAAAGTGGTGAAGCTTTGCAGCTTCGAGACGTTGAAGAATCTTGAAGCTAACAAAGGAGATAAGGAGAGAGAGGATCGTCCTGCTGTTTATGCTAATAGTGCGTATTTCAGGAAAGGAAAGGTTGGAGATTGGGCTAATTATCTCACTCCAGAGATGGCTGCTCGTATCGATGGGTTAGTGGAAGAGAAATTCAAAGATACCGGCTTGCTTCAACATGATCAGTGAAATGTGTTCGCTTTTGTCTTTTGGTCCGAAACAGAGGATGCTCTGTTTCTCTATCTGGTTGGTTCTGTATCATCATTATTATCTGTAACCTGAATCATCTTATTAATATCAAGGGAAATATCTTTGATATATTTATGATCCTAATTTCTTGAATTGATGTCTATCTGAAACATTCAGAGCTTATTCATATTTGAAACACAAGTTGCACAAAACCAATGTTGGTAATAAAACGAGGGTAGACCCAGGCTAAAATCCAAATCCGTTAAGCCATAGATCGACAGAGGCCCAAATAGATTAACGTATCTGACAAAACGAGTCGAACTCATCAAGATCGACTTCGACAACAGCTTTCATTTATGACCAAGTCGTTGTCGGTTGAAAAAATCTCCGTAAATCGAGGGAAGAGAAGGAGATCGTCGCCAACGAGAGGCCGAAAGATCGGAACAAAAAGATCGAGGTCGAGGCTATTTTAGAGAGAAAGAGAAGATCATTCGAGGACATTCCAACTTTTACAGAGAACACTTCCACTAATAGCTTCAATCTTATCTGTGTACATCATTTCGATTGTATAAGTTCGATCTCGACATTCAGTCCTTAATATATCTTTGATTCATAGGAAATCTACATTATTCATTCATTTAAAGTCTTAATCCAGGAATACAAATCCTTGGTATGAATCACGATCTCACAACGAAGACATGTCTAGTAAAGATGAATGGCTACAAAGCCAATACTTTTTGTATAAAACAGAAGCAAGATTTATTATTACAGTATATAACTTATTACATTATAGAATCGAACTGACAAAGATTGGATCATTTCTCAGAACAAGAACTCAGTCATTTACCATGTTCAAGCAAACCTTTATCCTTGAATTTCTCAGCCATTATCCCATCAATACGAGCAGCCATCTCAGGAGTCAGATAATTCGACCAATCTCCAACCTTCCCTTTTCTAAAATACGCACTATTCGCATAAACAGCAGCACGATCTTCTCTCTCTTTCTCCCCTTTGTTAGCTTCAAGATTCTTCAACGTCTCGAAGCTACAAAGGTTCACTACATTCTCACAAACCCCTTTCTCCTCTTCCTCATCTGTGAATCCATAACCCATAAACTCAGCTAGTTTCTTCACATACGGTAAAGGATCAGCTCTCATAAACTCATACTTTAGAAACAAAATCTTATCTGGATTCTCTTGGTAAGCTTTCCAATACCCCAAGACATGATCAAGATAAGGACCGTAACCAGAGAGACCTCGACAGAACATATCAAAAGACTCCTCAAGATTATTAACAGGACCAAGTTCTGATCTTTCCTTATGGAGGAATGTCCAAAGGGAGATGAAAGTGTCCTTTGGATCTCTCCAGATGTAAACCAACTTACAACCAGAACTCAGAACAGAATCAGGTAATGACTTGTATGGGATATGAGTTGAAAACAGAGTGTTCCCTTTGTCGTTGAGAACATCTACTTCAGGGAAGAAAGGGAAATCTATCTCAATGTAAGGAACAAACTCGTGAGGGTTACGTTTTAGGAGAGGGTTTGAGGAATTGTTGTAGCGGGATCGATTGGCGATGGCGAAAGTTAAGGCTTTGAGCCAAGTGGTACCTGTCTTTGGGTAGCTACAGACGAAGATGTCGTTGGGTCGGGCTTGAAAGAATTCTTGCGCGTGAAGACAACCTTCGAGGAGAGGTTGTAGCCACCAGTGACCACCGTACTCGATGAAAGGTTCTTTCGGCCTCCAGCCTTTCTCGTGAGTGAAGGTTGAGATTAGATCTTGGTACCGTTCTTGATTCTTCTCGAATTCGGTTGGCTCTGTCTCGGTCTTATTCTGGTTCGGAATGGTCGTGTCGGTTACGGGTTCTGATTCCATTGGAGATAGAGAAAAAGTAGGCGACGAGTTGTAAGATTTTGAGGACTAGTGGTGTGTTTTGTGGGAGATGAATGATTGTGGTCTGTGTTCGGACAAAGATTCGGATTGGGTTAAGTAATTGAAGCTCTTTTTACCCACGTGTTAGCTTTTGATTCGTAGGTTGTTGGTTTGGTGGCACATGTTTAAAATATAACTATGGAAAAAAGGTTGGACAGAGATGAAATGAGGAACTAGTATAGGCCCAATAATTGCTTAACGCTACTGTCGTAAGCTAACAAAACCAGAGCCAATTAGCATAGTGTCAATCTTTTTCTAATTTAGTGATTAAGTGTAGGTCTGAGACTTCGGTTACAGTTCGGTTACTTGGTTTTTCGATTTTTTTGTTTTTAAAAAAACTGCCGATTATTGAGGTATACATTCCAAGCAACTGTCCATATAATCTGGCGGGAGAGGAATGCGAGGAAACACGGCGTGGATCCTCAGAATCAGCAGCAGCTGCTAATGTTCATTGACAAAACAGTCCGGAATAAAATCTCTGCTATTCAACAAGACCGGCTCGACATGTTCACGGATGGCTTCCAAGTTTGGTTTGGTTCACGACCAAACGTATGACCACACAAAAATTCTTCCTTGATTCTTTCATTTATTCAAATTAGAATCTATTGATCAAAACATTTTTATGCATTTGATGTAAACAGTTTTTTGGATTGAATACAATTTTACATTCATTCAAAAAAAAAAAAACTGCCGATCGGTTTTTTTCTTCGGTTCGGTTCGGTTCGGTTCGGTTTGATAATTTCGGTTCGATTTTATATTTCAAGGCTATATATATATATATATCAAACACAAACTGACAAAAGTATATATATATTGGAAGATTGAAACTTTTTCTGAAAATCAAAATCGATCGATAATTACAAGTCTACAATAATGAATAATAGGCCAGGGACTTCGGTTCTTCGGTTCGGTTATTCGGTTTTTCGGTTTTTTATTTTTTAAAAAAATTGCCAATCGATTTTTTTTAAGTTCGGTTCGGTTCATTAAAACTTCGGTTCGATTCGATAATTTTGGTTCGGTTTTATATCCCAGGGCTAATTAAGTGCATTTAGAGTTTCTCTTCAGACATAAAAATGTTTATTCACTCCTCTGGAGATTTTTTGTTTGTGAGTACTTTCACACACTACAGTAACAAATTTTATACAATCAAACCAGAATACAAAGGAGCATGGATTCATATAAAGACCAGTGGAGAAATCATACCATAAAACCAAAAAAAAATGTGAACAGACAAATTATATTCAACTGACTTTTCATATTAAATGGTGATTCATGCAACATAATCCAAATTAATCCATAAACCAAAACATGAGATGGTTCACGTCCAAAGGATCATACTATCAGTTGGTTATGGTGTTCATTAGGTGAATAATCATTCAAATCAAACAGCTTCAAATCATTTGGTCATGGTGCTCATGAACTCACTCCACCACCAATGGCTGAGAACTGAGAAGTGCATTTTTCTTTCAACTGAATTGCTCTTGTAACAGCTTATAATCAAGGGTTTATACCCCAATGCCTCAATTTCATCGTCCTTTATTTATTGGTGGACTTAAAAATCTCGCTTAAAATCTAAACTGTTAGTTATCTAATCTTGTTCTAATTGTTCACGGCTAATAACAATTCAACCCTGAGATGAAACCTAAACATGATGACTCGCAGCCTTAAGTCTTAGGTTTTACGCATTTTGTCCAACCCCCCTCCACACACACACACAAAAAGTTGATAACAATTCAGCCCGGAGATGAAACCTAAACATGATGACTCGCAGCCTTAAGTCCTAGGTTTTACGCATTTTGTTACCCCCCTAGTTGTAATTCTTACTAAGTTCGTATACTAATTTCACTTTGAAATTTCCAATTCGTGTTTCTTTGGATCGATTTGAGAAAGAAATAAGAAACGAATGAATTCGAGAAAGAAGACGACACAGAGAATTTGTTATCCAGTTCAGGTACAACTTGTATCCTACGTCTGGCCGAGGATCAAGCTCGGAATCCACTAAAGAACAATGAACAGACGACGGTGATTCACCGGAGTTAAACCGAGATCCCTTTCTTTCATTCACCGGAAGAAACTCTCTCTCACTCCCAAGAACTCTCAAAAGAATCTCTTACTCGAAATTACAATCAATAGAATTCTCTCACCACCCGGCGAGACGCGTGTGTTTTACGGTGGTGTGAAGTTCGGCTAAGAAAACGCGAGAGAACAAGATACGCGCATTTGGTGGACACACCTTCTTTCACTTGATATTATGTTGGGATCTTTGTTCTAAAACGTGTCCTCGGAGACGCTTAGTCGGTCAGAAAATCGTCCAAAAATTGGAATTTAAAAAATCTATTTGTTGGCCATTTTGAGATCGAAATCAAAAAATTCTTCATGGATCTATCATATTTTGGTATGAACTTCAAAGAAATCAAGTTAAAATTGAGCGAATCGTGGCGAAAACAAGATGCAGCTATTATGGTTTGAGTCTGGTTTTGGGAAAATTAAGAAGATGATAGCATTTTAGTAAATTAACATTCATTAAAGCAATTTTTTATAATATGGGCTGAGAGTCGAAGGCCCAAATATCACGTGTGCAACTAATATACCAACAGGGCTAAATAGATTTTACCTACTAATCAAGCCACTTGTAAAGAAATATTACACAGTTAATTTTTTAAGATTAATCACCGGTTGATAAACATATGAATTTTGAAATATATATATATATATTTATATATAAAGTTAACTTTTCTCTATTCTCCTTCCGCCACATCAGCATCCACCTAAGCAAATTTCTATATATATAAGTTAATTTTTCTCTCTTCTCCTTCCGCCACATCAGCACACACCTAAGCAAATTTTATTAAAAGAAACATAACAAAATCATAAAAACTTAATGTAAAATTAAAATTGTTTGATTTAATTCATCCACTTAAAAGTTAGTCCTCCAATTATTAACACACTTTTAAATAATTAGCTGAAATAAAAAACGAGGATAAACAAAACAAACTAATATCAAACAGTTGATATCTTCCTCCATCTACAGAAACGGCATTGCCTATATATTTACAATCTTGCCTGAGAACACTACCTCTTTCTTTGTTGAACATTTACCAGTCTTAGAAATCGTAAATCACTCTTACTCCGACCAACATTCTTATTTCCAACTCCAATGAATCCCCCAAAAATACACATACGTTACAATTCCCTAAATTTAATGCCACCATCACTATATCCAGTGCCTTACTTCCTCACCTTTTATTTATCTTCACTGTAACATCTTCAATCAAATCATTTCTTCTCCACTACTCCACTCTTAATTCTCATTAATTTTCTTCCACTCACTCTTATATATAGACCTCTTTAGCAAGTTTTCTTACACTCATCTCTCCATTTCTTTCTAAACCACTCTCTCTAACCACCAAAAAATGAAAGCCTCAGATGTAACATTCTCTCTGATCAAGTCTGGTTGCGGTGTCCGTATAGACATGTTGCTCATTGACGAGAATGTAAGCAACAATTTCTAACCCTAAACTCTAAAATTTCATCCATCAATTACCCACACTTATTATCTAATTTCTTTCTAATATACCTTGATGCAAGGTTCCATACACGTCCAACACATTCCAAACATTCAGTCATTGGTTGCAAGAGAGATCAATGTAAGTTATCACCGGTTTTGAAGGCATTAAGAGCATCAATCGTTTCAAGCTAGCAGAGTTCCACACCTATTTATTTGGTTCAATCCATGAATATAATTGGTTCAAATTGATGAGTCATTTTTCAAAATACTGAAAGAGCTATTAAGCATATGTACTCATGATCAACTTCTCGCCTTAGCCAACACCAATAGCTAGTTTCTTGGTACACCCCTCACACTTGGCATGTAGTTACTTGCTAACAAAATTTACGGTTATAACTTTCCTATCATTTTCACAATTTTAGACATCATGGGATAAAACATAGGACTATTTTTAATACTCAAACAAAGAAACATGAAAATAGAAAAAAATAGTGCATATTTTCATTGTATTGATCATTCTATATATAAAGAAAGCTTATCAAAGTAGATACGAATTACAATAAAATACAAAGCGGCATAAATACATAACTATATATTTTTTGCTCAATGTAGATATTGAAAAAACAAGTCATCCTAATTAATTACTATAGATTCAAACTAAACAACAACAGTAAAATAGAGTAAAATAGAGAATAGATGATAAGAAAAAGGAAGAGAAGCATAAACACTACAAAAACAAATGTGCAAAAGATAATAAAACAAGTTTATAAATCACCTCCGCGCGAAGCACCGGTTACCACTAGTAGATATATATTGTTAGCTTACCAAATTTTAAACATCTATAATTATTTTTATTCAAACCAAAACTAAATCAGTCCAGTCCATATTTTGTTATTTTTGAGTCCACTAACCAAACTTCACGACAACATCCAAAAATTAGACAAAAAAAAACAAATAAGATAAGAAATATTGTTTTGTCGTAAAAAGGGGGAAAATAGGGCAAGAAACACAAAATTACCTGAAAATCGCAATCTCATATCAAGCGAGATTAAATCTTTGGTTATCTCCTATAGTCATCGCTTCTGCTTAATTTCCAAATTTATCTCGATTTTTTTAATAATTCGCTAAGCCTAGAATAGTTGTACGTATAAAGCATAGCGTATTTTGGAACAGTGGTTGGGATTATGAAAATAATTACCTAGAAAATTGGGAACTTAGTGACGATCTTAAAAGTTTTTTTTTTTTCATATGTTTCCTCTTCTAAAGAGAGGACATTTTTGATACAGTGGCTCTGAATGAGAATGTTTTGACCGATCTTAAAAGTTAGACATGTCAAGCTAACTATAACACCTATTTTTTTGGGCTTGCTATACATTATTTGGTATGCCCTCAACGTAAAGCTAAATATGGACTAGTGCAAACAGCATGAGAGAACTCTAAATCACAGACTTGATAGATGATTGAGCTTTCACTTGCTCCTTTTTGTTGGCTTACTATTGAAATGGTGGCTTGCCCAACTATTCAAATGGTGGCTTGCCCAACTATTGAAATGGTGGTTTGGCATAACTATTGAAATGGTGGCTAGGTGGTTAAGATAGTTCACCTAACTCACACCAAGATTTCCTATAAATAGAGAGTGATTCTCATTGTTGTAAATCATCCCAAAAACAAAGAAGAACAAGAAGAGAGAAAGAGAGAAGAAAAAAGAGAGAGAGAGAGATATTTTTTTTTGTAAGAAAATTTTGTATAATTTTCTTGAGTATGTTCGAGTTTGGGTGCGAGTTCAGAGAATTGTAATTTCCCGGAGATTAATATAAAGATCTGTATCAGGTTCGGAGACGTAGGCACGATTGGCCGAACTCCGTTAACAAATTGTGTGCATTTTCTTCGGTCCCGAATATCTGATTTTCAAGGAAATTCGAGTTTATTTCCTAACACTTTTTTCTTCTTCTTCTTCTGTTTACTCGTCGTTCTGACTAAAAGAAAAATTTCTTCACAGGTTACTTAAATTGTGTCACCTTTGCAAATTAATTTAGAGACCCATAGGTGTATAATATATGCCCTAAACCCGGAGTTGAAAGATTGCTAAGGCCTAAGAGTAATGATTTAGGTTAAAATAAATGCCTTATGATGAACAATTTATCCACACACTGACTCATTATAGATGATTCCAACATAACTTTTAAGTTTATGTTGTTTGGGGTTAAGGCAAGAGGGATTAAAGTGACATACCTCTCCTATGTTACCGTTCTGAAGGAGACAAAACATACCTTCCCCTCTCTGTACGAGAGAGTATAAATGGCAATTGAAACATCTGATAAATACCACATCTTAATAAAATACATTATTCCTTGGAAGAACATGACCACTTGTTAATGATATATTAGCTCAAGGAATTCAATGGACATAACCAAAATAAGAAATTAAACACACCGAAAAAGGTTGCATATAGCTTATTACCTAGTCACCTCTATATTTTCTTTTGACTCCACCTGGAGGAATTTGAACCAAACTTGGAACATAATCAAGTATAATTGGCCAAACTGATCCGAATGTAACTTGTCCAAAATCCATTAGTATGACTTTATTATCCTCCCCAGCAATGTATACTAACTCTTTCATCTCGGTCGTCTTAATATATTTCTCCCAACATAGGGCGACTTTCTTCTCCTCGTCGACCAGAAAACAAGTTTTAGTAAACCAAATATCACGTATGGGGTTATCAACTGTTAAGAACTTTCTCCACGACACCTCTTTATCCCCATCAATCTTATTACTTACCCATATATCTATCCTCCATGTATCTTTGCGTAGTAGTAACACTGAAAGCTTCTCTTCGCTAACAATAGATAGCGCCTCATCTTGTAAACAACCTATAGGACACATACACGGAAGACTCAAGCGTCCAAATCTCTCTGTTGTGTAGTCAAAACTGACTAAGGGGGGGTTATTGGTATATGAATTCTAAAGAATTTATAAAATTTTGAAATTCCATTGTTATTGGTTTATGGATTTTAAAAATCTTAGTAAAATCCATTATTATTGGTTTAAGGGCTTTTAAATTCCATTCAAAATCTTTTATTATTCAAAAAGTTTAAATATTATTGATTTTGTAACTCTATTAAAATCTAATGTTATTGGGATATGAATTCTTCATATTTTTACTCATAAGACTCAACTCTTAAAATATCATCTATACTCATAAGATTTTTAAAATTTACTTTAAAAAAGTCACCCACGCAAAAGAGTTTTTCCAAATAAGAAGTCTTATTTGATATTCATTAGTCACATCACATCGTCCAACAAAACAAACGATATATTGTTCCAAAGATAATTATGCAAGGTTTCATGTGCTTTTTCATGAGCTCCAACATAGATATATATATATCCATTTAGTAACATACGAACAAGTTTCTGCGGCACATTATTATGAAAGCAATAACCATCAAAATTGTTTTTTCTTAAATTTAAAGAAATGGATTTGTTTCTTAAGATTGATGCTAACATTAGTACTTTGAAAAATGCGGTATGTGTTATTATGAACACACACGAGTTCAAAGTTCACACCTTTAGAAAACCATTAAGCTTTCAACTATTATTAACACACACACACATATATATATGTATAAGTTTTGGAAACTTTCTAAAAAGCATATACTATATGTTGCCACAAAAAGAGAATTGTTTGATAAAAAATATATATACAAATCCATAATAATCAGTGGCAATATTTGATAAGAATTCATTAAGTATTTACTAAATCTACAGAACTTTTAAAAATCTCTCAACATTTAAAAATCTACAGAACTTTCAAACTCCACACAAATTCTATTTTCAATAACCCCTAGTAAGAACATGCCGAGTTGTGTATCTTTTCTGTCGGAACCAAACCAATAACTCTTTCCCTTCAAAGACACGGATGTACCAACGTACAATAAGTGGAAGTCCTGACTCACATCAAGACTCCTCCATGTGTTAGAGTTAACCTCATATATCGCGAATTCATTTACATAAATATTACCCTTATAGCTCAATATTTTGTAGCTATTATTGCCTGATCTACTTTCTTGGTAGGATCCAAGAGCATATTTATGGAATATATTTTTTCGTTGGATCCACCTGGTCTTACCAGTACACGGGTTCCAAAGCACGATTCTAGCGTCGTTATATAAAGTACACAACAATAACCCGTCGCAGTGAAAGACTTGAGATAATGTTAATTGATTTGAATAATCGAGTATGCTAGGCTCACCTATAAACTCTACAGATGGAGTTCCGTGGAGATTGAGGCTCATCAAACAATTCTGGAATCTCTTTGTCACCGTGAAAACCAGAGACTGTTTTGCGGCTTTGTAGAAGTGCTTTCTTGCGAATTCCTTATCGTTGAATAAACGGTTCCAACGTTTGCAAGTAGATCGCAACCGTTTCAGAGATATGGCTGGAACTTGACTGAGTATCTCTTCGACCAAATCCCATGGAAGGAACGTCATTGTGATCTCTCAAGAAAGAAGGTGCCGGTGGCTTTCAATTCTTATCTAGGGTTTTCGTATCTCCCTTTTTTTTTTTTTGTCAACAGGAATATTATTCATGGACCGCGGTATCAACTACAAGTGGGTCAAGCCCAAAGACAGCGAAAATATCCGAGCAAGCTCGGTTTGACAGACACGCCTCTTCGACACCACGTGGTAGCACGAGGAAGAAGACAACATGCAACACGTGTTGCTCATCTGAAGCACCGCCGGAAGACACGGACAAACGCGGAGGAGAGCGCAACCATACCTCGCCGGACCGGTTCACTGACCAAGCGGAAGACCACCTGCTGATCCAAACTTCCGGAAACCGCCAGCTTCACTCACCTGCATCAAAAGAAAACAGCCGCTGCATCTTGTCAGAGACCACCGCCGCCATGGAGACGCCGTCACCGTTTAGATCCAAAGGCCAAACAGAATCCACCAGAAGTATGTCCTCTAACACGGTGGCGTGAAGGCGATATTATTCCCGACTAAACGGAGATGCCGGAGAAGAGCAGAGCAAACCCAGGGAGAAGTCGGCGACAAGAGAGAAGAGAAGCTGGATCGAAACGTAACAGCCGGAAACATCCGGCAAAGTCCGATAAATCGGAAAAGACAGCAACCATAGAAATCAATTCCCGAGTTTATTGAGTATAAACAGGAAGAACAAACCGGAAAACGCAAGCGATTGGGGAAAAAGATCTCGGACCTAGATAGGAAGAAGAAGGTCTCCAAGATCAGAAAAAACCCCAAACACGATTATATACAACAAAAGGATAAAGTCGCGATTCAATCGATCCCAAAACCCTTTTATGAAAGATGAAATTCGAGAAGAAGAGAGATGGAAAAACGAGAGAAAATTCTCTCTCTTCTAAGAGAGAGAAAGCGACTTCTCTTTTTAATGTACCTCACTTTTTAATGTACCTAAACCGAACTTTTTTTTAGCAATGTGACTTGGATTTTGGTGTTGTAATGACGTAAACGTGAGAGAAAGTTTCTCTCTGCTCTATTCCTTCTTCACTAATTCAATCTTTCAGAAGGAATTTTGCAAGAGATGATTTGCGGTTATGTTCCTTTTTAGTTGTTCTATGTTGTGTGCTTTTAATAACTACGGATGTTTGATCCGTTTCCGGTAGTCTCCGGTTTACCGGATTTTCGGTCTCTTCTCCACGGTGGTGATGGTCACACCCTTCCTCTGGGCATCTCGACCGGCGATAAGCCTCCACGGAGTCAGTGGAGCTTGGCGGGATGGCAGAGCAGTTTCTCTCCTCCATCTGTTCGTAGGTTTGGCGCCTCTTTTGGTGGAGTTGGTCAATCGGCAGGGTAGCCTTTGGCAAACGGCGACGAGCGTGTCGTGTTCTCCGGTGACGCATCCTTTTCTTCCAGGAAAGTGTTAATCGGCGGATGGGGATCTGAAACTACAGAGATTTGCTAATCCGGCGTGCGACGGTGGCTGTTCGATGGCGGCTTCTTTAGCGTCTGAACAATTCCGATCTGCATGTTACGGGCCTCCTCGGGATGACACGTGCCCCATTGATCTTATCTCTATTCCTCTTTTAGTTTGTTGGGCCTGTGTATCAGCCCGTTTGGTAAATTGTCTCTGTTGGTTTTTATTTTCTGTACCCATCTGTAGACTCTTAATATACCTTTTTGGGCTTGGTTATGAAATATGGCCATGTTGACAGTGTTAAAAAAAAAAAACCGAACTTTTTAAAAAGTTTATATTAAAAACAAATTATCCAGTCCGGGTTCTCGTGAAATACAAAACTCATACTGCAATTGAACCGGTAAGATTTGAGGAAACTCGCTCAAACCCCTTGACCTAGAAAATGTGAACCGGCCAGTTTTCGGTTTGAACAGAATGATCCGTCTTAGAGCATGTACAACCATAAACCCCAAGGGGTTCTTAAAAAAATTTTAATTAATATTTTTTTTTTTTGGAAAGTAAAAAAAAAAAAAGAAGGAACGAATAGAATCATGACATGTGGCATGAACAGTGCTAGAACCGATCCTTAGCTAAGGATTTTTGAAGCCCGGGTTCTTAACTATTTGGTGGGATCCACGTGAAACCCACATTTTTTAATATATTTTTGCCTAAGAAACCGCACCGAAAACTTGGTTGTACATGCTCTTACGTGCTGTGCTATGGAAACAAATAGAGGAGCCGGGTGGACGCAACGACTGTAGAACAAGTCAAAGGCAATTAGAAGACATACAACAAGAAGGCAACCGCAAGTCAAAGGCAACTGGTCTACAAAAATCCATAATCGTCGCAATAAAACTGGATCTTTAAATAATTAATCAGTAAAAAAAAACCCGTGTAAATGACCATCCAATCCCTTTCCAAGTTCCACTGCCTCAAGTCCCTTAAACCCTCAACTGAATTTTAGATTAAACTCACGTATCTTCATGCTTTCTGATGGATCTTGTGAAAACTGATAGACTTTTGCGGTGAACAGGGAGGGGCTGGGGTCAAACCCAGTATCGATGAGCTGGCTGTCACTTGCATGACTTTTGAGTTTTGATAAATTAGAATCTCACCGGCTGGTTAGTAGAGAATCATAGTAATGTACCAATTAGGATTGTATATAAATGTACATTGAACCGAAATATAGTGTTTGATTTATAAAAGAAAGTTATTTCACTACAAGAAAACTGTTGGGTAGCTATTAGCTACAGATTTTCGTTAGCTATTTTCTTAAGCTGCGGATAGCTATGGATTAGGTACGACTGAAAAAAATCAAAAATCAAAGCTATTTTTTAACTATCCATAGCTATTTAGCTACGACTTTAATTCGTAGATATTCATAGCAAAATAGCTACAAATATCTATAACACGTTCGTAGAAATATATAGCTACGGATATCTACGACAAAAATACGCGAAAATGTATGACATATTTTGTGGCTATTCATAGTTATATCTAACGGATATTTAAATATATGTATATATATATGGTATAGTTACGATTTTTTTGTAGCTAACCGTAGCTTTATAATATAGCCACGGATAGCTACAGATTTATCTGTAATTATTAAAAATCTTGAACTCTAAACAAACTCTAAAACTCTAACTAATAACATTCCAATTATTATAACATATCCAAAATTAATATTCAACACTTATCAAAAAATATTTTTCAAAACTAATATTTTTAAACATTAACTTATAACCATAAACACAATCTTTTAAACCTTACACACTAAATCATAATCATACTTAAACCTAACTCTACCATAAAACCAAAAAAATAAAAATTAATTATATATATGAAACTAATATTTAAAATATATAATATAAACAAAACTAACACATAAAACCCTAACCCTAAACAAACCTTAAAACTCTAAAGTATAACAAAACTCTAATTAATAACATTTCAATTACTATAACATATCTAAAAACTAATATCCAACACTTATAAAAGAAAATTATTTTCCAAATCTATTATTATCAAACATTAACTTATAACTCTAAACACAACCCTTCAAATCATATATCATAAACAATAATCATACTATAAACCTTATTATTAACAATAAATTATAAAATTAATTATATATACACAAAATAATATTTAAACCATTTAAATATATACTTATATAAAATTAATTAAAAATTATTTAGCACTAATTTTATTGCTACATATATGCATATTTACTAATATTTGAATATTAATAATAAATTAAAGAATTAAACAATAATTTAATTACTACATATACTCATATCTAAAGTTTAACACTTTTAAAAAACTTTAAATCATGTAAAAAATTTAACACTTTTTAATACTAATTATAAACTAAAATGTATTAAACAATAATTTAATTATTATATATATTCGTAATAAAACAATTGTAATACTTTTATAATTTTAAATAATTTATCTGTTATATTTTTTGAATTTCAAACTTTTAAAAAAATTAATTTTAATCATGTTCGTTATTTTTTAAATAATTTTCAGTTATTATAAATTAAATAAACCCAAAACTGATTTTTTATTGGTCAAAACATTTATCGCCCGGATCATTATTTTAAACAGTTAGATCTTGATTTACTTTAAATCCTAACCGTTGGATGTATTCCAACCTAATTAATTAAATGATGTCTTACCTTTCTCTCACGTTCCTCAACTCACCCTCGCCGTCGTTCTTCTTTATTTTTTGTTTGTATCAAATCGTCTAAGGACGACGAAGAATCTCTTTGCCTTCTTTTCTTTTTTAACTCTGTAAATTTTTCATCGATTCCTCTCTGTCTCCAACTCCCTCGTTACTTCTCCTCTACATCGAAGAAGTCGACGACGGTTGCGGCAATCTATACATCTCTTCGAGTCTCTGCCGCTTATAACCATCACCACCAGCGTCATCGAAGCTGATCGTCGGAGGAGGGTCCTGCGAGCCCTCCTGCTGTGGTGTGGAGCCGACGGGCTGTGGTTGTTTTATGTGGGAGGCGTTGAGGCCTGGGCGTACCCGCCAGTCCGTGGGTGCATGGGGGTTTCAACTTGAGGCCGCGTCTACGTACATGTAGCTCGCTCGTAGGTTGTGTGATGTGCATACAGACATTGTGTGCAAGGTGATATTAGCTTAGAACTTGGTTTCGTAGTTGTGTGGCGTAAGCCGGGATCACGAATTGCTTAAATTCGCCCTCACTGAGTAATTGTGTTTGAAACAATTACTCAATCCTCTTTTCTTTCCTGTTCTTTACCCTTGTAGGTCCGGATGCATGATTGACCGATCGACTAATGTTATTGGTGGATTTGAATCAAAGGGAGTGCGCTGATGCAGGATAATTTTAGATTCCTAATCAATTACTCAAATGCACATGTCATTGTAGCATTTGGGGTATCAATCCAAAGAGGCAAGAAGAATAGCCAATCAAGAATAAAAGATTCTACTAAAGCTAAGAAAAATCTAGAAAGAGTTTAAACTAACAACCTAAAGACAAATCAAAACAAAGAAAGCAAACAAAGCAAGAAAGACAAAGAAAAACACTAAACAAGAAGACAAATAAGCTAAAACAAAGGTCCTAAGATGAGGCTATGGAGACTAGGTGGTCTAGAGACAATCAATGATGTTTAAATCAATCAAACAATGCTAAACAAGGTTAATGCTCATCAATTAAGCTAATCTCATTATCATGTTCATAACTATTATGCTAATCATGCAATCATTCAATTCTCATTTGCAAATTACAAGACAAGCATACATGAATATCCATCAAATACCTTTTAGCAAAGTTAATCAGTAGGCTAAGAACACTAATCATTAGACTAATTCAATCTCTTGGCACTAATCCCTTTGTCTAATCCCTAATAAAGATTAAATTACCATTTGTGATTAAGAGATAAACAAGCATTAGTTTCAAGTTCTCATTACAAATAATCACCTTAGACATCTAATCTTAGGCTAAGATGTGAAAATCTTCTAAAGAGTCCATTCAAGAATTTCATCGAACACCTTTCGGGCATGAGAAAGCCTAACATCTAAATTCAACAATTCCTTACAACCTAGCATAGAGATCAATTAATTAGAAAATGATTATTCATAAATAAGTCCTAAACATCACTAATCATCACATAAACCACATAAATCAACTTCACCCTCAAGACCGAAAACTCCTACTCTTTAACCATCATGTTCTTCACAAAACTTGAATTGATAGAGATAGGAAGAAGAGATTAACAAAATATAACAAAGTACTTAATTTAAACTAAAAATCAAAAGTTTACAAATCCTAAATCATAAACATAAGAACAGAGAACTAGGCTTATGTAGCTTAGGGTTTTAGAAACCCAAAATTAAGTATTTATAGTGGGGAGCTCGACAGTGGAAATTTCGTAAATAAATGAGTCTAATTTTGGTCTTCACAGGAAAAAGTATCGGGCGCGTTTGCCCGACGTAGCAAGCCGATATAATTCTGAGAAAAGTATTGGGCACGTTTGCCCGATGGATCAAGCCGATATAATCCCTGGTCACCTTTGTGTAATTTCCATTGATGCATTTTGTCGATACATCAGGCCAATACTTTCACTGGTCACTTTTGGACATGATGCTGATTTGCGGACTGTGTTGAGATGCATCTAGTAAATCGGGCATAACTCTTTCCATATAGCTCCAAATGACTTTAAACCACCTCCATTGGAAAGATGACTCAATTTCTCACAACTTACGTTTGTAGTGTCAAAGATAAATATCAACAGAAGGGCTTCACTAGACTCAATCTTTCAAGCTCATCGGTTTGGTCCTTCATCACCATTTCACTTGCAATCACTCATATGGCCTCCAAACTCTTCCAAACCTCCTTAGCAACTCCAAGAACCTACAAACATAAGAAAATTACTCCTAAGAACAACAAATTATGAAAATCCTAACTCTAAATGTACTTAAGGTTCTAAATGCAAGAAAATTCAAGAAACTAACATGAATGAATGAAAATGCAACCAAAATGTGAACTAAGAACAAGTTTAAGATGCCTAAAATTCAATAATATCAGGCGCGTGTTCTTGGAACTGGTTGGACCGTTCCGGTCCAAATATATTGTTAGTCGATAAGAGAAGTAAAAGTGGAACATAGTAATACCATGATCAAATAACATTTGGGACGAGATTATAAAACATATAGGCCTCGCTTAATAACATCCTAGTCACAAAAGAAATAATAATAACAATATAAACTCTTTAATATTTTTTTTTTAATCGAAGATATTATTCTAAAACCAAAAACTTATATATGTAGTAAGTTTGAAGACAAAAGACTAAATAACCGCAACTAATCAAAACCTAAATCATATACAGGGAGCATAAACATAATTTGATCAGTGAATATTTTTTAACATCATATTAAAAAAGACTTAAAAGGAAAAGATTCAATGATCAAATTATGGTTATGCTCCTTGTATGATTTATGTTTTTATTAGTTGCCTGATGAGTTTCTACTTTAGCATTCAACTTTACATTGTTTTAATTTGTTTTGCATTCATTCTTAGTCTTATTTATAGGAATTCATGCATTTAGGCTTTAGGAGTCTACAAGATATGGTGTTGCATGTTTTATTTCTTTCTTGAATCATTTTAGGTGATTTTGGAGCATTGAAGTGTTCTTGGATTTTCTAAAGATGTTTGAAAGAGTTTGGAGGACAAAAGAGTGATTAAAAGTGAAATGGTGATGAAGGACCAAACCAATGAGCTTGAAAGATTAAGTCGTATGAAGATCTTATGTTGACATTTAGCTCTTGGTTTTCAAATAAAAATCATGCGAAATTGAGTTGGCTTTCTAATGGAGGTGATTTGAAGTCATTTTGGGCTATATGGAAAGATTTATGTCTGATTTACTGGATGTATCTCAACACATTCTGCAAATCAGCATCATGCCCAAAATTTACAAGAGATTGTATCGTCCAGGAAATATCAGGCAAATGCAGCTGATAGAAGACCAATTTCACCTCTCTATATTTACCAAAATGCCACTGTTGAAGCTACTCTTATAAATATGTAATTTTAAGGTTCTAAAACCCTAAGCTATCTAAATGTAGTTTTGTTTTAGGATTTGGATCTTGTAATCTTTTATTTTGAGTTTAATTAAGTACTTCTTTATATCTTTTTAGTTTATTCTCTTAATCTCTATTTAATCTTATTATCTTGCAGTATTTTTATGTGTTTTGTGGAAACAACGGTGATTAAAGAGTATAGTTTTTGGGTTTTGGGGATGGTGTTGATTTAGGTTGTTGAAGTGATGATTAGTGATCCTTAGGACTTGATTATGAATGATCCTTCTCTAATTTGGTGTGCTTTATGCTAGGTTGCAAGGAATTGTTGAATCTAGATGTTAGACTTTCTCATGCTCACAAGATATTTGATGAAATGCTTGATGAACAATTTAAAGGATTTTCACTCTTAGCCTAAGAGATGTTGTCTAAGATGATTATTGGAATTGAGAACTTGATTTGCATGCTTGTTTGTCTCTTAATCACAAATGAGAATTTGATCTTGATTACGGATTAGGCAAATAGATTAGTGCCATGAGATTGGATTAGTCTAATGTAATGTTCTTAGCCTAAGGATTAGCTTTGCTAAAAAGTATTTGATAGATATTTTCTCATGCTTGGCTAATAATTTGCAAATGAGAATTGCATGATTAGCATATGAGTTATGAACACGAGAATATGATTAGTTTAGTTATGATCATTAGCCTTGTTTAGCAATGTTTGACTGATTGAAGCTTCATTAATTATTTCAAGACCATTTGATCTCCATATCCTTATTCCAAGACTCTTTTTTATCTTATTTATTTTCTTGTTTAGTGTCTTGTCTTGTTCTTACTTGTTTTGTTTGCATTTTGTTTTGATTTCTCTTTAGTCATTAGATAACTTCTCTTTTATCTAGGTTATGCTTAGATTGAATAGTATATTGCATTTTTGATGTGTTGTTCTTCTTGTCTCCTTAAATTGATACCTCAAATATTACATCGAAATGTGTAGAGGTTTAAAAAATTGATAGTAGCTTAGAACCGATAAAAACTTCGCTATCAATTGCATATATCTATTAGAAAAATAATACATGCGTTACAAACTTGTAGCATATTACACCAGACTAAACAACTGGTTTTCTAGTAATACATTAGGCAAACAAGTATACAAATTACAAACCAATTTGTATCATAATGCCCTCCTAATTAAATTGTGTGCATAACTGTAGAAACGAAAGAAAAGAATAATATAAAAAAAACTGTAGAAAAGAATACTACTACTGTAGGTGGTCCAATAGTTTAATGCAGAGGTTAGTCTTAATGCATCTCTAGTTAGAGTTCCAGTGGGAGGAGGAGATCCAAGACCCGAATCCATCTGATATTCAAATAAGAAAACTCTAGGAAAAAAAAATGAAAACATTATACAACATCCTAGTGGATATAGTCAAATAGTTATTTGAAAGTTTGTAAAGAAATCTCCACTTTACTAACTCTTGTAATTTTGCGTAGAAAAACATATAACGATGGAGTTAGAAGTAGCATCATTTTTTTAGGAAGGCTCGTAGTAGCATAGGACGTTAGATGGTGATTTTACTTTAAAAAAGCAAATCACATTTATACTTTTATTATTATATTTTCATTATGATTGATTATTAAATTCGAGTTGGAGGGAGAAACAAAATCAAGCATATCTTATGCTAATAAGTATATTATTTGTTTGAGTAAACAAATTGGTTTCTAAATTGTAATCAAGTGCGACAAAAAGATACAAACGAGCAAGTGTTAATCACTTTTGTTGAGGAACGTTCGGAGTAGCATATATGTGACGTTAGATGGAAATTTGGTGATCTAAAGGACGGGGGGTTCTCTCTCATCGTTTAGAGAGAGAAACTTTCTTCCGATTTGTTCTTCGCCTTTTTCACCGATTATAATCTTTCAGAAGGCTTGATCAGGTTCGGATTAGGGTTTTTTCTGATTTCTCTCTCTCCCTCTCTTCACCTCTATGTTTTTGAGTGAGAAATCTTTTTCCCTATCAAGTGTTGTTTCCGATCGGGCATCGTTTTCTTCGGCTTGTGATATTGCTTTGTTTGCCTTTTGATCGGATCCCTTTGTTTGCTTCCGGTTCTGTTGGGTCTGACTGATTCCGATTGAAATCGGATCTGGGTGTTTCTCTCGACTCTCATTCTCAGGCGGCTTTCTCGTTTTCCTCCGCCGTTTTTTAGTTCTCGGCTACCGATGCTTTCTTCATCCTCCTTTACACTCACCTTTTTCCGGTGGATTAATTTCTTCGCAGCTTCCATCTGCTTTCGGAGGCGGAGCTTTATGATGGGCAAAGTCCGGGCCACTATTGTGGTTTCGTGCGGCGGCGGAGCTCCCTCGGTTCTGGTGTGGTTCGATGGTGTTTGGAGTTGTGCGCTTTTCTTGTGTTCGTTTCCGGCGAGCATCCTTCCGGTGGCCGGCGTCTGCATGACGGAGGTCTCTGTAGGTGGACATGTGGGCTTTCATCCGACATGTGGCTCCTGTTGACCGATCATTTGCATATTCTTTTTTGGTTTATGTGGGCCTGTATGTTTAGCCCATTTCTTTCCCTCCCGTGTCCTCTTTGTGTTACAGGCTTGGGCCTTTCTAATGAGTAGCAATGTTAAAAAAAAAAAAAATGGAAATTTGGTGATTATTCTAAGTTCGAGTTGGATGGAGAAATGGAATCAAGCATATCTCATGGGATGTAAGTATTATTTTTTTAATAATTTTATTATATATTACTAACAAAGTTAAATTTCAAATAACATCAAAGATTCAAATGCCAAGTGGAAAGGAGCCAATGTTGAAAGTTATTTGCGAAATAAATAATTAAGTTATGATGCATGATCCATTTACACATATCTTAAGTTCATTGAATAGTCAAAAGACAGAAGTCGCAAACACGTGCCGTCACCATTGACTACCATGACTTCTCCTCAATAATTCATGATCACATGTATTATATAAGGACGAACACAATTCATAGTTTTTTTAAACTCTCCGAATTTAAAACCTCTTAAACTGAGAAACAACTTATCCGTATTCGGATTTGATTTTATATTTTTTCAGTGGTTTTAATCGATCCTATTAAAATACTTAATTAGTTTTAGTCTATTATAGTGGATATTGAATTAACAATGTAAGTTTGACCGTCTATTTGATTTAGTGTGGATATAAAATAAGTCATTGATTTACACTTATTGAGCTTTAATAAATATGGATGTACATTCCAAAAGCTATGTTAAATGCTGGAGACTTTGATTAAAAAAAAAATGAAATGATTGTAGAAATGGACATGTTATCAAAGGATAATATGACTGGGACGTGTTGAGCAGGCGATATCGTATTCAGACATGAATTGAACCTACGACGATGTCGATGCGGTAGGCGAGATATAAGATAGGAACACTATTGACACGATCGAATGGGTTCGTTGTGGCTGGATATACAAGTTCCGTCCGTACTTCCACATAAAATGGACTTGTGTGAGTTATGATATGTTCAGAGTTTAATTCCTAGAGTTACACTGCAAATGCACATACGTGATTAATAGTCAGGACCGGCTCGTTACTATTGGACGCCTAAAGCTCAAATGTGTCAAGTACTATATTACCATGAAAATTTTGTTATATGATGCCCCTAAATATACACTACAAGAAAACACGCGATTACCGACGGCCATAATCGTCGGTAATCCGTCGGAAACACCGTTTATCGACGGAATTTCGACAGAACAAATCCGTCGGTTCTATTTTGTCGGAAAATCGTATCCGTCGGAAATCCGTCGGTTATTTCCGACGGATTTCCGACAAACTATTTTCCGACGGATTTCCGACAAACTATTTTCCGACGGATTTCCGACAAACTATTTTCCGACGGATTTCCGACAAACTATTTTCCGACGGATTTCCGACGGTTCTTAAAATTATTATTTAAAAAAAGTTATTATTATATATATTAAAAGTATTTAAAATTTATTATTATTATATATATATATATATATTAAAATTTAATATTTTATATACGAAATATTTTATAAATTTTTTATTAAATTTATTAAAAGTATTTATTTCAATTACATAACATTGAGATTCTCATCGGATCCCAATCCCGTTCATGTCCCATGTACCGAACCCGTCCTCGTCCGTCCATGTCCCCGTTCCCGAAGCTCCTGTTCCCACTCTCGGTTCCATCACTTGAGTTGTCCCGCCCAAATGGCTCCCGCTAGGAGCTTCTTGCCTCGGAGCCGACGGTACAGAACAAGACGGTCTAAGTTGAGTCGATCGAGCTCGCCGTGGAGGTGCCGACCGTGCTTGAGGAGGCTGAGAAGGATCACCCGGAAGAGATCCACGGACCTGACCGGTACCGGACAAGAAAGCCTCGAACTCTCCGTAGTCATTCCTACATCACGTGAAAAAACACTTAGAGTCAAGCAACCGTTATAAAAACATTTATATAAATCATAATTTTATATAAACTTTTATTACAATATTAATAATTTCAAAAAACAGTTTTATAAATCTGAAAAATATAAACTCGTTTTCATATATATATAAAAAACTTTTTAATATGTTAAAAATTTATGAAAATTTTTTTTATAAAGAAAAAATTATCTAATTTTTTTTTTTTTTAAATACTAAAAACATTTTTTTAATCGAAAAAATCATAAATTCGTTTTTATAAAAAAAATATTTAATGTTTTTATAATATACTTAAAAATGTTTTAATAATCTAAAAAATTATAAAATCGTTTTTATAAATAAAAATATCTAATATTTTATTAAATTATTAAAAAACGTTTTTATAATCTAAAAAATTATAAAATCGTTTTTATAAATAAAAAATATCTAATGTTTTATTAAATTACTAAAAAACATTTTTTATAATCTAAAAAATTATAAAACCGTTTTTATAAAGAAAAAATATCTAATGTTATATTAAATTACTAAAAACATTTTCATAATCCATAAATTTTTAAAAACCTCTTAAACATTACAAAAATAAAGAAATAAAACTTATACAAACCAAAAAATGTTAGATAAATAAAAATTACATTTCTAAACAAACTAACATCAATCTAACAACCTAAGAAGGATGTTAAGCTCCTAGAATCAACACTCAAACAACATGCATCCTAGATCCTAAATTCCAAAAACCTAAAATCTCATTATTCTCTAAAATTAATCGGTTCAAATCAAAGCTTACATGATTTTGATGTGGTTGGCGGTTGGTTTCGGAGAGATCTCGCCGGAATCGTGCGTGCAACGAAGAGAGAAGTCGGAGAAGAAGAAGTAGAGAGAGAGAGAGCTGTCGAAGAAATGAGGAGGAAGATGAGTCGGTGAAAAGATATTTAAGTTTTCCGACGGATTTCCGACTGATAATTAAGATCCGTCGGAAATCCGTCGGTTTCTAAAATTATAAGGCGGTATTACGAAATTTTCGGTTAAAATTTTGGCGGTTCAATAACCGACAGATTTCCGACGGATCTCAATTATCCGTCGGAAATCCGTCGGAAAATATATTAGAAATAAATAAATTAAAACATAATATTAAACCAATACATTACTTCATAATTCATATTACATAACATAAAAATATAATATTTTAAATAAAATATTCCACATTAAACATACATTAAACACAAAATTTAGTATAGGATTTTTATAATTATATAATTTAGTATATGATTTTTATAAATTAGGAAACATACCCAGTTTTATAAACTGGTTTCCGACGGATTTCCGACGGATGTAATATTTCTGTCGGAAATAGGTTTAGGGTATGTTTAGGGTTTAGGGTTCCGGGATTACGAAAACTTAAAAGTTAAATAATACATTTCAGATACAATATTTAGGATCGTATGACTTATATAATACAAAATTAGATTTCCGTAAATCAAACAAGAGATCCGTTCAACATATCGACAAATGACATTGTCTACTAAGAAGTGAATTCGACGATGGTACTTCGTATTTCCGAGAATGTGTAAAACAATTTTTAAGTGATATAGAATGTTGATCTTCACTCATTAAAACCCTACTACTAATCACCCCGGAGTTTTACAAAGAATCAAGTTTAGGGTTTGTAACCCTAAACCCTAAATCAAACTATCCCTCGGAAATCTGTCGGAAATTTCCGACGGATTTCCGACAGAAATATTACATCCGTCGGAAATCCGTCGGAAATTTTTTGACGGAAATGTTTGCCGTCGGAAATTTTCCGACGAAAATGTTTGCCGTCGGAAATTACCGACGCAAAACCGACGACTTCCAATCCGTCGATACGTCGTCGGAAATACGTCGGAATTTCCGACGGCAAATTTTCTGTCGGAAATTCCGTCGGTTTAAGGCTTGTTTTCTTGTAGTGATATAACATATTTTTGGCGCCTAAAGTCCGTGCTTTACCAGCTTTAGCCCCGGGCCAGCCCTGCTAATAGTATATAGGGGTCGAATCCACATAGTCTCAAGAATCTTACGATACACTATAGAATGTCAAATTAAGCTAGGTGATACTAATCAGAAAGTAAATAAGTAAACATAAATTAAATCAGTAGCAAGAGTGATTTTGTAAGCAATTACTAAAAATGTCAAGTCTATGAAGTTCTCAGAAATTCAGACCAGCAGATCAATTATCAGTCATGATCAAATTAAGTTCGGTTGTAGAACCCAAACACAAGATAGAACTAACCAACTTCCGTTGCGAGAATTCTCTAAAACTAATTAGCAGAAACCCAAATTTCTTTGCAATTCCTAATAGATTAAACTAGCCTTAAGTGCAAGTTTGATTTGTTCACAATTCAATTAAACCAAATTTCTTTGCAGATAATTAAATTGCTCAACCTAAATAGGTCAGATTCTAAATTACACTTTCGTGTCAATTTATAAACCTAGAGTTTAGATTCTAAGTGATCAAGTTAGAAACTAGTATTAAGAACAATTCAGGTTGAAGAACAAATTAGATATGAATCCTTAACTGATAAATTAATCTAACAAGTCATGAAAACCCTTATGAGAATCCCTAAACCTAACTATGAATCTACTCAGACATGATTAATGGAACACAAATCAATGAATAAATAGATATCATAAAATTCAAAGAGTAAAGAGTAAAAGAGGTTCGAAATCTTCTCTCTGGAGTACAAGAACGATCAGCCTCTCGGTCTCTCTCTCTAAAAAGCTAATAGTATGAATGCGTCTCTAAAACTAAACACTTAAAACCTAATTATAAAGTCTTAATCACGTCTTGGGTCTTTTCGCAAATACTGGAACTTCTGGGGTAAAACTGCAAATCTTCATTAATGTGTTGGCGCTGAGGTGTGTCGATCGATGCCAATGATGCATCGATCGATGCATGTGTTGTCCAGACTTAGTGAAATCAGCTCTCTCGGCTGAAGCTCCAAAACTTGCCCAAAATGCTCCAATATCTTCAATAATCCTCCAAACGTGCATGTACCTAATAAACACATGTAATGACTCTAAAGACACGACAAAAGACTCTAAAACACACTTATATCATAGCTTAAAACAGGTAAAAACCATAATATATCAAGTTATAATTCACATTTTATGCTGTTTGACAGCATGTTCGTGTATACATATAATGCGACTGCACAAGCAAGTCAATATAGTTAACACATGTTAATAACATATACCTAATATATGTTGGAGGATATTGGCCTTGTTCGTTTGACAGTTGCTAACGACAGCAACAACTACTTTAAATATGTTCGTTTGACATCGCTAACGACAATGACTATCGAATGATTTCAAAATAGTGATTATCGACTCAAAACTCAGTCGCTGATTTAAATAGTGGTTTAAGAAGAAAAAAAAACCGAAGACAATCGCTAACAACTCTGAAACAAACAACACAACGATTGTCACTGTCGTTATCACTGATCGTTAACGACTGCAAAACGAAGGAGCCGTTCTCTTAAGATAATGAATCCCGTAGCGATTGGGGAAGTCATTTCTACTTCTTCCTTTTTTGTCAACAAGTCATATCTACTTCTTACATGGTGTTTTTTATTCGTTATTTTCTCACAACAATATTATTTCACATATATTTTTAGTTATTGGAATATATCTGCATACATTTGATTAATTACATTAATTAATTTAAGTTATATTCTTATGATTATATTTTTCAAATTCGACTTAGTAAAACATATTATCTAATTATTTACCGTGTGCAATTATTATCGATTACTCATATTATACAATTTTTGGCTAAAAAACATAGAGTTTAAGAAAATATGTAAATTATACATATTTTACTTTTTACATTGAAAGAATCATTTAGTATTTGGTGAAAATAGGCTAACCAATCATAAAAATATTGTATAATACACATGATCATAAAAAAATAAATATTTGTAAAACATTTATAAAATGAAACAATTTTTTTTTTTGTTAAACATCTTACAAGATAGAAAAAGTTTTATATTCAGATATATGTTTTAATTAAACTGAACCAGTTGGAAAAAAATATATAAGTGGGAACTGAAAGGATAATATATAAATATATCATCTCACCTGCTTGCTGTGGCAGTTAGCTAGCTTGTCCACTCAAGAGATCAAACCAATAATGGACTAGAACATTATGCATATACTAAACCAACACAGTAATAGTAAATATGGAAATCTCTCGTAAAGTTTTTTTTTTCGTCTAAAGGTTTTCCATTTATTATACAAGGAGGAAATACAATTGTCGGATACATGGGTAGGATACATGGGTGGGATACAAAACTGGGAAGGAACACAATCCTTCCAAAGGCAAAGCCGGCGATATTCACAGAACAAACATCCCGGAGACAAAGGAAAAACACTAGAAAGACACAGCACGAAAGACACAAACAAGACGAAAAACAAACACCCACGTAGACTAAAAACTAAGGCCAATCGATACAGTCAAAATATCATTGGATGCGAATAACTAGCACGAATAACTTCTTGGCATGGCTAACTACGATGTCTCATTATAATGCTTCCTCTATTGAAGCCACGAGAACACAAAATAGCACAGACCTCTCGAAAACCGCTATGACCCTGACACAGGTTTCGGATTCCGCCTGCTAGACTCCCAATCATATTCAACTAATCGAGGACCACCTAAGACCAAAGCAGAGACAAGGCTCATACGATAATTAGAATAAGGATAATGGGCTTTAAGCGGCCCATCACAAAGTAACCGAAATTTTGATCGGATGACACGAAGATGATGAGTCGAGGACATGTGTCAAAAGCCGAGACACTCCGGCATGCAGCGCACCGCCGGGATAAAATCCGGTACCGAGCTTAAACGCTTCACCTTGCAGCTTGCTTGACCTGACTCCACCACCATAAAACACAGCACAACCGCATCAGGAGGAAGACTCCACAAGCAACTCGCCGGAGGCTGACGGAGAGGGGACCGAAGCTTATTTAGCGGAGAAAGCTCCGCAGCAAGAAACACACCTATAAACAAAACAAACCGAAATAAACACGGACCACCGGCTGGACCATAGGCGTCGCCGGCGGCCGGAACCGAGTGCGCAAAGGAGAAGTCGAGTTTTAGAGAGATGGGGGAGAAAAGAGGAAAGAGAGGCCGATTAATAGGTTATTATTGATCTCTCGTAAAGTTAAATGAACTCAAAAATTTAATCATTAATAAATAAAAAATTGTATAGTCACGGAAAATTTATATCATTTTCAATCAGCTACAAAAAAGTTAAAATAGTTACAAAAATATTTATATAATAATAAAAAAATAGACACAATGTTATAGATACGAAAAAGCGTAATTTTTATGGCTATAACACTGTAGATATATAAATTTTTTACGTGGCTATTTTGTTAAGCACAAAATATTATGGATGGTCCATGGTTATATAAATAATTTTACTAGTGAATGTTTGTAAATTATCTGTTCATTTGTAAATTTGTAGTTAATTTATATAAGATAATGTTTCTTCATATTCAAACGTAACCCGAAACCATACATTATACATAAGTTTTATCAGTTTGTAGTTTCGTACAAATCAAAAACATAATCACAATAAGTCAGAAACTCACAAACTAGAAAAAATACACGGCACAAATCAAATATTAGTTGATTTACTTGCCAAATTTTCATCATCATCATAAAATGTAGAATACCCTTCAAATGAATCATCAACTTCACTGATTGGCGTCACGAGGCTATCATCAAACGACGTCGTGTCAATTTTATCCTCTTGAAGAATCATTGTAAGTTCCCTCATGAACAAACAAGACTCATCCAACATCAAGAATTCTTCATCATCATTAGATACAACATCCAAAAATCTTGATGAAAATCCCGTCATATCTCTCATGTCATCAAAGATATTGTCGTACATCAACGGATCGGAGGTGTCGTTAGAGAACGTAGAGGAAGACAAAGATGTTGCATCGATGATCATGTTTTGGTTAATGAGGAGAACCGAAGAGTTTGGTGTGGAGGAAGAACTCATTGAGTTCTCACATCCAGAAGCACTTCTAGTAGATGTAGTGTGGCTATTCAATGGGCCACCACTTCCAATAATATCAGACAGAACATTGTGGTTGATTCTCTTACCAAATCTGTTTGCTACTCTGTTCAAGAACCTAGCTGATGATGATCCTGACCCCTTAGTATTGTTTGACTTCTGATGATCGCTGCTTTTACCCGGCGGTGTCTCGGGATGGTCAGATGATTTACCGGCATCATCAAGGAGTGATTTGTGGGTCAGCGGATCGATACCTTTCTTGACTAGACGTTTCTTGATGTGAGTATTCCAGTGGTTCTTGATCTCGTTGTCTGTTCTTCCTGGTAACCCACGAGCTATGGCCGACCATCTGATCAACAAAACATTATTTATTACCAAATGTAATGAAATACATATGTTTTGTGAGGACTGTGCTCAATAATTTTTCTTCTTTATTATTAACAATAAAATAATGTGTTTGGTATTTGCTTTTACTGCTTTCAACTAAAAATATTGTAACTTGACAAAAAAAAAATATAATATGGTGTCAAGAACAACTATTATAATCAATTAATTTAATTATAATTAACAAATGAACATACTAAAACAATTGAGTTTATAGTATAATCTCAATAAATTAATATTTGATAAATTACTACCTTAATAAATTAATTTAAAAAATTTGATACCAAAATAAGTTTTCTGCCTAGTTTTATGTCCTTATGCAAATGTGATATCTAGGGAAAAAACTTACTTGTTGCCATGAATGGCATGGAGATTAATGATGGAATCCTCCTCCTCCTGGCTAAACTCACCACGCTTAATGTCAGGTCTAAGGTAATTGGCCCATCTCAATCTGCAGCTTTTGCCACATCTTTTGAGTCCTATAATTTTGTTATGATTGAAACATTAAATATTAATAAAACAGTTATAATGCAAAGAAAATATGACGGAATATTTCCAAATTGGCGGAATTAAAAATTTTAAAAGGTATACCAGCTTTGTCGGGAAGAGTTCGCCAACCACCTTCACCGTGACGTTGGACGTAGGCAATGAGCTTTTGGTCTTCTTCTTGAGTCCATGCTCCTTTCTTCAACCCTTCTGCTTTGCAGCACGGTGTCCGTACCATTCTTGATTCTTGAATCTTGAATCTTGAATCGGGATTATTGTAATAATAGAAGCTAGAGAGAGAGAGACAGCTTGTGTTGTGGTATTGTGATGGATCATACAAAGCAAGGACTTGATCTTTTGATGAGAACATTAAGGCACCGATAGATGCGTCTTATCGACATTCTGTTCTTACTCGAGACTACTAATTTGTTTCACACATATATTTGATATATTTTTCCTCGAAGCAACTGATATCTTTTCGTATTTTGAGATGAGAGAGCTTTGTTTGTTTTGACTTGGCTGTCTAAGACAAGTGAGAAATTTGAGAAAGAAGCGCAGAGCTTTTTATATTATACGTGGGGCTCCTGTGCAGCCGACGGCGTCGTTTTTTAGTGATTGCCACGTGAGATTTAACATTTTGTATTGATTATAAAACATTTATCTTACTTTTATTAAATGTGTAGACTTTGTCAGTGGAACAAAAAAATATCGAGATGGAGGTTTTGGTACGTATTCTCGTTTTCCTAGCTAGCCATTTTTTTATGAGTGTTTTATTTTCGTTTGTTTTACGAGTTCTTGCGAGTTACGCCCTCTCCAAATAGTAACTAGCTGCAGTGTCCATACGAGCTAATACTTTACGTTTATTCATGCCAGACTGCCAGTAATCTTCAAAAGGGGTTGGATAATGTTATACTAGTGTTCTTCTGGATCCAAGATCGGATATCATTGAGAGAAAATAGGAATATCCAACATATGTACCTTTTTATATGTCACAACAACTGTATAACTTGTTTTTTCTATACGTGGAGTGGTTAGGGGAATTATAGAATATTTTAATATATGAGATTGATGGACATGTACAATAATCGCATAAGTCTGCTGAAACTTGTTCCATTTTATAGGGGTTTTGTCCATATCAGAAGTGGTATTTTGTTTTTCCTAATTCAATTGTAAATTTTTAGTCGGAATTATTTGTTTTTCTTTCAGAAAATCTAAAATTTAAATCTGAAATGATTTCATTAACAGTGTGTTGATAGTTCGAAATTAACTTAGGCATGGGTCTTTGGATATCCATTCCGGTTCCGATTAGATTTTTTGGGTTTTTGGGTTTTTCGGTTTAGGACTATAGGCCCGTTCGGTTATTTCTAGATATCGGGCTGGGTTCGGTTCGAGACTTATCATATTCGGGTCGGATTTGGATACCCGAAACTACCAAAAAATTTGAAAACTCGAAAAATATGCAAAAAATCTTAAAGTACTCGGAAATTTTGTAAAAAATATATATCTAAACTACTTAGAAATATCCAAAATATACGAAAATATTTGTGTTACCAAAAAAACAGATAAAAAACTATTCAAACTATCTAAAAATATTTAAAAATAGTAAAATTATTTAAAACTATATAAAACTTTGGATTATTTCGGATACTTGTTCGGATTCGGTTCGGATTCGGATATTACCCAATACCCGAAATATTTTGATTTAAACCCCATTCAAATATTTTTGTAAAATCGGTTCGAATCGGGATCAAATTTTTCGGATCTAGTTCGAGTTCGGATTTTGGATTTCGAGTAAATGCCCAGATCTACGTCACATATTGTTCAGTTGATTTTAAATCACCATTATAATAATAAGGTCATTTTAAGTTTAAATTTTATACTTTGTTGACAAAAAATAATTTTGACTTCGACAAAAAAATTACAATTGAACTATGAAAAACAAAATGCCACTTCTGATGTGGATAAGAATCCTACAAAAAATAGTACAAATTGAAATTATTTGTTTAAAATGTTATATTTCATCCCAAAAATAAATTAAAAAATAAGATAATTATTTGCTTGCACAAAGAAAGATAATAGTCAGAATATATAAAGAAAAATATCAGATATTTATTTAATTTTAAGCCACATGAAAAAATCATAATTAATTAGTTACTATAATATGTCTTAATAGGCTGATTCTATTATTGATGAGAAGATTGTCTTGACCTGAAAATAATATAAAAAAATTCGATGAATTTCTCACGTTTAATCATAATTTGAGTTCATATAACAGACAAAAGTTTCTTACAAAGGATAAATTTATTTTATTCAACTATTACTCTCCAATACAAAAACAAAATTTCAAAAAAGACAGCAGACTAGCAAATTATTCAATTTAAACATAATAATAATAATAATAATAATAATAATAATAATAATAATAATAATAATAATAATAATAATAATAATAATAATAATAATAATAAGGGCAAATCGCATTAATAGCACAAAAAACATGACTTGTCAAAAATATAGCATCAAAAAAGAAAAATCATAAAAATAGCACAAAAACATGTTTTGTCATTAAATTAGCCCTAACCCTAAATCTTAAATACTAAACTCTAAACTCTAAATACTAAACCCTAACTTTGAATAATAAATCCTAAACCCTAAATACTAAACCCTAAACCCTAAATAATAAACCCTAAATCCTAAATAATTAATCATAAACCCTAAATTATATAATGCTATAAAAGTCTTTGTAATTAAAATAATGCTAAAAATGTAAATTATTTTCCTTGGTGCTATATTTATGATAAGGTATGTTTTTTGTGCTATTTTATGACTTTTCTCTAATAATAATAATGAACTTTATGAATTTAGTAATATTAGTCAAAGCATTAAATGTAATATAGTACTGCTATTAATATCAAATATAACAGTCAAAACATTAAATGTATTATAGTACTCTATTAATTAATGTTATGTTTTCTTTAAGTTGAATATTCTCATCAGTCAGTCTTTAGCTACTTTCCAGACAAATAAATCGGTCATCAGAAAATATCCATTAATAATCTTAAATTTGTCCAAAGTCATAGCTCTCTCTCCACGGCCTCATGTCTCGCGAGCTGTGGCCTTGTGGAAAAAATAAAAAAAATAAAGTTACCTCGAGATATGCAGAGCAAAAAAGCCAAAAGAGTACGTGTAATGTGTTAATTGTCATCATAAAATCAACTGTAAAAGATGGAGTGCGGAGAGACTTTTCTACGACTGACCTAATTGAAATATTATATAACAAACAAACAAAGTAAATTAAAAAAACCATCAGCGGTCTGATCTGGTTATACAAATATTGAACATTCGAGGAAAGCGGTAATCTAGTTATAAAGTCGACGTCCTTGCAGTTCCGAAGAAACTACTAACCCCCTACCACTTGGTCCCTAAAACACTAGACCTAGACAATGCAAGATATTACAAAATCAGTAACCATTTAAATAAAAGAACCTATTAAGATAATGATATAATAAGTTTAAAACAATAACAGGGTTTGCTCGTGACAAAGATAAAAAAAAAAAAAGATTCGAGTGTATGAAAACTGTCGCAGAAATATTTTGGACTATATTTTAGATAAAATTTGTAGGTGGCTTTTCCTCCCACTTTCCTGTTAGTTCTTTCATTAGACCATTGTTGTTTGCTGTCTAAATTGTCTTTTTTTTTTTGTAGTTTTTTACTCTGCTTTCTTTATTTGTTTTAATATTCTCCATAAAAAAATTGATAGTAAAATATTAACATTTACCCTAGAAACATTTATTTTCTACAAATATATAAGAATATTTCAACTTATAACAAAATCTTGTTATTTCCATTAAATTTCATTAACTTTAATAAAAGAGTATTACAATCATATATATGTAGTCTCATGATAACCAAATCTATACTAAACCAAAATAAATAACCAATATAAACCAATATTATTCTGATACTCCCCTTCAAGATGGAGAGTACATGTGATGTGATGAATTCTCATAGTGGACAATAGATGAATGAACTGAAGTGCAATCAATGGCTTGGGAAGAAGATCAACTATCTGGCGTTGAATGCCAACGTGAAGTGTCTTGAGAAACCCAGCTGCAACACGTTCACGAACCACATGACAATTCCTTTCCACATGTTTTGTGCATTCATGATATACTGAATTCTTGGCTATGTGCAATACAACTTCATTATCACAATAGAGAATTATCGTGTTAATTAGTTTGGTTCCCAAGTCTTCAAATAGAGAATGTAACCATATAAGTTCCATAGTTGTATTTGCCATGCTTATGTATTTAGCCTCTGCGTAGCTGTTACTAACAATGTCTTGCTTCTTTGATTTCCATGAAACCAAAGAATCTCCAAGATAAACACAGAAACCGGTTACATACCTTCGTGTATCCATGCATGATCCCCAATCAGCATCCGCAAATGCACATAATGACAATGTTGAGGTAGCTGAGAAGAATATACCTTGATTGGGATCATTCTTGAAGTACCTTAATACACGGTATGCAGCTTCAAGATGTGAAGCCGAGGCTTGGAGTTACTGACTGAGCTTGTTGACAGCAAAGCAAATGTAAGGTAGAGTCACTGTCAAATAGATCAGTTTCCAATGATCTTTCTGTAAAGAGTAGAATCAGGAACTTCTTCTCCAATATCTTCACCAAGTTTCAAGTTCAGCTCCATAGGTGTTTGAACTGGCTTGCAATCAAGATATCCAAATTCTTCTAAGAGCTCTAATGTATATTTCCTTTGAGAAACTGAGATACCTGATTTATTTCTTGCTACTTCCAAACCAACAAAATATATAATTGTTCCCAAGTCTTTGATCTTGAACTCTTTAGAAAGCAGTTGTTTCAGATTGACTATTGCACTTTCTTGATTACTCAATAGAAGGATGTCATCCACATAAACTAAAATAACTAAGAACCCTTCATTCTGCTGTTTAATGAACAAAGTAGGATATGCATAAGATTGAGTGAAACCATTCTTGAGAAGAACCTCTGTAAACTTATGAAACCACTGTCGTGACACTTGCTTAAGACCATAAAGGGATTTGAGCAATCGACAGACTTGTTTTGTAGGTAAATTCTCTCCATGTCTTGGAGTATAACCTTGAGGAAGACACATATATATTTCCTCATCGAGATCACCATGTAAAAATGTGTTTGTGACATCCATTTTACTGATGCTCCATCCATGAATAGCAGCCAAAGTAAGTACAATTCTGATAGTTGTTAGCTTTGCAACCGAACTAAACGTATCAAGATAGTCTACACCTTCCAGCTGTGTGTATCCTTTGGCAACCAGATGTGCCTTATATCGTTCAATACTTCCATCAGAGTTGTACTTTATCTTATAAACCCATCAATATCCAATAGCATGTTTGCCTCCAGGTAAAGAACATATTAACCAATTCGAAGTACTCACAAGAGCATCCAACTCGCGGTTCATTGCATCAATCCAATGTTGTAGCTTCACTGCTTCTTTAAAGGTGTTTGGTTCTTTCTCAGCCATAATGGCAAAACAGAACGAATGATACTCAGGAGAGAGTTTATCGTAGGATAAAAAGGGGAGAGAGGATGAGCAGTACCAAGTTCTTTTGTGGTGTTTGTGAGATTAGAACAATGGTACTGAGAAATATAACTAGGAGGACGTGTCTCTCTTCGTGGCCTAAGCATGTTCTCCACATCAATGTGAGCTTCTGGTAGTGAGGATGATGGTTTATGTGTTTGTGTTTGTGTGTGTGTGAGCTGCAACAGGCTCAGTAATAGGAGTAAAACCGGATGTAGAAACAATGAAATCATCAAATAAAACTGAAGAATGCGTGTTTTGATTTTCAGATGTGGTAAAACATATTCATCAAACAATGCAATTGATTTTTGAATTTGATCATCAATGAATGGAAAATAGTTTCATGAAATCATACTTCTTGAAATGGAAATGGTATTGTGTTCTAAATCAAAAACTTTGTAGCCTTTGAAACCTGTTTCATATCCTAAGAATGCACATGCTCAAGCTCTTTCACTAAACTTATGACGATCTTTGACAAAAGTAGAAGTGTAACACAGACAACCAAAAACCTTGAGGAAAGAATAGTCTGGAGGTTTCTTGTTTAAAAGCTCAAAAGGAGATTTATCTTTCAAAACATGTGTTGGAGTTCGATTTATCAAGAAAACGGCTGTTGAAACACATTCAAGCCAATAAGGAAGAGGAACATTCGATTTAAAATACAAAGATCTTTCCACATTTAAAAGATGTTGATGTTTACTTTCAACAACTGAGTTTTGTTGTGGTGTGTATGCACATGAATGATAATACAAAATGCCCATTTTGCCAAGAAGTTCTTTAAAATGAAGTCTGCTGCATTATCAGATCGTATGCTTTTGACCTGGAGAGCATATTGAGTTGAAATAAGTTTAAAAAAATCTGGAAATACTTTGGAAACATTACTTTTGGGATGAAGAAAGTAAATACAAGTTGCATGAATGCAGTCATCAACAATTGAAAGAAAGAATCGAAAATCTTTTATAGATGTTACATGAAAGGGTCCCCAAGTGTCAATATGAATCAAAGAAACAGGTTCCTCAGAGATTTTATTATTTAAAATGAAGGGCAAAAGTTATTGTTTAGACAAGTGACAAACTTTACAATGAAAATCATTAGGTTTCTGAGGAAGATTGAGATGTGAAGACAAAGTTTGAACACGTGAAATGGAAGGATGGTCTAGTCGCTGATGCCAAAGCTCAGGAGAAGCGACCATAAAAGAAACATGATGTTGTGGATTCACAGATTCATCTTGGTTTAGGAGATAAAGATCATTGAACTAATCACTCTGACCAATCCTCCAATCCTGAATATGATCATGAATAAAACAAGCATCATGGTAAAAATGAACATAAATGTTTTTCTTTTTAGTAAAAGCACTAACACTTATGAGATTAACACGAAAAGATGGAACATAAAAAATCGAACGAAGAGTGAGTTTATCACTGAGATGCACAGATCCAGAAATGTGTATGTATATGATTGTGTTATTGGGAAGTGTAATGGTTGTTTGCTCAGAGTAAACAATATCAGAAAACATACACATGTCACAACATATATGACATGTTGCTCTAGTATTCATGATCCAAACCGTTTTAGAAAATTAAAGGCTTGGTTCCAAAACAGAAATTTGGTGATAAGGTACAATAGACATACCTTGAGCTGAGAACCATGTGGAATAAAAGCAGGATCCAGATGTATAACTTGATACGCTAAACCTTGAAGTTATCTATTCAACTGAGCAATCAACTGATTAAACTGACTTGAACCTTGTGGGGTGTTTCCTGATCCAGAATTTACCATGTTGACTGAATGATTTTGTAGCCGTATTACTCATATCAGTGTTACCAACCGGAGAATAGCCTAAGGGAAGATATTGTTGTCCATTATATGTAACAATATGATTATGCATTTGATCATCTTGAGCTTCATCACTAGACTGGTTACAGACCATATGAACACCATTATGTGATTGAAACTTGCCTTTGGCTTTGTTTTTCTTGTAGCCACTCAGATTGTTGGTCTTGTATACAAATGGATAAACATGAAGCTTGTAGCATCTTGCTATTGTTTGACAAATGGGACCACAATGTGTGCAAAGAGCTCGCGGTTTGGCTTGATTTTTAGAATAGTTCCCAATTTGTTTTTGTTGATTAACCGTAGCTTGAAAAACAGCTGATTCTGGTGCAGAATAAACACCACGTTGTTGTTCATCTTGATATATACAATTATAGATCTTGGTGAATTCTGGTAAAGGATCCAACATGATAATGTGCCTCCTTGCTTGAGTAAAAGATTCATTCAAACGCATCAAGAATCTGGCAATGTTTCTCCTCTCATAGAGTTGCATCCAACGATCGGTTTCTCCACAAGTACAGTGTCCACAAATACAAGAAGGCAACTCCTCAAAATTCTTAAGCTCTTCCCAAAGAGTATTTAAGCGAGTGTAATAAGCACTAAGATCAAGCGAATCTTGGTATAGATGATCCAGTTGATCTTGAATTGCATAAATCGTAGATAGATTACTCTGCCTAAACCTCTCTTCTAGATTCAACCATAAAAAATGTGCATCATCAAAGTAAACAATTCCAGATCCTATACAAATGAATTCGTAATCAAAGTACATACCATGTCATTACTTCGAGTCCATGAGACAAAAGTTGAATGTGACATGTGCAGTTTAGGAATAGTTCCATAGATAAATTTGAGCTTGTTCTTTGCGTTTAAAGACTTGATAATAGATCTTCTCCATGTGTGATAGTTGGATTCACATTGAAGTTTATCAGCTACGAGATATACGCCGGAGTTGTCAGCTGCGTGAAGAAACAACAAATTCACATATGGATCTGAGTTTGTAACATTTGAGCTGTAGTCGGTTTCTGTGAAGAAGTCGTCATGAAGAGATTGATCGGAACGAGAATACAATCGAAGAATCAGAGAAGAAATCGAAGAGTGAAACAGAAAATAGAAAATGAAGAAATCGGAAAACAACTCCGATTGAGAAAATGAGCTATCAAATTGAAGTGATTAGCTCGGAGAATGCGAAAACGAAGCTCGACTGAAGATCAATCGGATGAAAAATAAAGAAATCGAAGATGAATGAAGATGGATGAATGAAATTTTTGGGAAATCTCTAATACCATTTCAACTTTTAACAGAATCTTATTATTTCGATTAAACTTCATTAACCTTATAAAAGTATTACAATCATATATAGTCTTATGATAACTAAGACCATCTCCAATGCATTCTTCTATTTCTACCTTTAAAATAGAGGAACTCTATAATAGAGATGAGTTTTGCTCCAATGTATTCCTCTATATTTTCCTCTTTTTTATTTTACTAAGTATACCTTTTATTTATAAAAGTTACAATTTAATCCATTTATTTTATTTTTATATATATTTTATAAAATTATAATATTATTTAAATTAAATATGTACTATATAAAAAATATATTAGATCTTGTAAAAAATATAAAACATATTAAATTTTTGTTTAACCATTAACATTAATTTATTTTTTCTAAGTATAAACATCCGCTTATCGGATCAAGTTTGGGTCGTCTATTTCGGATTTTGGGTATTTTTGATATGAATAAAATGATATCGGTCGTGTAATATTATATTTCAAATAGGATTCAGATAGGTACCAAATTGGATCGGGTACTTAGAATAAGATCTGAAATTTTTCGGTGTCGGATCGGATCTGGTGCAGATTCTATATTTTTATCTGAAAATAATCATATAAATTCGGATATATGAGGATACCCATCGGATCTCATATATTATCTGATCCGGTACCAAAATAAAAGTTTTTCAGATCGGTACCAATTCAGTTCTTCGGATCCGGATAAAATGTCTAGTCCTATTTTTTTCACAAATGACCAAAATATGTTTTCATCAAACAAAATATATTTTGATTTTTCAATATTTATTTTAAATATATAATAACATTATTTATAATTTGTTAATTATTATATTATTATATTATTAGTTATTAAAAATATTAATATTTATTTGCTTATTAATAGCGAATGGCTCAATGCTTACCCTCATTCTTTTGCAAGTTTCGAAGCTGGTGGGATTTCTGATCACGCTAGATGTTTAGTTAAACTCTCGGACAGGCAGGAGGAGAATAGGAAACCATTCAAGTTCTTCAATTTTTTGGTAGATCACGAAGAGTTTCTAAGCACTGTAAAGAGAGTCTGGGACACCACAGATAAGCTGTTTCCCTCCAGGAGTGCATTGCAGCGGTTTCACCAAAAACTGAAGCTACTGAAAAAAGACTTAAGGGGACTAAACCGCACACATTTTGGTGACTTACCTAATCGAACTAGACAGGCGTATGAAGCGCTATGTGCTGCTCAGAATACAGTACTACTGGACCCGTCAGTAAGCAATATGGCTGCAGAAGCTGAGGCTTCAAATAAATGGAATAAGTTGGCTGCAATTGAGGAAAAATTTTATAGACAGAAGTCATGTATCCGTCAACTACAGGCAGGGGACCAAAACACAGCTTTCTTTCACCGTATGACACAAGGGCGAGCTTCCGCAAACGCTATCAAGAGACTAATAAATGAAGCAGGAGATGTTTTAACAAGCAAACAAGATATTAGCAAGGAAGCAGTGACTCACTTCCAGCGGTTTCTGCAGACAACTCAATCTAGCCCAGACATTGAAGTGGATGATTTGAGGGATCTGCTAACTTATAGGTGTGTGGGGGCTGAAAGAGAGCTACTGGTGAAGCCAATCACCCCTATGGAGATCCAATCAGCTCTTCACTCCCTGCCAAATGACAAGGTATCGGGGCCTGACGGGTATACTAAAGAGTTTTTCGTGGCTGCTTGGTCTGTGGTTGGTGAAGACTTCGTTACAGCAGTTCAATCTTTTTTCATTTTTGGGTTTCTTCCTGCTGGTGTCAACGCAACTACTCTTCTCTGATACCAAAGACGGAAACTGCCCAAACCATGAAGGAGTTTCGGCCAATAGCATGTTGCAACCTCTTGTATAAGGTGATCTCGAAAATTCTGGCACGGAGACTGAAGAGTATTATGCAGGAGGCGATTGAGCCGAACCAATGTGCGTTTATTAAAGGTCGGCTGCTAATAGAGAATGTACTTCTTGCGTCTGAGCTAGTGAATGGCTATCACACTTCTACTCTATCCCCAAGAAGCACAATCAAATTTGACATTGCGAAGGCTTTTGATACAGTGAAGTGGTCTTTTATAGTATCCGTTCTCAAGGCTATGGACATTCCTGAGCTCTTCATTCAGTGGATCAGAATATGCATCTCCACAGCCTCTTTCTCGGTATCAATTAATGGAAGCCTAGAAGGATTTTTAACCAGCGCACGAGGTATTAGACAAGGCTGTTCCCTCTCTCCGTACCTATATGTTATACTCAATAATGTGCTCTCCAAGTTATTGAATAAGGCGGCGTCGGTTGGGAGTTTTGGTTATCATCCGAGATGCGATGGGATAAAGCTCACTCACTTAAGCTTCGCAGATGATATCTTGGTTTTCACTGACGGCTCGGCAGCTTCTTTACAAGGAGTAATCGATGTTATGAGAAGGTTCGCAGACATGTCGGGGCTGAATATAAATGCTCAGAAATCCTCAATATTTGCGTCAGGCAATATCTCCACCACATATCTAGATATGGCGGCCACAATGGGTATAAGCATTGGATGTTTGCCTATTCGTTATCTCGGATTACCTTTGACAACAAAATCCCTTAGTAAGGTGGACTACGAACCGCTGGTGGATCGGATAAGAAATAAGATGCTGCTATGGTCAAACAAACCTTTGTCTTTTGCAGGGAGGTTGCAACTTATCAAATCAGTGGTCGCGAGCATTGTGAATTTTTGGAACAGTGTTTTTGTACTTCCGGCAAGCTGTTATGACGTTATTGAGAGTTTATGCAGCGCTTTTCTATGGGCAGGAAATCCGGTAGATACACACAAGGCCAAGATTGCTTGGTCAGATTTATGCTATCCAAAAGATGAGGGTGGTCTGGGTATTCGAAGTTTGCGTCAGTCCTCTACAGTTTATGCGTTGCATTTGATTTGGAGACTACTCACTCTCTCGGGTTCACTATGGGTTGCATGGGTGAGGAAGTACTTGTTGCGCAATGTTTCTTTCTGGGATGTTAAGGAGGGGTCAAATGGGTCGTGGATATGGCGCAAACTGCTTCAGGTTCGGGCTCTGGCTTATCAGTTCTTTCGAGTTGAAGTGCGAAATGGACAACAAACTTTTTTCTGGTTTGACGACTGGCTACAATCCGGGAAGCTCATTGACCTCATGGGTGAAACCGGGCCACAAAGGCTGGGAATAACCAGGCAAGCTCGGGTCGCTGAGCTGGTTTCCGACTCTCAGTGGTGCGTGGGTGGCAGACGAGTCCGTACTGAGCGGGATATTATCATACGGATACACGCACATCCAGTCCCCGTGACGGAGGCAGGAGCGGACGTCATCCTGTGGAAACACGCAGATGGAGACTACAAGGATTTTTTCTCAGGGGCTAGAACTTGGGATCAAATCAGGCAGAGAAGAGATAAAGTTAAGTGGTGGAAATGCGTTTGGTTCTCTCAAGGTACTCCTAGATATGCTTTTATCGTTTGGCTTGCTGTTCGCGATAGATTATCTACGGGCAGCAGAATGAGGGCTTGGGGAATTAGTCAGCCTTGTTTGTTTTGTGGAGAAAGGGATGAAACAAGGGACCACCTGTTTTATGCCTGCCCATACACCTATATGGTATGGATTAAACTTGCAGCTACATTAATGGGAACAAGCATTGATCCAGATTGGACAGCCACACTAGACTTCATGTGCCAAGCAAGAATGAGTGAGATGGACTCTATACTTCTCAGGTTGGCTTTCCAAACATCAGGGTATTACATTTGGAGAGAAAGAAATGCTAGGCGACACCAAAAGGGATGGATCACAGCTGATCAATTGGTCCGTACGATTGAGAAGGGGATTCGTAACAGAATCTACTCTCTCAACTACAAAGCACCACACAAGCTTGAAGGACTAATGCGAAGATGGTTTACGGTTTATGATCCATAGAACACTAGTTTAGTCTATTTTTTTCAAACAATTTTGATTTAAACCTTCATTTTGTAAATGTCATTTTTTATACCACAGATCAATAAATATGATATTTCATCAAAAAAAAATAAAAGTATTTAAAATTTAAAGGACTAAATTGTAAATTAAAAAGTTCACCTTTATTATAGAGGAAAAAATAGAGTTCCTCTATATATAGAGAAAAAAATAGAGATCTCTATTTTAGAAGAAAAAATAGAGGTGGGTTGGAGTGAATTTTACTCTAAAATAGCATTTAGAGTCAAATATAGAGGTAGATTGGAGATGCCCTAAGTCTATATTAAACCATAATCGATAACCAATATTAACCAATATAGAATATAATATATTGTATGTAATATATTAACAATTTTCAGCTTAGAGTTAGAATTATGTACAAAATAATAAACTTAGGATTGTGATTAACATATTTGTATACCTTGCTTTGTACATTACCTTTTCAGTTCATTACAGAAAAGTTGTTTATATTTTAGAAATATTTTTTCGGCATACTTATATAGAGTGTAGACTAAGAAATCATATAAACTTGCTTAAGGAAGAATTTTGAAGGAGTCTCTATTGGAGGTGCATCTCTGAAGTATATTCTTGTTCCAATAGATGATGCATTTTCCATGGGACTTCACATTCCAATCTAAAGTCTTTGACGACAAACAGTTCAGGTCTTCGTCTTCCTCCAGCTGACTCGCTTCGGTTGACCATAGTTCTGAGTTTGGGCTTCGGCTATAGTTTGGATTTGAACTAGGCCTTTAATTTGGGTTTGGCCTTTAAAAAAATAATATGACATGATCTCCTTATTTCAGGTAAGAATTGGATATTGACCGTTGGATTCAAATATCCTTTTAGATTAATGGTTGTGGTCGTCTTGGTGTGTGATCGGAGATCAGAGAGTCGTGGTGGCGGAGGAGCAATTGTGGTCTCATTGAGTGACAATAGTAAAGTTTAAACGTTTTATACAAAAATCAATTAAAAAGAAAGCAAATAATGACGAGTTCACAATCGAAGCCCGACATAACTCCCAAGCCCATATTGGCCCAACTTAATTTAGGGTTTCAGTGACTTCCAATTCTTAATCTATCGTCAGTCTCTCCATCTCCTTATTCTCGCAGCCGGAAGCTTTCATCCCCTTCCAGGATTAGCGCAAGAGAAAGCAACGATGCCGGCAAAACAGAGGACGCCGAAGGTCAGCCGAAACCCTGATCTGATCAGGGGAGTTGGTAAATACTCAAGATCGCAGATGTACCATAAGAGGGGTCTGTGGGCTATCAAGGCCAAAAATGGCGGCGCTTTCCCCCGCCACGACGCTAAGTCCAAGGTTGATGTTCCGGCGGAGAAGCCCGCTAAGTTCTATCCTGCTGAAGACGTGAAGAAACCTCTCGCCAACAGGCGCACCCCAAAACCTACCAAGCTCAGGTACTTTTTATAGCTCCTTTACTCGATGCACTCTGTGACTGATATTTAGCTCGATGGTGATTGTCTTTAATGTGTTTGTCTGATTCTATGAATCTGCCGGAAGGATTGATGTTTATAGGAATAGCGAAAATGTAGTGTTTACGAACATTCTGGATCAATTTTGTTTGTGAAGTTACATTACGTTATCAAATGTTCTTGAAAAGTTGTCAGATTTGCTTAAGCATTCGTCTTGTTCGTAATCAATTCCATCTCCGTATGGTTCCGTAATAATCTCATCATTCTTATGACTGTATTGCAGATCCAGCATAACCCCTGGGACAGTGCTGATTATCCTTGCTGGTAGGTTCAAGGGCAAGAGAGTTGTCTTCTTGAAGCAACTTCCCTCTGGTTTACTTCTCGTGTCTGGTGAGTTCTTATTTTTCTGGTCTCATGATCTTTTCCACTTTCTATAATTCATTTCAAACGAACCCGCAGTTCTTTTTTTTTACAACCTGATATGTACCTGTTTTGTTATTGGCCCTTTAGGACCATTCAAGATCAATGGTGTTCCTTTGAGACGTGTTAACCAGTCCTATGTGATCGGAACATCCACAAAGGTTGACATCTCTGGTGTTAGCCTTGAGAAATTCGATGATAAGTATTTTGGAAAGGTTGCCGAGAAGAAGAACAAGAAGGGAGAAGGAGAGTTCTTCGAGGCTGAGAAAGAGGTATATCGAATCTGTTCTCTTCTTACTCTCTCGGATATTTTGTGGTTCTTTTTGAGTACTATAAGTTAGAAGTTCTATCCTTGACCATCTCATGGGTTTTTGAATTTTGCAGGAGAAGAAGGAGATTCCACAAGGGAAGAAAGATGACCAGAAGGCTGTGGATGCAGCTTTGATCAAAGCCATAGAGGCCGTTCCAGAGTTGAAGACTTACCTAGGCGCAAGGTTTTCACTGAAACAAGGAATGAAGCCACATGAGCTTGTTTTCTAGATTTCAGTAACCTTTTTATGAGTTTAAAAGAGTCAGTCCCCTCAAATTTTACTCTCTAAACGGTTGTTTGTGTTCTTGTCCACCTACCGGAGACATGAATTTTTGGCTTATACATTTTATATTTTCTGTTTTCACGTTTGCTACAAACAATCTACCTTAGTTAATGTGAACTTTGAATTAATATTTTCTCTCTCTCTAGCTTACGTTGACGGCACTGTCTGGTTACTATATATGCTCCAGAATATAATTATTGTCTTCAGATTTGAAATTTTCCGAACCGAAACTAAAGTAAACCATATACATTTGTTTGGTTTGTATCGGTATACAAAGAAAACCACGAAAATCAAGACAAACTGTGTCAGTGGGGGAACCGTGTTTTGATCTTTTGTGGTATGTGTTATGTTTCAAACTTTAGAAGAATAAAGATCTAGGAAGACTGTGAAACATTGTGTTCATCTGTTAAGAGCATCTTTTAACGGTGTTCCTTTGCGGGGTTTCCTAAAAAAAATAATAAATTAATCGTGGGGTCCGCTATAATAGTTAACATGCGTTTCTAAAATTTCTTATTTAAGAAACGGTCTCTTTCCTGTAGCACTGACGTGGCGCTACAGAATTGGTCCGTTTTTTTTAATTTTTTTCGTCTGCTAAAAAAAAAAATAATATTAAAATTTTTTTTAAGGAACTTTTGAGAGTAACACCGCTGTTTGTGCTCTAATATACGGTACTTCTAGAGAGAAATATGTCATTTACCCTAAAGAAAACAATACCGTCTTGTTCTTTCTTTATAAAAGAAAATCCCCAACAGCAATGAGAATGAGAACCTAGTTCAGTGTTCTTCTACTCGACTTAAGCCACCAATGGCCTCATCAATGTCCCTCTTCCTCCTTGCTCTCCTTCTTCTCTCCCACGCTTCAGGTATTCTTACCTCTTATTCAATGTTAGTCTCAGAAATATAGATTTAAATCTTCTTCATATTCATTAATCACATCATCCTAAACTGATGATGGTGTTTTACTTTATGTGATAAGAAGCTTCAACGGTAATATTCTACAACAAGTGTACATACACAGTCTAGCCTGGGATCCAGCATAGCTCTAGTCAGCCTTTACTCGTCGGCGGCGGATTCAAATTGTCGCCGAACAGTGCTTACACTCTTCAACTTCCATCGCTTTGGTCCGGTCGGTTCTGTGACCGCCACGGTTGCTCCTTCGATAGATCTTGCCGTGGTCATTGCGGCACCGGAGACTGTGGTGGTCCTCTCCTCTGTAACGGAGCTGGCGGTGTACCTCCGGCTACTCTCGCCGAGATCACCCTCAGCCATGACCAGGACTTTTATGACGCTAGCCTCGTTGACGGGTATGTGTAATGTGTGAATATAGCTATGATAAGTTCATGTCTTGTTGAAACCAAAAATTTGGTTCGGTTTGGTTTAATTGTTGTTTCGTGTCTGGTTTAGTATTAAAAAAAAACACTAAGCTAAACCATACACTAATTTTAGTCTTCTCGAATCAAACATGTATGTATTGAATATGTGCATAAAAAGTAGATATAGTCATACTTTGTCAATATAATACAAATTAAATAACTATATATATGTGTGTGTGTTTACTAAAGCAGATCAAATGTTAACAAAATCGAACCAAAACGTAAGTGAACTATATTTGATTTTATTTTTATAACACAAATGGTTTAAATATCTTTGTTTTTACTCTTGCATACTAATTTTTCTTGTTAATCAATTAAAATATGTCGATAATGCCGGTGAAAGGTAGAGGGCAATGTTTTTAAACCCGACCCGAACATTGAACTGGACTATCTTTCGGATTATCGGGTCACTGGATCAACCGCGGGTCGACCGCGGATCATAAATAAATGAGATTTGTATATAGAAAGAAATCAGATCCTTCAAAATCTTCTTTTCATTTTCTATTTGCCCCCTGGACATAGTCGTTTCAGGCAGTGGCCGTTGACAGCACACAGAATTAGGTAATTCTGCTCCTGCAGGAGACATCCACACGCTTGACCTCTGTTCCTTTTACCATAGCAGACGTCAGAGTTGAAGCTGAGCGTTCACCTTAGCGGGGTTCTATCTCAATCAGTTTGGGCTAGTGTGCAATGCCGCTAGCTTCTCGGGTGGCTCGCACCCCCGGGTGGTGCATAAACATATATTCCTAAAATTATTCATTTAGAAAATATATACATCATTTGCATTCTTCTAACTATAACTTAAATTGTTAACGAAATATGAATTTAGAAATTTGACATGAAATCAACAGTTTAAGTAAAACACCATGCAACAATTCAGAAAAAAGTAAAACGAAGGTTTGTGAGGGTGAAAGATAGTCTCGCTAAAAAACTTCTAATAATGTTTCAAGTATGAAAACCCTATATTTATCACAATCAAACATTCATTTTGATTTAAAAAGTTTAAAATGTTTATTATCCGGGTCAATCGGTTCGATCGATCCAACGGGTCGCAAATAAACCGAAGTTTTTTTCCGGATTTTTCTGGGTTTTCAACTTAACGGTTTTTATATACGACCCGACCCGGAATATCTGCCGGGTCACCGAATTTACCGGTCCGACCGCGGATCGGGGGTCGGGTTTCAAAACATTACTAGAGAGAAGTGCACCTACGCCGGTTGCATGAACGACTTGAACCGAATGTGTCTGGTTGGTCTACAAGTCCGTTCAAGCGACGGAAAACAAATAGTAGCCTGTAAAAGCGCGTGCTCTGCCTTTAACTCACCATGCTACTGTTGTACTGGCTCGTTCGGTAACCACAATCATACCGACCCACAACTTACTTAAAAATCTTCAAAGTAGCTTGCCTTAAGGCTAACTCCTACGCCTATGATGAGTCCACTAGCATCGCAACGTGTACGAGAGCTAACTACGCCATCACTTTTTACCCCCACCACGGCCGTTGATTGAAATCTCAAATTTTAATATATGAATAATTACATTATTATTTAGCACGAGGTTTTTTTTTTCAGCTATGTATATTGTCTTTTTTCTCGCTTAGTGATAAAGAACATGGATTACATTTTAATAAATTAATTACTGATCTCCAATTAAAATCCATGAACGATAACTAAATGTAATTAAATTATCACCATGCATGTTTAATTTAATAACCACGGTGCGTGAAGCAACAATAAAATGTCAAAGTAATTGGACATCACACTGCTTAAATGTTATGCATATATATATACATGAAACCCTTTTCCATTTGCAATACCAAACTAATCAGGAAAAAAACACTAAAATAAAAAGAAGGGATATCAAGAAGATGGGTTTGAACTTTTGGGGAGACGTATTAAAGTTGGCTATACCGGCTGGGATTGTGATCATTGGATTAACATGTCTGTCGTTAATCGGAGTTGGTACTTATGGGAATGTGCGACTAATACGATTTGCTGTCACGAAAGATACGAAATTCAATTTTATGAGCGATATTGTTAGTGTCTTGTTTTGTGCATGTGGCTCTATTTTCTTCCTCATCGTCGTCTACATTTGCTTCAAGCGAGCATATATTCATATCAAACATTTGATCCGATCACAGAATCATACTGACTCGGCATAATATTTTTCTATTACTATTTCTAGTAACACATAGTGATTTTACTTTAAATAACTAAATATATAGAAAGATTCTGCATGCATGGAAAGAGGAAACCTGTAGATACAGTAGTTCATTAGTTGTTTTGTTTGCACATAGAAGTATATATTCCTTCCGTTTTTTAATTTCTAGATTTTATTTTTGTTTCATAAAGATAAAGATTGATGTTTTATTTTTTTATGCATTTTTATTAATTAATAATGACGAACTGTAAACTTCAAAAATATAATAAAATTTCTTAAATTGTTATAGGTTTAAAATTATAGAGAATTACTAATAACAAAAAAACGATGCATTTATAAATATGTTTTAATATATTTTTTTAATATGTGCGTAAATCTTAAAACATTAATCATTTAGTTAACTGAGGAAGTATATAAAAAGTTCAATTTCCTCTTTTTCTTCCTCGTTTTAGTTTCTAGTCCAATAAGCTAAAGAAACCAGAGGATATTCTTTTTTTTGTTTGTTAGGTTTCATTGATGGCTTTGACTACAAAATGAACATATCTAGACAATAATATTAAATATGTAACTATTAGGGCTGATACAGATGGAAAATCGTTTGGAAGCAAAGTAATATTACTAGGGGCCTGTTCTTTTCCTTATCTGGAAATTGCGTCCAGATGCAGTTTCCAAAAATTGCATCCAGATATTGTTCAGTTGTTCTTTTGTGCATTTAAAAACTGCGTCTAGAAATTGCGTCTAGATACATTTATGTTTCTTTGTGTGTTTGTATATATTAGTTGGATGCATTATTTTTAAGGTTTGGATTTTGCGGTTTTGGAGGGAAAATTCAATTTTGCGGTTTTGGCGAGAAATCACAACTTTTCGGTTTTGGCGGGAAAAACGCGATTTTGCGGTTTTGGCGGGAAAACGCAATTTTGCGGTTTTGGCGGAAAAAACGCGATTTGCGGTTTTGGCGGGAAAACGCCATTTTTCGGTTTCGGCGGAAAAACGCGATTTTGCGGTTTTGGCGGGAAAACGCCATTTTGCGGTTTTGGCGGGAAAACGCCATTTTGCGGTTTTGGCGGGAAAACGCCATTTTGCGGTTTTGGCGGAAAAACGCGATTTTGCTGTTTTGTCAGGAAAACGCCATTTTACGGTTTTGACGGGAAAACGCGATTTTGCGGTTTCGGCGGAAAAACGCGATTTTGCGGTTTTGACAGAAAAACGCGATTTTGCGTTTTTGGCGGGAAATCACAACTTTTCGGTTTCGGCGGGAAAACGCCATTTTGCGGTTTTGGCGGAAAAACGCGATTTTGCTGTTTTGTCAGGAAAACGCGATTTAACGGTTTTGACGGGAAAACGCAATTTTGCCGTTTTGGCGGAAAACGCGATTTTGCGGTTTTGGCGGAAAACGCGATTTTACGGTTTTGGCGGGAAAACGCGATTTTGCGGTTTTGGTGGAAAAACATGATTTTGCGGTTTCGGCGGAAAAACGCGATTTTGCGGTTTCGGCGGAAAAACGCGATTTTGCGGTTTTGGCGGGAAAACGCGATTTGAGGTTTTAGCGGAAAATCACAATTTTTTTTTGTTTTGGCGGGAAATTGATATTTTACGGTTTTGGCGAAAAATGCTATTTAAAAAAAAAATCAGACTATTTTAGATTTTTGGTAATCGAGATGCACCAAAGTGCGTCTCAACTCAACTTTCAATTGCATCCAGAATTTCCAACTATTTTGGATGCAATATCTGGTTTTTGCGTCTGGATGCAGTTCTTAAGTACCACTAGAAGAACAACATCTTGTTTTTGCAGTGAGATGCAGTTTCTCAACGCACAAAAGAACAGCACCTAGGAAGCTTTGACAAAAATTATTGACGCAATTGATACCTATCGATACGATGCAAAAACCAAAAATCTAACTACATGATGGATTACCGCGTAATAAACAACCATGTCAATAATAGTATTTCGACTTTCTTAATTAACCTAGAAACAACTCGTTACGTCAAAATTGTTTGTTATTTTATTCAAGGCTAGCTACAATCATGAGTGTTTGACTCAAATAAGTTATAGTGACCCCAACAAAAAAAAAGAGAGAAGATTTTTAGTTCCCATAAAATGGTTGTTTTGTTAGCATGATTTTTTTCCCTCCGAACAAAATAAACGAACTAGAACCAAACAAACAATATAATGAGTGGTGGAAGTGAATATACACGGGGTCAAGATATCTACACAAATAATACTCTAATATAATATGGAATCAATACTTAAAACTTTTCCAAAACCTAAAAATATATTCAGTCAATATTACATATGGTTAATTTATAACAAAAACCGAATAAAACTGATATTGTATAAACCTATTTTGTTTTTTGAACAACGTATAAACCAATTATTCACAAAATATGAGTATATTTTCGACCTTGATTATTATTGTGTTACAAAACCTAGAATTTCAGACGTCCAACCTCGGACCAATCCGAGTGTTGACATATTTAGCTAGACTATTAATCGATTTAATATGTAAGTTAGCCATGGATCAGAAAATGTATAAACTATATTAACGAAGTAAATGATTATATAATGTTTTTTAAAAAAAGGTTAATGATGATAGCCATCTACAACTTCATTTTTTCTGTGAAAATAAATTACAGTTTATAAGAAACTAGTATTCTTGTCCATGGGTTCATTGCGTTTCTATCCAGTTATTTCAGTTAATTTAAATTATTTGATTATTTTAAATATAAATATATAGCTAATATTTTCAGCTATAAAAATTGTATTGCAGTTAGTTTGGATATTCATTCGGTTTTTGGTTAAGTTTCAGTTTGTTTCGAGTATTTCAGATATGAAAATTTAGAAACTATTCAGATATTTAGAAAATTTTGATCGGTTTCAGTTATGTATATTTCGGTTCAATTGAGTCTAGTTATTCGGTTCGGTTTTTACGTCAAGACCTAATTATTATATTTAGATTTCATACCAAAAGTCATTGAGACACATAATAAATTATTTTGTATTTTTTTCTTTACATAAAACTAAAATAAAATAGATTTTAAAAGATATATATAGTTATTCTTTCATTAGAAATAATGATATTTTTAAATTAGAAAGATATTGAAAATATATATCTACTAATATCTAAATAAAAGTTAACAATATAATTTATTATTGATAAATTAAAAAAAATCACAAAACTCTCCTAACCACACCAATTTACCGTCATTCACTTTGCAAATGCGTTTAGCACCAAAATCTCTCCCGCACATATGAATCATTATTATTATTAATTTTTTAATTATAAAAATCTGTTCACCGATCAAGTTACCTTTCAAACAGCGTACACTCAAAGCCTTAATGATCAAGAGGACTATTGTTTAAAAGTATGGACTTCATTGGTGAAACCCGAAAGCCCGCTGTTGACCAAAAAAAAACAACCCGAAAGCCCGTTCTGAACATCATTGTCGATTTGTCGGTCAATGAACTTATAGTCAACATTTGAAATTATAATCTTTAAAAAAAATTCCAAACGAACGAAATAAATTGTGTTAGCCAAAGGTGAATATATTGTTTAGATACAAAAATTAAAATTAAAATGGCTATCAAATCAATACACTAATGGAGCTAGTGCCTCACAAGGTGTTGCCACCTCAGCCCTCTTAAGCCTTCTGGTAGGCCTGGGCGTTCGGGTACCCGTTCGGGTTCGGTTCGGGTCTTTCGGGTTTTCGGGTTTTTGGGTTTGAGATATAAAACCCATTCAGGTATTTTAGAATTTCGGTTCGGGTTCGGTTCGGTTCCATTCGGGTTCGGTTCGGGTTCGGGTACCCGAAAAACATAAAACAAAAATAAAAATTAGTTATATTTAAATAAAAATTCGTTAAATTTTGATAAATATAACAAAACTCTTCATATATTTTGTTTATTTTTGATAATTTAGTTATTTTAGACTAAAAACAACTAATATATTTAAGTTTATAATTATAATTTTGGATAATTTTGTTATATTAGGTCTAAATATAATTAATATTTTAGGTATATAATTGTAATTCGGATATTTCGGGTACCCATTCGGTTCTCGGTTCAGGTCGGGTTCGGGTTCGGTTCTTCGGATATATGAGTTTAGGACCCGTTCGGGTATTTTATCGTTTCGGGTTCGGGTTCGGTTCTACTTTTTCGGTTCGGGTTCGGTTCGATATTTCGGGTCCGGATATTATGCCCTACCCTCTGGTGTAGCCATGTCAATAAATGAAAAAAGTTGAAAGCCCAATCAAATTATAACAATCTTGCACATGTGTTGCTGAGTCATCTTTATTTTGTCCTTTTTTTCATTCTTTCTGTTTCACTTCTCTTCCCGATTCTATTTTCCGATTTCATCGACATCCAAGGTTCGTCGTCGAGCTCGACGGAGAGGCGTAGATGGTGCTGTGAACTATGATTCGTCGTCTCCTGAGGGTTCCGGTGCAAACCATAACGACGAGCGGATCGAATCAGTGTCGGATTTGTCTCCTTGATTTGATCCGTTATTCGTCTTCGCATAATGATTGTCTCAGCAGGTTCGCCGATCTCTGGGTTTCTCGTCTTCGGCTGCAGATCGTCTTCGAACACATGACCAGACCCAGCATCGGGATCCTCTTGATCCAGACGAAATCGCATCACCTTATATGCCTTCGAGGAAGGTATGATCGGAATTTCTTGTTGGTCTTATGATATAGATGAAGAATTGAAGGGATCTTGATTTGGTTTTGTATCGTGCAGGATTTGAGGATATCGAATGTAAGTTCTCAACTCTTTAGTGACCGATTGGTGATGAAGAATCTATCTCAATCTCTTCGGGTCATGGATGGCCTTTCTCTGATTACTTCATCAAAGGTTTTATCTTTTGTTTGTTTCAATCGTTTTGTCTGAAATTTGATCGTGATTGCGTTTGGTTATTGCTCATAATAGTTGAATTACAAATAGATGATACCCTTTGAATGTGTTTTGATTCGTGACTTGAAAAAACTTTGATTTTTACATTTCAAGGATCCAGTTTTTGGGGAATGTAGTGTTAGTTATCTTGTTGATCTGGTTCATGTCAAATAACCACTCTGTTTTTTTTCCTGTTTGTTAATAGAATGGTCTATGGTGTATATATTGGCTTACTTAAGATTCAGATAGTCTGCTTCGATCACATCTTGGAGCGTCAAATATGTTTCATAAAATGTTAGCCTTTTTTAGTATTCCATTACTTGACCAGCCTCTGTGTTTTCTTTTCAATGTAGGTGTACAATCTCAATCAGTGGAGATGGAGATGACTTCAAATGCTGCACTTAAGAGTTGGCCATGGATCCTTTGAGGATATGAATGAAGGTTCTCAACTATGGAGTCTCAGCCAGTTCTGGTACGAAACTGGTACCGCAGAGACTGTAGGTGAAGAGGTGATCACTCTCTCCACTATGTCCAAGTTTTAAAGATCTGGCATGTTATGCAATCTTCTGACGTTTCTTGTGCCGAAATATGTATAGAGAAACATTACAAGAGATACACGAAAGTCAAGACAGAACGGTGCAAATACATATGCTCTCAAGGGTGAGTATAGTTGAATTTTTGAGGCTTTGATTAGACAGAAACATGAGATTTTTTATATTGTTTATGTATTGATGCAGAAATTTAGTTGTACCGATGAGGTAACCGGTCAAGTCTTGCTTAAAGAATGACATCATAAGCGTGTATCAAGATCGTTTGCGTTGTTGAGTGTTGTGGAGGAAACTGAGGCTCCCGAACCAATCAAGTAAAGTTTCGTTCATGAATCTTTTCGACATTCATATTTTTGTATTAAAGCAGGTCTAATCATATTCTTTTTTTTCTTTCCTTTTTGCAGGAAACAATCAAAGCTGAAGAAGGTGTGGAAGATTAGAAGAAAGGTTCAACTCCAAAGATCTTGACCGTTTCTTTCTTAAAAGTATTTGCCGAGTTTTAAGCAGACTTTTTCTATACTTAGTCTAATAGTCGAGTAAGGAAATCAGTGTATATTAGTCTAATAGAAATATATAGAAAGAATGGTCCAGGTACATTTTCTCTTTAGCATATCAAATAATTTTCATATACGGACCGATTAAATATTGAACATGTGGCCTTGGAACTTATTTTAAGAGTCCTTGAATGCACCACTACAATACATTTTCTTGGCATGAGTTGCATTAATATGTATGTGATAATGTGATATGGATATTGAGTAGTGATGTTGATTGTATATGTCTGTAACTTTGTATAGTAGCACTTGAGAAACAAAAAGAAGATTTGCGAGTTAAGTAGTGAGGTAAGCAAAACAAAGTCCACATATTAATTATGTGGTATTTTAGGATGTGATGATGGATATTACAATTAGGCCTCGTGTGTATTCTTAAGGACCAAGCAATTTTTCAACGGCCAGTCATCATCATCTATTATCGCCTCGGCCACCATATCCGATCTTATTCAAGGTAAAATAAAATTTTGAATCGGATATGACATGACCTAAGAAAACAAACCAACACTCTAATGATCATTTTATGTATTTGCAACGGTTTGGTGTAGGGATTCAATACGAGGATTTGAATGTGGAGGGAGTGAATTTACTATATACAACCGAGTATTTCAATAAACTCAAGTGTTCAGGATTACTAAATCACAAGCTGCACTTGAAGCAATATGCACATGTTTTGCTTTTAAGAAACATCAACCAGAAGACAAGTTCGTGTAATGACACTAGATTGCTGATTATTCGTTTGGAAGGCAAAGTACTCCATGCAAAGATTTTGGTTGGGAAAAATGTTGGAAAGAAAATTATTATACCAAGGATCAACATAACAACTGCAGATACAAATTGCCCATACAAGATGAAAAGAATACAATTCTCTATCAGAGTTTGTTATGCTACGACGAAAAATAAAAATCATGGGTAAAGCTTGCAACATATTGGAATCTACCTACCAAAGCCAGTTTTCAGTTATGGAGAGCTCTATCGTTGCTTTATCTCGTGTCACCTCAAAAAAAGAATTGCATATCTGAAGTGAATCTACAAGAAAACAATCAATGCCATCAATCAAAAATGTCGTATATAGGGAGATCTTTAACAATATTCAAATACAAGAAACATGTATTTCACATTGTACATTTGTTCCTATAAAGCTATTCTAACAAAATAATTGCAATTAGGAGGAGATAACCATATGTTGGACAACCAAGATTGACGTTTTTAAATGCTTCAAGTTTACATAGTAGACATTATTGATATTTTTTTAAGATTAAGTTATCTTACTCATCCAAATATTCATCTCAACAAATATTTAATGCATAAAACTCATTAACAACGAAAGTTTTCGAAAATATATATATAATGAATATGACCGAGAGATTCGCGGCGTAGCGCGGGTACTTACCTAATTATGATAATGGAACTATATCCACCTATTAAACTATGATACCGTAGTTAAAATCCAACATAGAGAAATTAACGAAGAAAAAACAAAAACATAACCGAAAAAGCAGCTAGAAACAACTAAATGTCCAAGCAAAATCAAATAACCAAAACACCAAAACACGACGCCCATCAAAAACTGAGGGAAAACAGCGAAACATCCATAGTTAAAATTTAATAAAGCTGAACCATCGAACACTCGTTATACCAATTGTTTTTTTTTTTTTTTGGGGTCAACATACCAATTGCTTAGTCGAGTGGAAATCTCTGATTATACGACTGTTTAAAATAAATAAAAAAAACTTATGACCGGATACGAATAATAATAGATTATGAGCGTGAGCGAGTTCGATTCTCCTCTTACACCAATTTGCCTTTGTACTTTTCTACCACTCGAATGAAAGGCTGACTCTTAACGTAATGGAAACATTTGATTTGCAATCAACCGCACCCGCCCTCAAGAGACAACCACGATAAGCCCCAAAACTAATGAGCATATTACCTTTTATTTTAAATTTTATATAATAATTTTTTTTGAATAAAATTTTATATAATATTTCTTAAGCAAGCTATTGAAGAAATGATAAATCTAGTGACATAATTACAATGTACTTTGAACACACACAGAAAATGTTACAAATGTTACAAATGTTTAATTTAGGAACTCTGTAATATACGCAATTATAAGACAACAACTACTAAAAACAATTATTGATAAAATAGTGGTTTTTTCCGATCTTATTTTTAAGAGAAATTGCATCGTATATACACGGATTTCTCGATATTTAGACATATAAGAAAATACTATTCACTTTTATTTTAATTCCATGAATACCCCTATAAAGCTATGGATTTCTTTGTCTCTCGAGATCTTTTTTTCAATACCCTACATCAAAAATAGTCCACACCTTCTTCCATGGCTTCTCCGCCACGGTTACTTAAATAAATATTGAGTGTGTATCAAACGAGTCACAAAGAAGATATCGTCGTCTCTGATCAAGATGCATTGTGATGTGAAAAAGTACCAAAAAACAGTGAAGAGAAACGAGTTTGAAGAAGAAGACGAAGATAGGCGTCGAAGTTTAGAGGAGCAACACAAGCGAAGAAAGGAGTCGGTGGTGAGTCGATCAGGTAATAATACTTACTGAGTCTGAGTTTTAGATTTTACTCTCTGATGTTTGTTTTTGAGTCGGATTTGATAATCGAGAACTTCATAGATGATTCTGGGTTAGTCTTTAAATTCTGGGTTTTTATTGGAGATTTTGTTCTGTTCGATTGATCATAAGTAGGGTTACAGATTTTAAACGAAGTCTTTGTTTGTCTGATAGTGAGTTCAATTTTGATTCCCAGGAACAGTGTTCTCAATTTGATTGGAAAGTAAAAAAAAAAAAAAGATGAACACAAATAGCAACTCGGAAGGTGCAAAAGCAGAACATATCATATTTGAGTTCTTTGCTAAAAGTCTCCACATAATTCTCGAATCAAGGACTCCTTTTATGTCTTCAAGGAATTTTAGTGGCGAACAGATCATTGAGAGATGGGTTGTGCAGTACGATAATAAGAAAGCAACTTTGCTGCTGAAATCACTGTTAACAACACCAAATTAAATAGTAGCGGCTCAAATGAAATATGAACAGTACAAAGATTGATGTTAGCGGTTCATATAATGAACACACTATCATTTTATAACATATCATATATGCAAATCCTAATCCAAAATAGCATATATATTCAAGATATTAGCAGCACCAAATAAAATTTTAGCACCCCAAGTAAAATGTTAACAATACAATTCTAAAATATTATATCTATCTAAAATGTTAGAAACATCAATTAAAATATTAATAGTCCAAATCCACTTCTGTTGCAACTTTAAACTCCATTAACGTCTTATTTTGCAAAAATTATTTCGTGTTTGGCTTGCTAAATATAGTATTAGCAATGTCAACTTCAACTATAACAAAAAAAAAAATCGTGGCTATCACTTTTTTTATGTGGGAAAAAATTTTCAATGACTAAAATTTAATATTAATATATTTGTTCACACACTGTGCATATCCTACCAAATGTCAGATGTATCTGCAACTTGCAGTGTGCAACTTACGTGTTTTGAATTAGAGGGTACTACTGTCATTTTAGCAACTCTAAAATAGACATATGTCACATCACATATATCCATTTTGTTTTTCCACGTTTTGTGATTTTCTGGCTAATTGTCTCTATTTAAAAAAAATAAAAATTGTGAAACAAAATCGCTTATCAATTCCTGTCGGTCCCACCCTATTTTTAGAAAACCTACAAAACAAAAACTGACTACCAAATCTTAGACCAAGTCCATTGGTGTTTTTTAAGGGTTTTTGGGCCCAGTATCCTAGTGAAAATTGATTTAAAAAAATGAATAAGTGTTTAATTGCTAAGAATCGATCCTTAGCTAAGGGTTTTAAGAACCCGTTTCTTAGCCACCTGTCAGCGTCCTATTGGTCTTTTTTTTTGTTGAAAGCTTTGATTCCGATCAAAGTTGCAGAAGGAGATGTCGTGGCTTTGTGTCGTTGCGATGGAAGCCACCTCACTCTTCTCAGTATCCACCATCGTCGGTCTCGTCCCAGTGTGACACTACCGCCGCTCTCCGTCGCGAGGCCACATCCGGAGCTATTGGATCGCTTATGAGCACAACCATCTTATACCCTCTTGATACTTGTAAATCTAAGTTCCAGGCCGAGATTAGCGTTCGCGGTCACTAGAAATACAGGTTCCTCCTTCCCTTCCTTTGCCCATTCTTGCTTTGATTGTTAAGTGATGATGATCTTTCCTCCAATCTGGAAAATTTTCAATTGCTTGTTTATTTATGTATCTCGTCATCGCGCTTGAGCAGCTGGATTTCCGCTGAAGAAATTGGTTTTGTATACGGGTTTTAACTTTCAAGTTTGGATTACGTTTTTGATTCCTTGTAGATCATCGTCTGGATCGTAAGGTGGATTTATAACATAACCCAGAAATGTTGTCACTTGTTTGATCAAGGCTTTTCACTGAGCTCAAGCTTTTGATTTTCTTTTCTTGGTTGCTGCGTTTGACTTCCTGATGAACAAACTAATAAGTTTAAACCAGCATCTTGACTTAAGTAATGATTTCATTTGTGTATTCAGGACATAGTTTTTAAGTTTAGTATAAGTAATGATTTCATTTGTGTGATTTTTGTATTCAGGACAGAGTTTTTAGGTTTAGTATAATAATGATTTCATCTGTGTGATTGTCGTTTGAGTTTATCTTTGCCTACCTAAAGCTGTTTCGTAACATTTTCAGATACCTGTCGGATGTCTTTTGGGAAGCAATATCATCAGGAAATGTTCTCTCGCTCTATCAAGGCCTAGGGACTAAGAATTTGCAGTCCTTCATTTCTTCCTTCATCTACTTCTATAGTTATAGCTATTTAAAGAGGTGGCATACTGAAAGAATTGGTTCTAAGTCAATTGGCACAAAGGCAAACCTTCTCATTGTTGCTGCTGCTGGAGCTTGCACTTCTGTACTGACCCAAATACGTTTGTTTTTGCATTCATCTCTGCTTAAAACTGGCTATGTTTGACTGTTTTATGTCGTCATATTCTCTATGCATAACTTATATGTTTGTGTAGCCTCTAGATACAGCTTCATCAAGGATGAAAACAAGCGAGTTTGGAAAAGCGAAAGGGTTGTGGAAGACCCTAACCGAGGGTACATGGGGAGAGGCATTTGATGGCCTTGGGATTTCTCTTTTACTTACCTCGAATCCTGCAATTCAGGTACTAAAACCATCAGCTTCATATACATAGTCTTAAATTATGGTAGGTGTTTAGCTGAATAGTAAGCTCCTCTTTGCAGTATACAATGTTTGATCAGTTGAAACAGAACCTCCTTGAAAAAAGAAAGGCAAAAGCCAACAAATACTCTTCCCCTGTAGTCCTCTCTGCCTTTATGGCCTTCTTGTTAGGTGCGGTGTCAAAAAGTGCTGTTACTGTCATCACAAAATCTGTTTTAAATTAACGTTCAAGCTCTATGTGTGACACAAAATCTTGGAAAATAAGCACCATGTGTAAATTTTTTTTTTTTTTTAAGAACCCCAACATGGGTAACACCATTGGAGTGTAAAATATTGTGGAGTCCTTAACTAATCACCATCATAAAATATATTATTATTCTATTGCTAAGAAACCCAATGGGAGTAACACCATTGAGCATGCTCTTAGAGCATGAATATCCTTGATACCCAATGTGATACCCCGTATCACAAATTATGGTCAACGGGCAGAAGAAAAGTCAACAGGGGTAAAATTGTAATTTTGCCAAACTCAGGGGCAAAATGGTAATTTTGCCAAACTCAGGGGCAAAATGGTAATTTTGCCAAAGTTCGAGACGGAAGACGAAACAGGCCAAATGTTCTATTTTTAAATCATAAAGAACATTTACAAGATCAGAATTCGAAGAAACGGAGCAGAAATGCATTTTTCGGAGTGTCGGGTGAAAACCGAGCAAAACCGGGAAAACTTCGGAAAATCATAAAGGGAGCTAGGAAACTCCAAATGAGATGATTCAAATTGCTAAATTCATATAAAAGCAAGGAGAATCAGATTATGGAGGTTTGAGGATTTATGGGAATTTTCTGATATTTATGAAAACAATTATCGGGAAATCGAGAAAACCGAGCAAGAGTGATTAAAGGGTTTAGGAGGAGATTAAGGGCTTAATGACTGGATTATTTGGTTCAAATTCACCACAGAAAGACAGGTGTTACTTCCCTGGAGGCGCCACCTACCTCTTCTAGAAGAAGTGACACTTGTCAAGTTGCTTGGAGATGAAGCTAACAAAAGAGGTACAATGAATCTCCCCTTTGCTTGTGGAATGGCGTGGCAAAACAGGAGGAGAGGAGGGGCAGCTGTCAATATATCATGCCAACACCTACCTTGATGTGCTGTCCATTGGAGAAGAAGGAGAGTGACAAATGTCACACAATAAAGCCACTTCACTTTTCTATATAAAGAGCCTTTGCTCTTCTCATTTCTTCATTCCACAACAAACACAACAAAGAGAAAGAGAGAAGGAGAGAGGCGTGAGGAGAAGAAGAAGAAGGAGGAGAAGAAGAAGAAGAAGGAGGAGGAGAAGAAGAAGACCGGAGGAGGCGTGAGGAGGAGAAGGAGAAGAAGAAGGAGGAGAAGAAGAAGGAGGAGAAGAAGAATAAGAAGCCGGAAGAAGAAGGAGGAGGAGAAGGAGGAGGAGGAAGAAGAAAAGGAGAGAGAGAAAGAGACGTAAAGGTGAAGAAGAGAGAGAGAGAAGGAGGTGTGAAGAAGAGAGAGAAGATAAAGATGGGAGAAGAAGAGAGAGAGAGATGGAGGAGAACCGTATGGGAGAGAGAAAGAAGAGAGAGGAAGAAGAGAGAGACATTAGAGAGAGAAGAGAGAGATCCGGAAGAGAGAAGGAGGGAATGAGGAGAGAGAAGATAGTCAACGGTCAACGGTCAGCTTCGGTCAACGCCGGTCAACGGCCGGTCAACACGTTGACTCCGGCCGGTTCTTGAGTTGCGGTTCGTGTTTGGGTAGTTTCAGGAGTTCGTGTTCGGGTATTCGGAGAGGTTCGGGTTTAGTTCGGGTCTCGGAAGTCCGTATCTACATCCGTGCCGTTCGTTCCGTCAAATAACTGTGAGTCGGCTCAAACACCGTAGAAGCATATAGAACGTAAATGGGAAACCGTAGAGATAGGATTGCATACCCGTTGAATTGAATTGATTGATTGATTGATTGGGTTAACGGTAAACCAGCTAGGGTTAAAGAAGCATGTTAGACTTAAAATAGATTAAACCTGATTGTGTGCCGCTAGGTTGATAGCGTTGTTGTGTGATGCATTCATATAGTCGTGGCATGAGTAGGACTATATATGCATATATACGTAAGTATAGGACGGTATTAAATGAACATATATACGGGAATTAAGACGGGTTAAAATACGAAGTTTAATTTGAACCAATGTATAGAGTATGGAACGGTATCGGGTTTTCCCGAGGTGAATGAACTAAGTGATGAATGATGAGACGTCGGGGAGTGTAGCAAGCGGCTAGCTCTAAACCGACGGATCGGGGAGTTTTTAAAATATGATTAGGGTTGATTAAGAAGTGAGAAGTGTTGTGATTATGGAACCGTCTACGGGTTAACAAGCGGTTAACCCAAGGTAGCGGGCGTGAATTGGTTAAAAGACGATAGAAACCCTAATAGGCCTGTTGTGTGGTGATTGTGTGATTGTGAGTCTATTTCGGTGTTGGGCCGAGTAGACTGTTGATTGTGTGATTGTGCTGTGTTGTGTGTTCGTGGTTGATGTTTCTGTGCAGGCCTTTAGATCGTCTCGGTGTTGGGCCGAGCGATCCTCGTTGTTGCTTAACTCGGTCTCGGGACCTGTTAAGTGGTGGTGCTGACTCGGTACGGTGCCGAGTCAGAGCGGTGGTGAGTATGAGTGGACTTGCGGGATGCGGGGTTGAGTTGTTGTGGTGGTTGATTGTGATTGATTGCTAGAGTCCAAGCGAGTCTGCGTGTTTACATTTCTGCACTAGGACTCTAGGGAGCGTTAGATCCCGCAAGTCTAGGTGTGTGATTACGTGCTGGTACTTCCATCCCGATTGGATCCTCGGGAGTTGATAACCGGCCAGTGAATGCTGGCAGGTGCGAACCTATGGAGTGACGTCTGTAGGGTGTAGTCCGGAGAATACGGGGTCGCGTCCTAGGGCCGGATTGCATGGAAGCTCGGGCTATCTAGGGGTAGTCAGAGTCGCCGCGTATCGATGGACAGAGAACGGTGTCCTAGTCGTTGTGTGGACGGCTAGGAGTCACGTGGGTTAGTTGCCATATCGGTAACAGTGAAAACCCTGGAAGTCACCAAGTTCGTAGGGGCCCAGAGTGTGTGTGATCGGGGTAGTTGGTATTGCGCGGTAGATAGATCGAGTCTCAATCGGGGACATGTGCCGCAGTGCTCCCGATTTCCTCTAATCGCCAATTCTTTCTTTTGGCATTTGATTGTGTGTGGGCTCGACACGACGTGGTAGAGCGTGATCGGCTATCTTGTTGATTGATTGTTATTTTGGGTTTCGGGCGGGGATCTATAGATGATAGATAGATCAGGAGCCGTAGTGGGGAGCCGATTCACTGGGTGATCTTAGATCGCTCATTAGACTCTTGTTGTGTTTTTCAGGTGTAGCAGCGACGGACGCGGGAGGTCCTCGGTGTAAAGTCGGGATTGCTTGTGGCGGGGTTTGATTCGATAATTTTGGGGGTGTTTTATTCGGTTCGGCAGCTGCGCTATTTTGTGATTTGATTGGTTGTATATGTATATCGATGATTGTTTGTAAAAACTCGTTAAACGTTGTATTCAACGTTTGATTACCCAAAAATGAAATTATTTTCCTGATATGAGGTCTTAGTCCGAACCGACACAACTCGTTGAAATAGTGCAAGTAGTACTGCTTGTGCTACGGATACGAGGATAGCGAAGTCGGGGATAGGTTGGTGCGAGCCTTTTGTCTCAAACCGATCCGTTTTTGGCTTCGTCCTGTGGCGAACTTTTCCTGTTCGACTTGCTCGTCGATCGGTCATGTTCTTGTTTGATTGTTGACCGGTCAGCTCGGCGGTCAGCGAAGAATGGGAAAGGGGCGTTACAGAAAGGTGGTATCAGAGCATGGTTCTGCATGGGTTCGAAACATTTAATTTTTGGGTGTTTTCCGTGGTTTTATCGAGTCAAATTGTGTCTTACCCAAGCATCCATTAGGAAACCGAGCAGCGTCCGTAAATCCGGGGTTGGGATGTGGTAGCAAATTTGTATTATGCGTACTAATTTTTGTTTGTGGTTTGTGATTGCAGACACAGCAGAGCGTCCTTGGACGGTGTGTGGGTGGGTGCGTGCAGCGGGTGTGTGAGTTTATCGTGAGCAGTATGGGTGAGAGACGGATGACTCGAGCAGAGTACCAGGAGTTGGTAGATCAGCATCAGGCAGGTCTGAGGATAGGACCGCAGGGTCAGTCGCAGGGTTCGAGAGTGTCAGGTCGGCCGCCAGTTGTTCCCCGTGTGCATCAGGGGGCGAGAGCAGCCGCAGCAGATTGGAGTCCATTACCGGACCCGTTACCGCTTTCCTTACAAGATGATGCAGGTACCGCAGATCCGACTGCGGGAGTGACGGGATATTTGGGGTTCGTGGATTACGGATTGCCAGTATTCCCACCTCAGTTGGAGGCCCCTACAGTACCAGCGGAGATGCAGCTTGAGGCACAGGAGGTGCCACTACCCTTCAGCCTACACGAGTCAGACTTTATTCCTTTTGGTGGAGGAGATTATCAGGAGGACCAGGTGCACCCAGCCTTTGACATGGACCTAGACATGGAGCCATTGGACCCGGAGCAGCATGCGCAGTGGGCGCAGCGGATGGACGAGCAGGTGGCGATATTAGCAGACGTGTTGGAGCAGCATGTTGGGCCGCATCACCAGTCACCCGATGATGCCGAGCCACGCTCAGAGAGAGGATCGACCGCAGGAGTAGCACCGATGTCGACGACGGGGTCGGGCACGCAGTTCGAGTCAGTCACATCTCCAGAGGCACCACCGACCGAGCCAGATGTACCGCCGGAGATGCTATTCGCAGACACGCCAGAGTCCGTGCCTCAGATGCCAGTGTACCAGACGTGTAGCGCTTGCGGAGTTCGGGGTTTCCACATGCTTTGGTGCCCGCGACCTGTCGACCCGCCGTACCATGAGCCATATCAGCCAGTGCCGTGTCCATCTTATTGTCAGGTATGCGGTATGGATGGTCATCTTGCACCTATTTGTCCAGTCGTGGGACCCGGACCGCGTATGTCAGACGCAGAGCCGTATCGTGCCCCATTGCCAGAGGAGTATCGCCCAGGACCGAGCCGCAGAGACGCTGAGCTCATTCGGCAGCCAGTTATTCAGCAGCCAGCTGCGCAGTTACCTGTAGCGCAGCCACCGTTGGTGCAGCCACCGAGATTGTCGAGGTCGTGTAGGAGGTGTGGAGACGAGGGACACAGAGCATCCACTTGTTCCCGTCGGTCCACTTCTCGTCGGTCCCGATCAGCGCCCGTTAGGTGTCAGATTTGTGGAGGTCAGGGGCATCGAGCAGCAGATTGTTTTCAGGAGCCTTCTTCGGGATCAGTTTCTTCTTGTCAGTTGCGTGGAGCGACAGACCACCAGGCACCAGAGTGTTTCCGTGGGCCACGCCCAGCGCCCGTTCCGGTTTGCGAGATTTGCGGTCACAGGGGTCACGTCGCGCAGTTATGTCCGATGGCGGAGCCGCAGCAGGTTGGACCACCGACCAGAGAGGCACACCCACCACACCCTCCCGGCGCGCCTGCCAGTGGTTACCAGCGCGAGCCGCGATGCCGATTGTGTATGGCATTTCGGTCGTGCTGGGGCTGTTAGGGTTTGAATAGTTAGGCCGGGTGAGTATGGGCTCTAACTATGTTGTTGTTTGTGTGTATCCAGATCGACGGTTTTACGTATGTTGTTGGGAACATCTCCAGGATATGGCGATGCAGTTGTGGGTTGGGTTGTTGATGACGGACATCTTATGGTTGTATTTCTGTTTCCCTATGTTTTTCTATAAACCTCTAGACATGTGTATGTTGTTGTTTTTGGTGTATGTATGTGATGCAGATTGTTCACTTATCGTTATGACTTTCGTAGTAATTGTTTGCATGCGTGTGATGGGTTGTGATGCAAATGAATTACCACGTGAAGTCTGATGATGAGCGGAACTGATGACCGTTCATCATAACCTAAACCCAGACTGACGACATATCCGGAGCGATCTGATGATTTCTTGATTGCGTGTGGTAATTGGCTATTTTGCATTTAATTGCTTGTGTGATGCATTAGTTATTTGAGTTGCGTTTCGTGTGTGGTGTAGCACTGTAGAGTGCTACTGTTGTGGCATGCTTAGCATGTGCGGAGTGCGAATGGTGGTGGTGGTAAGCTATTGGTAGAATAGCTTAAATTTTATTTGCAATCGTAGTTATTGCGAATAGTTGTGTTAGAACCTTTTGTGTAAGGTGTTGAGCTAACGTGAGAATGGTTGGAATCGACTGTCGATTCACGAGGGAGCGGAATTATAGAGTATCGTTACTTAATCATGGGTGACCATCGGGTACATGATTAACTAACTATACCTCTATGAGGAAGTGATATCGGGGATAGATTGGTTTGAATTCACCGCTCCAGTGAAAATTGTTGTGTTGAATGCAGGACGGAATGGACGATGCGATACGTATGCGAGACCGAACCCGAACCCGAAAGCGCGATGGGCTGGAAAAGAGGCCGCGATATGAGTTGACCCGGAAAGCGAAGTGGTTAGTGGAAAGTGTCAGTACCAAGCAGCGGAAAGAGCGAAGCGGTCAGTGCGATGTATTAGCAGTAATGGCCATATGGAAACCAGAGTGAAGGAGTTAGCGAGAATGCGGTGGGAAGTTAGCGAGATCGGATTCAGAAGCCAAGACGTGTGAGCGAGAAGAGATCGTGTCAGTGTTAGAATGGGGTTAGCATAAGGAGAGAGGACGAAGTCGTGTCAGAAGCGACGTGAAGTTGTTAGTACGTAGAATTGGAAGTTGAGAAGTTGTCAAGCCTGGAGGACAGATTCTTGAAGAGTGTCCAGGAGAGACATACCAGTATTGTAAAAGACGGTAAAGTCGAAGCGAAGTGGGGAAGTTGGAATGTGAGTCAAAGGAAAGAAACCAGAGGGAACAAGGGTAAGGTCGAGACAGATGGACGGGGAAAGACAGTGAAGCGTGAAACACAATGCGAAATGCGAGACAAGAAGCGTGAAGGGAACGGTTTATGGGATCAGTGAGGTAAAACAGTACGAGACGGAGGGGTCGCCGTGATGTCAGGAGTCAGTAAAGTATAGCGATGTTCGAGTAAGGAAGCGTTAGAAGCGAGTGCCGGACCAACTTACAGGAATGGGAACCAATTCAAAGTCTGGTAGTGACGGAGAATTCGAGGACGAATTCCTGTAAGTGGGGAAGAATGTGATACCCCGTATCACAAATTATGGTCAACGGGCAGAAGAAAAGTCAACAGGGGCAAAATTGTAATTTTGCCAAACTCAGGGGCAAAATGGTAATTTTGCCAAACTCAGGGGCAAAATGGTAATTTTTCCAAAGTTCGAGACGGAAGACGAGACGGGCCAAATGTTCTATTTTTAAATCATAAAGAACATTTACAAGATCAGAATTCGAAGAAACGGAGCAGAAATGCATTTTTCGGAGTGTCGGGTGAAAACCGAGAAAAACCGGGAAAACTTCGGAAAATCATAACGGGAGCTAGGAAACTCCAAATGAGATGATTCAAATTGCTAAATTCATCTAAAAGCAAGTAGAATCAGATTATGGAGGTTTGAGGATTTATGGGAATTGTCTGATATTTATGAAAACAATTATCGGGAAATCGAGAAAACCGAGCAAGAGTGATTAAAGGGTTTAGGAGGAGATTAAGGGCTTAATGACTGGATTATTTGGTTCAAATTCACCACAGAAAGACAGGTGTTACTTCCCTGGAGGCGCCACCTACCTCTTCTAGAAGAAGTGACACTTGTCAAGTTGCTTGGAGATGAAGCTAACAAAAGAGGTACAATGAATCTCCCCTTTGCTTGTGGAATGGCGTGGCAAAACAGGAGGAGAGGAGGGGCAGCTGTCAATATATCATGCCAACACCTACCTTGATGTGCTGTCCATTGGAGAAGAAGGAGAGTGACAAATGTCACACAATAAAGCCACTTCACTTTTCTATATAAAGAGCCTTTGCTCTTCTCATTTCTTCATTCCACAACAAACACAACAAAGAGAAAGAGAGAAGGAGATAGGCGTGAGGAGAAGAAGAAGAAGAAGGAGGAGGAGAAGAAGAAGGAGGAGGAGAAGAAGAAGACCGGAGGAGGCGTGAGGAGGAGAAGGAGAAGAAGAAGGAGGAGAAGAAGAAGAAGAAGCCGTAAGAAGAAGGAGGAGGAGAAGGAGGAGGAGGAAGAAGAAAAAGAGAGAGAGAAAGAGACGTAAAGGTGAAGAAGAGAGAGAGAGAAGGAGGCGTGAAGAAGAGAGAGAAGATAAAGATGGGAGAAGAAGAGAGAGAGAGATGGAGGAGAACCGTATGGGAGAGAGAAAGAAGAGAGAGGAAGAAGAGAGAGACATTAGAGAGAGAAGAGAGAGATCCGGAAGAGAGAAGGAGGGAATGAGGAGAGAGAAGATAGTCAACGGTCAACGGTCAGCTTCGGTCAACGCCGGTCAACGGCCGGTCAACACGTTGACTTCGGACGGTTCTTGAGTTGCGGTTCGTGTTTGGGAAGTTTCAGGAGTTCGTGTTCGGGTATTCGGAGAGGTTCGGGTTTAGTTCGGGTCTCGGAAGTCCGTATCTGCATCCGTGCCGTTCGTTCCGTCAAATAACTGTGAGTCGGCTCAAACACCGTAGAAGCATATAGAACGTAAATGGGAAACCGTAGAGATAGGATTGCATACCCGTTGAATTGAATTGATTGATTGATTGATTGGGTTAACGGTAAACCGGCTAGGGTTAAAGAAGCATGTTAGACTTAAAATGGATTAAACCTGATTGTGTGCCGCTAGGTTGATAGCGTTGTTGTGTGATGCATTCATATAGTCGTGGCATGAGTAGGACTATATATGCATATATACGTAAGTATAGGACGGTATTAAATGAACATATATACGGGAATTAAGACGGGTTAAAATACGAAGTTTAATTTGAACCAATGTATAGAGTATGGAACGGTATCGGGTTTTCCCGAGGTGAATGAACTAAGTGATGAATGATGAGACGTCGGGGAGTGTAGCAAGCGGCTAGCTCTAAACCGACGGATCGGAGAGTTTTTAAAATATGATTAGGGTTGATTAAGAAGTGAGAAGTGTTGTGATTATGGAACCGTCTACGGGTTAACAAGCGGTTAACCCAAGGTAGCGGGCGTGAATTGGTTAAAAGACGATAGAAACCCTAATAGGCCTGTTGTGTGGTGATTGTGTGATTGTGAGTCTATTTCGGTGTTGGGCAGAGTAGACTGTTGATTGTGTGATTGTGCTGTGTCGTGTGTTCGTAGTTGATGTTTCTGTGCAGGCCTTTAGATCGTCTCGGTGTTGGGCCGAGCGATCCTCATTGTTGCTTAACTCGGTCTCGGGACCGGTTAAGTGGTGGTGCTGACTCGGTACGGTGCCGAGTCAGAGCGGTGGTGAGTATGAGTGGACTTGCGGGATGCGGGGTTGAGTTGTTGTGGTGGTTGATTGTGATTGATTGCTAGAGTCCAAGCGAGTCTGCGTGTTTACATTTCTGCACTAGGACTCTAGGGAGCGTTAGATCCCGCAAGTCTAGGTGTGTGATTACGTGCTGGTACTTCCATCCCGATTGGATCCTCGGGAGTTGACAACCGGCCAGTGAATGCTGGCAGGTGCGAACCTATGGAGTGACGTCTGTAGGGTGTAGTCCGGAGAATACGGGGTCGCGTCCTAGGGCCGGATTGCATGGAAGCTCGGGCTATCTAGGGGTAGTCAGAGTCGCCGCGTATCGATGGACAGAGAACGGTGTCCTAGTCGTTGTGTGGACGGCTAAGAGTCACGTGGGTTAGTTGCCATATCGGTAACAGTGAAAACCCTGGAAGTCACCAAGTTCGTAGGGGCCCAGAGTGTGTGTGATCGGGGTAGTTGGTATTGCGCGGTAGATAGATCGAGTCTCAATCGGGGACATGTGCCGCAGTGCTCCCGATTTCCTCTAATCGCCAATTATTTCTTTTGGCATTTGATTGTGTGTGGGCTCGACACGACGTGGTAGAGCGTGATCGGCTATCTTGTTGATTGATTGTTATTTTGGGTTTCGGGCGGGGATCTATAGATGATAGATAGATCAGGAGCCGTAGTGGGGAGCCGATTCACTGGGTGATCTTAGTGAAGGATTGTTTAGTGTTTTTCCTGGTTCAATTCTTCTTGATTAAACCCTACTAAACATATTGGATCTAGGTTCTCTTGCAGAATCATAAAGAGATCTCAGTAAATACCTTGTTTATGCAGCGGATTAGAGAGGTATCGTCAGAGATCAATAGAACCGCCAAGGGACAGCTCCTCCAGAGGTTCACACACGCACACTTCAGGAAGATGGCTGCTAGACCAGAGAGGAGGGAGGCGCAGAGAGAGTTGAGAGAGAGAGAGCTAGGTCAAGTTTTATTTATTAAACTTATGTCTAGTTCTTTTCGGCTTTTGGGCCCAAGTCCCAATCTGATTAAATCCCTTAGATTTAATCAGGCCCTTTAATCTCTCTAAGTACAGTAAATGCCTGGCACTTTTACTGTACTTCTGCTGAACCATTCCTTTATAGTTTCCTGTTAGCTTAGGCGTGTGACCCATATGGGATCATATAATAAAGGCAATAAATCCAAGACTTATAGATCATGAGCGGACTCTAGCAAGCCATCACGACCCCCAGTATTATATGACTTATGTCTGATCATTGACATACTCTTACTTTCTAGAGACAGTACAGAGATTACTGGACATAATTCCAACAATCTCCCACTTGTACTGGAATCTCTGTATTCATAATCCTTTTGTCTCAATATCTCGATTAGTCATAAGGCAAGATGAGTGTCATCCTTATAAAGCTTAATCATGTTCATCGGACTCTGATTTGACACTGACAATCCAAACGACTCGGGACAGTCCGTTTGAGCATGGCCATGCATTTTCCAGTATTCAAATCTCCGATTGGCCTAGAGATATTCACTCCATTTATATTGGAGGGAAAAATCCCGTCTTGTTCCATCACTGCAAACTACTCACTTCATAATACACCCAAACAAGGTCCTTATAACTATCGCTTAACGACAGCGTTAGACAATGATCAAAGCGCATCAGTTCATGTGCAGTCACATGCATGCGAACTCAGGTCTAAGGACTATACTCTATAGTCGTAGTGAGAATCTCTTATGACACAGATATAAATATCCTGAAGAGTTCTTATTAGCGGGTCATGTCCGGTCGTATGTACCCCAACATACACCTATGTACTGACTTTGATGCCGTGCATCTATGACACCCTGAAACTTGGTCATAAGTCACATACTAATCTAGTCTCACGCGGTTGTTGGTGTTCCAATTTCAACAACCTTCGACTAGGGACAGGATGATATAAGCCATCTATCAAATATAGGGTCTCATGATCAAGCTAAATGACTTCGATGACTCAAGATCAAGTCACTTACTTCGATGACCTATAAAATGGTTTATATCATTTTGGAACGATTATTTCATCACAGTTAAAATAATCTTGTAAAAATAATTTTATTAAACATAAAAAATGTTTTACAAGAACATATCAATAACTAAATAAAGCCCTCAAACTCCCACTCAAATTTAGATTACATTTCTATGTCTCTAATGCCTACAGCTTCAGTCAGGTACTCGAGCTTAGGCCTTGGGAGTGGCTTTGTCAATGGATCAGCGACATTATCATCTGTCGCAACTCGGATGATCTTGACTTCCTTTCTATTAATGATATCACGTATCAAGTGAAATCTTCTTAGTATATGCTTGGATTTCTGGTGTGATCTTGGTTCCTTTGCCTGAGCTATAGCACCATTGTTATCACAAAACAGTGCCAGAGGCTCAGCTGCATTTGGTATCACACCTAGTTCAATAATGAACTTTCGTATCCAAACAGCTTCCTTCGCTGCTTCTGAGGCGGCGACATATTCAGCTTCTGTAGTGGAATCAGCAACGGTGTCTTGCTTGGAGCTTCTCCAACTAACTGCACCGCCATTCAGACAAAAGATATAACCGGACTGTGACCGGAAATCATCTTTGTCTGTCTGGAAACTTGCGTCCGTGAATCCACTGACTTCAAGCACATCACTTCCACCGTACACCAAGAACTTATCCTTAGTATGTCTCAGATACTTCAGGATATTCTTGACGGCAATCCAGTGGCTTTCACCTGGATCAGACTGGTATCTACTCGTCATGCTCAATGCATAAGCAACATCAGGACGAGTACATATCATGGCATACATAATAGATCCTATTGCAGATGCATAAGGAATATTCTTCATGCGCTCAAGCTCAGCAGCCGTCGTAGGGCTCTGCTTCTTGCTTAGCGTTGTGCCATGTACCATTGGCGTGAAGCCCTTCTTGGAACCTGCCATGCTGAATCTATGCAGGACTTTGTCAATGTATGAATCTTGACACAAGCCTATCAGCCTTTTAGATCTATCCCGGTAGATCCTGATTCCAAGAACGTATGCGGCTTCACCCATGTCTTTCATGGAAAAACAACTTCCAAGCCAGTCCTTTACCGACCGCAGCATTGGTACGTCGTTTCTGAGAAGGAGTATGTCATCGACATACAGAATAAGAAATACTATCTTGCTCCCACTAGTCTTCTTATACACGCATTGTTCTTCTTCGTTTCTGATGAAGTCAAATTGCTTGATCGCTTCATCAAAACGAAGATTCCAGCTCCTCGATGCTTGCTTCAATCCATAAATGGATTTATGAAGCTTGCATACTTTCCCAGCATTCTTTGGATCTATGTAACCGTCAGGTTGTGTCATATACACATCCTCTTCCAGAATTCCATTCAGGAAGGCGGTTTTTACGTCCATCTGCCAAATTTCATAATCATGAAAAGCTGCAGTTGCTAGTAGAATCCGAATAGATTTCATCATAGCCACTGGGGAATAGGTTTCATCATAATCCACACCGTGAACTTGCCTGAAACCTTTTGCCACCAACCTGGCTTTATAAATCTGGACATTTCCATCCACGTCGATCTTCTTCTTGAAGATCCATTTACACTCGATGGCTTTTACACCAGCGGGTAAGTCAACCAATGAAAACACTTGGTTGACCGACATGGAGTCCATTTCGGAATCAGTGGCCTTACGCCACTTAGAGGAATCTGGGCCCATCATGGCTTGATTGAAGTTCGATGGTTCATCACCATCAATGATCAGAAGATCATGACAGTCAGTCACGAGGAATCCTTGATATCTCTCGGGTTCGTGACGGATCCTTCCGGATCTTCGAACTTCAGGTACTACAGGTTCAGGCTCTACAATTTCTTGTAGGTCCTCCTGCTGCTCTTCCTCATTAGGTTGAGCAGTATCCTGTTCATCTTGAATTTCTTCAAGCAGTACCTTACTCCCATTGTTTTTCTTAGAGAGAAACTCCCTCTCAAGAAAATTACAATCCCGGGCAACAAAAATCTTGTTCTCGGATCGTAGGTAGAAGTAATAAGCCTTGGTTTCCTTCGGATAACCAATGAAGTAGCATTTATCAGACTTTGGTGTAAGCTTGTCAGAGATCAATCTCTTGACATAGGCTTCACAACCCCAAATTCTAAGATAAGACAGCGCTGGAGTTTCTCCAGTCCACAATTCATATGGTGTCTTCGCTACTGCTTTTGATGGCGCTCTATTTAGGGTGAACACTGCTGTTAGCAGAGCATATCCCCAAAGGGATATTGGAAGGTCTGTGTGACTCATCATAGACCGAACCATATCCAATAAGGTCCGATTCCTCCTCTCAGACACACCATTCCATTGAGGTGTTCCAGGAGGAGTGAGTTGGGAAACTATCCCACACTCTCTCAGATGATCACTGAACTCTTGGCTCAAGTATTCTCCTCCTCGGTCGGACCGAAGAGCTTTAATGCTTTTGCCAAGTTGGTTTTGTACTTCATTTTGGAATTCTCTGAATCTCTCAAATGATTCAGACTTATGTTTCATTAAATAAACATATCCATACCTGCTGAAATCATCAGTGAAGGTAATGAAGTACTGGTAGTTTCCTCTTGCATTTGTGGACATTGGGCCACACACATCAGTGTGTATCAGGCCCAATAAGTCACTGGCCCTCTCGTTGGGTTTATTAAAGGGGGCCCGCGTCATTTTGCCCATCAGGCAGGATTCGCATTTCTCACATGACTCAAAGTCAAACGAGCCAAGAAGTCCATTCGAATGGAGCCTCTTAATGCGTTTCTCACTGATGTGCCCTAAACGACAATGCCATAGAAACGTTTGGTTCTCCTCATTAGGTTTGAACCGTTTGGTATCAATGTTATAAATTGGCGCGGATTGATCAAGTATATAAAGCCCATTCGTAAGAGGGGCACAACCATAGAACAAATTATTGCGATTGAAGGAACATAATTTATTCTTAACTGAAAAATCATAACCTTCCAAATCCAACAAAGAAACTGAAATAATATTTCTGCTTATCGCAGGTACAAAATAGCAGTTATTAAGTTCTAAAAACAATCCCGAAGGTAAAGACAACAAGTATGTGCCTACAGCTAGTGCAGGAACTTTCGCTCCATTCCCAACTCGTAGCTCCACTTGTCCTTGCTTCAGCCTCCTACTGTTGCTGAGTGCCTGCATATTAGTACAAATATGAGCCCCACAACCAGTATCCATAACCCATGAGGTATTATCAGAAGTAGTTGTATTAACTTCTATAACAAAAATACCTGATGAAGAAGTCTCCAGAGTCTTCTTCTTCAATTCCTTTAGACCTTCCAGGAATTTCTTACATTCTCTCCTCCAATGCCCTGGTTCTTTGCAGAACCTGCAGATGTCAGTAGGCCCAGCCTTGGACTTGGGCTTGGGCTTGGACGTGTCCTTGTCCGAGACTTGAACAGCCTTAGCCTTTCCCTTGTCCTTGGCAGAGGATTTCTTAAAGCCCTTGCCCTTTTGTACCATAAGCACGTTGGGGTCCTTGGCTTTCCTCAAGTTGGGCTCTGCAGTCTTGATCATTCCATGAAGCTCAGGCAATGTCTTAGTCAAGCCATGCATATTGAAGTTCAGAATGAACTGATCATAGCTTGCAGGCAAAGACTGCAGAATGATGTCGCAGGCAAGTTCATGGCTGATAGGGCAGTCGAGTTTCTGAAGATGATCGAGATAACCCATCATCTTCAAGACATGAGGACTCACTGCCGCACTTGCAGCCATCTTGCAGTCTAAGAGGTTCTTAACTGTCTGAAACCTCTCAGTTCTTGCCTGCTCCTGAAAAAGCGATTTCAGGCTTGCCATTATCTCGATGGGCGACAGCACACTCTCGAACTGCATCTGCAGTTCAGGAGCCATGGTTGCCAACATCAGGCAATAGACATCATTTTCATCTGACGAATGCTTTTCCCAAGCATTCTGCAGATTCCTGGCGGCATTGTTTGGAGGCCTCTCGGGGAGGGGATCACGAAGGACATATTCCTTCTTCTCCTGCTTGAGGACCAGCCTCAAGTTCCTCGACCACGTCAGGAAGTTCGTTCCAGTCAGCTTCTCCTTGTCGAGAACAGACCGGATTGAGAATGTGTTTTGTGTGCTTGTTGTAGTCATTGCTGAAAATTTAAGATAAAAGGATTTTAGTTAATATGTTCAATATGATTAATCTCGCATTATATTCAATAACATTAGTTACCCTCAAAAGAATATAATGATTCCAAGATCCACATATAACTAAGATCAAAGTGGGCCACTGGCCGTCACCCAACCTTAGCTTATATCGGTAAGCCCTATCTCGGCTAATTATATCTGTGATATAACTCTTGGTTGTGAATCTGGGCCCGAGGCCCAATCCACTCTGATGTCTCAAGGTCCGGGACTCCCGATGACCCAGTCAAGAAAACCAGACTATACAGTCATGTAATCACTAATGTCTGGGACTCCCAATAACATTAATGAATCACAAACTGTCTTACCCACGCAAAAGATAGACACCCTCACACTGTAAGGCCATGTGTACAATTGAATGGGTTTCAACAGCTGACATAGACTGGACAAGACATCCAACGCTTGATATTATTTGAGGTTTATAGGTTTTCTTAAAATCTCATCCCAAAATAGAAGATTACTATTTTGGGAAACTTTCCATTTTGGGAAACCTTCTGTTTTTGGAAACTTTCATAATTGGAAACTTCCTAAAATTGGAAACTTTCTAACTATAGAAATTTCCTAAATATCCAAAACATGCAAATCTAGAAACTTCTATTCCAAGAAACTTTCTAATTTAATATTTTGGAAACAAATTAATTTAAAATCGAATTTTAATTATTAAATAAAATTTTAAATTAAATCTGAAGAAGAGACTCAAATAACTGGCCCAATTGTTTTAACTTCTTGGCCCAAGGCCCAAGAATTGGTCTATGTCCAAGACATAACCCAATTGCCCAATTAAATGACATAACCGGTCTGGTTCATTAAAATTGGTCTAACCAAGATTAATTACTACGATAACCACAATTGTTAACCGGTCATTTACTAAACCGGATTTTCTCAATTTATTTGGTCCAACCAAATCAAATTAGAAAACCACTGGTTTAGGCACTAAATCCAATTTTAAACGACATTGGATTTCTTATCACGGTTTAACCAGATTTAATAATTTTTATTAAGTCTGTAAACCGTGACGATTAAATTTTAATTATTTTAAACCGAACCATAAACCAAACTGAACCGACCGATTGGTCACGTGAACCGATCACGATCGGGACGAGAGGCGGGACGGGACGGGACGGGACGGGCGATAGGCTGGTCGAGAGAGGCGGGACACGGGATCGGTCCATCTCTCGCGCCTCAACGCCGATCGGGACGATGACGCGACACGATCCGGCTAAGCGATCGGTCCGTTCGTCGTGTACCGATCCGGACGTGTGATCCGATGCCGATCCACACTCCGACGCATACCTTTCCTTATGGATCGGTTCATGCGATTTTAGTTTAGGGTTTTAACTTTTGTTTCTTAAGTGTTTTCTTATCATATTTCAAGCAATGATTGATTCAAACACTTCTAAACAACCTAAACATGATTCTAACAAGAAATCCTAATAGAACCAATGGCTCTGATACCACTGAAGGATTGTTTAGTGTTTTTCCTGGTTCAATTCTTCTTGATTAAACCCTACTAAACATATTGGATCTAGGTTCTCTTGCAGAATCATAAAGAGATCTCAGTAAATACCTTGTTTATGCAGCGGATTAGAGAGGTATCGTCAGAGATCAATAGAACCGCCAAGGGACAGCTCCTCCAGAGGTTCACACACGCACACTTCAGGAAGATGGCTGCTAGACCAGAGAGGAGGGAGGCGCAGAGAGAGTTGAGAGAGAGAGAGAGCTAGGTCAAGTTTTATTTATTAAACTTATGTCTAGTTCTTTTGGGCTTTTGGGCCCAAGTCCCAATCTGATTAAATCCCTTAGATTTAATCAGGCCCTTTAATCTCTCTAAGTACAGTAAATGCCTGGCACTTTTACTGTACTTCTGCTGAACCATTCCTTTATAGTTTCCTGTTAGCTTAGGCGTGTGACCCATATGGGATCATATAATAAAGGCAATAAATCCAAGACTTATAGATCATGAGCGGACTCTAGCAAGCCATCACGACCCCCAGTATTATATGACTTATGTCTGATCATTGACATACTCTTACTTTCTAGAGACAGTACAGAGATTACTGGACATAATTCCAACACTTAGATCGCTCATTAGACTCTTGTTGTGTTTTTCAGGTGTAGCAGCGACGGACGCGGGAGGTCCTCGGTGTAGAGTCGGGATTGCTTGTGGCGGGGTTTGATTCGATAATTTTGGGGGTGTTTTATTCGGTTCGGCAGCTGCGCTATTTTGTGATTTGATTGGTTGTATATGTATATCGATGATTGTTTGTAAAAACTCGTTAAACGTTGTATTCAACGTTTGATTACCCAAAAATGAAATTGTTTTCCTGATATGAGGTTTTAGTCCGAACCGACACAACTCGTTGAAATAGTGCAAGTAGTACTGCTTGTGCTACGGATACGAGGATAGCGAAGTCGGGGATAGGTTGGTGCGAGCCTTTTGTCTCAAACCGATCCGTCTTTGGCTTCGTCCTGTGGCGAACTTTTCCTGTTCAACTTGCTCAGATTCGATCGGTCATGTTCTTGTTTGATTGTTGACCGGTCAGCTCGGCGGTCAGCGGAGAATGGGAAAGGGGCGTTACACCCAGCCAAGGTATCTTACCTTTTTTTTTAATATTTTTTTTTTTAAAGCAAAAAAAAAAAATTTAAAAAAAAAAAAATTGGACCAATCCTGTAGCGCCTACGTAGGCGCTACAGGCAAGATACGTATCTTAGCTAAGAAACTTATGCGGTGAGTATGTTAACTGTTCATGTGGGTTCCACGTGAGACTCACAATATTTTAATATATTTTTGGTAAGATACTCACCTAAGATACTTGGATATTCATGCTCACAATATTTTAATATATTTTTAGAGCATGAATATCGCTGATACCCAGCCATGGTATCTTAACTTTTTTTAAATATTATTATTATTTTTTTTAAAGGCGAAAAAAAAATCAAAAAAAAAAATTGGACCAATCCTGTAGCGCCACGTACGCATCTTAGCTAAGAAACTTATGCGGTTAGTATGTTAATTATTCATGTGGGTCCCAAGTGGAACCCATAATATTTTAATATATTTTTGGTAAGATACTCATCAAAGATTCATGGATATTCATGCTCTTAGGTAACCGAATTTATTAGCTCTCCAGTTGATAGCAACCAATATTTACCATTATCATTATATTATTGCAAAATATCGAGATGTCACAAACCACTCAGATAAGCCTTTGATTAATTCTTTTTGTGCACCCAGCAAAATTTTATACTCCACAATAATTATTTTCTGTCTATAAAATTGTTAAATATTTTTGTTTGAGTTATTTGGACGTTTTAAATTTTAAACAAATAATCTCTTATATGCCTGAAAATCAGTATTTGAAATTTTTTATTTAAAAATATTTCTTTATATTAAAATATAGTTTTAACTTTCAACCCAGCTTAGCCTAGAGCCACGCGTGTTTTGATCCCACGTTCTCATACATATGCCTCAATATGCAGTAATGGACGTGGATTACCACTGTCTCCAATTAATAAAAATACTTTAACGTGCGCCATCAAATTAATATACGCAGCGCAATATGATGAAGATAAATAAATATATTATAAGCAAAATAAAATAAAATAAAACCTATAAATAGACATACATACAGATCACAGAGCCGCTTGTAATAATAACAGAGCTATAGAAAAAAAAACTAAAGAAACGGTATGATGTCATCTTACTCCATAGTTTCTCTTCTGCTTCTTCTTATCTCTCTTTCGCCTGCGGTTATCTCGGATGGCGAGTCTTTCCAGAAACTTCTGTTACCGGAAAGTAAATCAGGCCCTGAAGCTTTCGCTTTTGATTCCACCGGAAAAGGATTTTACACCGGAGTCTCTGGTGGTAAAATACTCAAGTATACTCAAGAGACGGGGTTTGTCGATTTTGCACTGATCACAGAATCATCGTAAGTCTCTTTTGATCTCAAACATATCAGCCGTTTCTTTGTGAGCACTGTCTTTGTGAAACTATGAATCATTATCATCACCTTATTTTTACTGCAAATGTTTTGAAAAATATATCATATTCGGATTTGAATCTATTAGACTTATTCATATAGTTGGTTCATATAGTTGATTTATATAGTTGGTTCATATAGTTGGTTAAGTCTCCTTTAGCTTACTCAACTATTGTATATAAACCCGATTGTAAAGTCTTTTCCAATTAATGAGAAATCTTTCAGCTTGAATTCAATATGGTATCAGAGCCTTCTCTCTGAGAATTCGTTAACGCTTCCGCCATAGATTTCTCGTTCAAGCTTCGTCCATGAAATCGCATCTTCTGCAATGAGCGTCTCAACTCCTCAATTGCTTTCCGATTTCATCTTCCAAATGCTTCTCACAGTGATTCATTTGATTTCGTTTCTTTACCTTTTTCTTGTTTCTTTTTCGCTCTCGTCTTGTTGACCTCGATTCAACGCCATTTCTTCTTTTCTTTAAGGTTTTTGGCTTGATTCTTCTTCGTCGCTATCAATTTCTATACTGGAAATGATTCTGACTACTGATAATCCTGTGAATCCAAATGGAGCTGGAGGTTCGTCGCAATCGCACGATCCGTATGCGAATCCCTATTATCTCCATTCCTCAGATCATGCTGGACTCCAGCTTGTCACCGATCGTCTTTCTACTGGATCAAAATTTCATACTTGGCGTCGTTCAATTCGTATGGCACTTAATGTGCGTAACAAACTTGGCTTCATCGACGGTACAATTACTCAACCTCCTTCTACGCATTCTGATGCTGGTTCTTGGTCAAGATGCAATGACATGGTTAGCACTTGGTTATTGAATTCGGTAGATAAGAAGATAGGTACGAGTTTATTGTTCATGCCAACTGCTGCTGCGATTTGGAAAGATCTTATAACCAGATTTAAGCAAGCTGATGCACCTCGAGTTTATGAAATTGAACAGAGTTTGAATTCTTTGATGCAAGGTTCTCTTGATGTTAGTGCTTATTATACTACCTTAGTTACTCTTTGGGAAGAGTATAAAAACTACATTGAGATTCCTGTTTGTACTTGCGGCAAATGTGAGTGTGATGCTGCTAAGCTTTGGGAGAAACTTCAACAACGTAGCCGCGTTACTAAGTTTCTTATGGGATTGAATGAAGCCTTTGAACCTACACGACGACATATTCTCATGTTGAAACCCTTGCCATCTATTGAGGATGCTTTCCATATGGTTGCACAAGATGAACGTCAGAAGAATCTTAAACCATCAACACCATTGGATAATGTTGCTTTTCAGGCTGTTGCTTCTTCGAATGCTGGTTATACAGGTTAAGTTGATAACACCGCATTTGCAGCGGGGTATAAATCTCAGCAAAGACCTTATTGCACTAACTGCAACCGTACTGGACACACTATTCAGAAGTGTTATAAGCTTCATGGATATCCTCCTGGACACAAGTTGGCTCAGAAGAATTCACAGCCCTCCCAACAGATAGCTTCACATGGAAATCATTCTCAACTTCCGTCTCAGCCTCATTATCACCAGTCTTCAAAGACTGCAATGGCAAATGCTGTCGCTGGACCACCTGCATCAACACTTGATCTTAGTCAATTCTCTATTGATCAGGTCCAGTCTCTAATACATCATCTCTCAGCACATGTCCGGATTCCAGAGCAGAGTTCTCCTTACCCTACAGCTACCATCACAGAACATGGTGCTATGGCTTCCACCTCTACTGCTGGTAATGTCTCGGTTGTGTTTCCTTCCACAAATCTACGCTTTGAAAATCATTCATTCACTTTTCAACATCATTGCCTTTCTACTCTTTATTATGTTCTTCCACAAAATGCTTGGATAATTGACAGTGGGGCCACTAGTCATGTATGCTCAGACTTATCATTGTTCACTAAAGTGTTTTCTGTTACATGGGGTCACAGTCTCTCTTCCAGATGGCACTAGTGTTTCAATCACTCATACTGGCATTGTGCATATTTCTGATAGTTTAACATTGCACAACGTTTTATATGTTCCCACTTTCCATTTCAATCTGCTTAGTGTGAGCGCTTTACTTTCTCATAAAAATATGTCTGCTCATTTCTATCCAATATTTTGTCTTCTTCAGGACAGTTCTCAGGCCTTGATGATTGGTAGAGGCACACTTTTACACAATCTTTACATTATGGAGACTGATGTCACTCATTCCTCTACCAACTATTGTGGATCCTTGTTAGCAGATGGAGAACTTTGGCATAGGCGCCTTGGTCACCCATCTACCAACAAGTTAATCTACCAACAAGTTAGAGTACCTTTCTAGTTCTATTCCTATGTCTAAGTCTACTCATTCATTCTGTGATGTCTGTCCTTTAGCTAAGCAAAGAAAACTTCCTTTTGTGTCTCATAATAATCTGTCTGCGTCTCCCTTTGATTTAGTCCATATGGATGTTTGGGGACCGTTCTCTACTGAGTCTATAGAAGGTTATCGATATTTCTTTACTATAGTTGATGATTGTACACGGTTCACTTGGTTATACATGTTGAGAAATAAAAATGATGTGATTTCTATCTTTCCTGCTTTTCTGGAGCTTGTTAAAACTCAATATCAATCTGTCATTAAGATCATCCGTAGTGACAATGCACCAGAACTTGCTTTTAAACAGATAATTCAGAGACATGGAATCATTCATCATTTCTCTTGTGCATATACACCACAACAGAACTCCATAGTTGAACGCAAACATCAACACTTGCTTAATGTTTCTAGGGCCTTGTTGTTTCAATCAAATGTCCAATTAGTCCACTGGCCTGATTGTGTAAAGACTGATGTGTTCCTTATTAATAGAACACCATCTCTTGTATTAGGAAAGCTGTCTCCTCATGAAAAACTATACAAGCATGTTCCTGATTATTCTTTCTTACGAGCCTTTGGGTGTTTATGCTATGTTTCTACTTTGCTGAAGGATCGGCATAAATTCTCTCCACGTGCTAAACCTTGTGTATTTATAGGATATCCTCTTGGTTACAAAGGTTATAAGGTTCTTGATTTAGAAACCAACATAATTTCTATTTCTAGGAATATCATTTTTCATGAAACAACTTTTCCTTACAAATCTGGTTCTTCTTCTGTGCATGACACTGATTTGTTTTCCTCATCTATCTTGCCATTATCTACTCCTGTTTGCATTGATCATTTGCCTTCGTTAATTCCTGATGTGGTTCTGGATACTGGTTCATCTGCATCTCCTGCCCCTCATGTTCCTGTTTCACCATCTAGTGCCATCTCTGTTTCACCAGAGACTGTTACTCCTGTTCCAGCATTACCACTTGTTAACAATGATCGGCCTAGGCGACAGGTGAAGGCTCCACGCTACTTATCTGAGTACCACTGAAATCTTGCACAAAACACAACCTCAGGTGCTTCTTCCTCTGTTCTTTACCCTTTTTCATCTGTCCTTTCTTACTCTAAACTCTCTCCATCCTATCAGTCTTTTGTATTCTCTTGCACTTCTGAGACAAAACCACATACTTTTAAACAAGCCATGGCACATCCTCATTTCCCTAAAGCTATGGATGTGGTGTTATCTGCTCTTGAATCTAAAGGCACATGGACTGTTGAGAGTTTACCACCTGACAAGCATGTCATAGGCTGTAAGTGGGTTTATACTATCAAGTATAATCCAGATGGATCTATAGATCGTTATAAAGCTCGTTTGGTTGCCAAGGGCTATACTCAGCAAGAAGGCATTGATTATATTGACACCTTTTCACCAGTTGCTAAACTTGCTAGTGTTAAGCTTGTTTTAGGATTGGCTGCTCGTATGGGATGGACTCTGACGCAGATGGATGTTACTAATGCCTTTCTTCATGGGGATTTAGATGAGGAGATATACATGAGTCTTCCTCAAGGTTATACACCTGCATCTTCTACCATTTTGCCTCCTAATCCTGTTTGTCGTCTTCGCAAGTCCCTTTATGGGTTGAAACAGGCCTCACGGCAATGGTATCATTGTTTCTCTTCTGTGGTTCTCAAGGCTGGTTATGTTCAATCTCCAAGTGATACTACTCTATTTGTCAAACACACTGCTACAACTTTTGTGGCTCTCTTGGTCTATGTGGATGACATAATGATTGCTTCTAATGATGAGAATGAGCTGCAGTTTTTAAAGGATGCTCTACATACTGCTTTCCAAATCAAAGATATGGGAGCTCCTAAGTTCTTTCTTGGCTTGGAGATTGCACGAAATAGCACTGGTATTTCTCTTTGCCAACGCAAATATGCTCTTGACATCCTTGCCTCTACTGGAATGTTAGCTTGCAAACCAGTCACTGTACCAATGGATCCAACAGTTCATCTCCGTCGAGACTCAGGCATTCCACTTGCCAATGCTACTCCTTACCGAGAATTTGTTGGGAATGTCCTGAAATCTATTGTACTTGCTCTAAGTGAAAGTCGTATAGTCGAGATGAGACAATCACATAACACTAGGTAGTCATAACGCTTTGCTAGAAGCCACTTATGATCAATGAGTTGAGAACTCATTGCTAGTGTTATATGATCCTACAGGGTCACACACCTAAGCAAACTGGGCGTTAAAGACGAGGTTGATCATTAATGTAATGATCCAGTGAATGCATATTTGATATGCATTCGATATCAATATTCTGTGGCAGCGTCGATCATTGAAGATAGTGCATCGATCGATGCACTCGCGGATTAATCAGATTAATTCGGTTTAATCGTTGGTTAATTCCGTAGTGGTTTAAGCCGACATATATAAGATATATGGTCGACCTAAACTCGTCTCTAACCTAATACACAACCACCAAAATACAGAAAGAAACCTCTCTGGAGATTAGATCTCTGTAAGGCACTAGCATCCCTGCGGTCCAGTTTGTGTGCGTGTGGATACCAGTAGAGGCGCAGCATTTGAGGCGCTTAGTGATCTCGATTATCTGCTAATACTTCCGCTGCAAATCATCAGGTAAATCTGAGATCCCATATATTCAATTATATGAACCTTAGATCCTAGGCTCGGAATTCAGACTAGGGTTGCTAATCCTGATTAGAACTGCTAGAAATTCCTTCAGTGGTATCAGAGCTTTAGGGTTCCATTGAATCTGTAGCATGTTGATTAGATTGGTTGAATCTGAATCTGTGTATAGTTGATACAAACTTGCTAAAATTCGTTTTCCTGAAAACCTAGTTTAGGGTTCTGTTCGAAAACGTTTAAGGGTTTTCTCGCATGGTGTCGATCGATGCCAATCCGGCATCGATCGATGCAGGGCGAAAGCCCGAATAAAATTTAGGGTTTTTCGCATGGTGTCGATCGTTGCCAATCCGGCATCGATCGACACAGGGCATCGATCGACACAGGGCGAAAACCCGAATAAAACTCAGTTTTCGCCTAGTGTCGATCGACACAAATGTTGTGTCGGTCGACACAAACCTCACGAGATTGATGAATCGGTTCAATTGGATTGGACCGGTTATCGAGCTTGGTTAAAGATGGTCGAACACCGTGAATGGTTTGATGGCGATTGGTTTAATTAGGTTGGCATCGACCGATGCTAACGTAGCATCGATCGATGCTTACCGGTATTCAAAACCGGATCAATTGGATTGATCGGTTGTCGCGGATTGCTTTTGGTTATCCTGCATCGATCGACACTATAGTAGTGTCGGTCGACACCAGGTTGGATGATTGGGTTATTGAACCTGAAATCACAGAACCGAAGCAAGACAAATCAATTAATTATAAGAATTAAAACATAATAAAACTGAGCGTTTTAAATGGTTCCGTTCCTCAACCAAATATCAAGTGATACTTGATGTCTTTCCAATCTTGTCAACTGTCAAGACTCATTTCATTGTACGATAGGCTTGCAGTGCAAGGTGTCAACAATTACATGAGTAAGGCAGGAAGTAATCGTGTTAATGGGCTTGCAGTGCAAGGCATCAACAATTACATGACTGAAGAGATTGGTTTGCTTGACTGGGCTATCAAAATCGTTTTGGGCCCAGAGACATCAGGTGGATTAGACATGAGATGTCGATCCACAACCAAGAGTTATATTGGATATAACTAGCAAAGTTGTTGCTTACCTAGATAGCTAAATTTGGGTGATAGCCAGTGGCTCACTCAAGTTCAGTGAAGTATGGGTCTTGGATCATTATATTCATCTGAGGAAACATTGTTTGAATATAATGCGAGTTTTCTTAAAAGTTAATATTTCTCATTTCTTGAACATCATAACTAAACCTTTTACTTTCTTTGTTCTCAGCTATGACTAACACTCATAATAACTCTTTCTCCCTGCGATCCGTCCTTGAGAAGGACAAGTTAAATGGATCTAATTTTCTCGAATGGTATCGGAACTTGAGAATTGTTCTCAAGCAGGAGAAAAGGGACTATGTCCTGGAAACTGTTCTCCCTGAAAAACCGAGATCCAATGCTGCACATGCAGAAAGGAGTGCTTGGGATAAGCATTCCAATGATGTGGTCGATGTGAATTGCCTCATGTTGGCTACCATGAACTCGGACTTGCAGAAGCAATACGAGAACGTGGAGTCGCCAGTGGAGATGATTACTAGCCTGAAAAGCATGTTTCAGGAGCAAGCACGAACTGAGAGATACCAGACGGTTAAATCTCTCATTGAATGCAAGCTACCAAAGGACAGTCCGGTCAGTCCTCATGTCATTAAGATGATGGGTTATATTGATAACCTGGGAGACTGGATTGTCCCATTAGCCAAGAGTTGGCTACTGACATCATACTGCAGTCACTGCCGTCAAGTTATGATCAGTTTGTTATGAACTATAACATGAAAAACTTGACGAAGACGTTGACTGAACTGCATGGCATGCTCAAGACAGCTGAGCCTAATATCAAGAAGGGCACTCCTAATGTACTTATGGTACAAGGGGGTAAGAAGTTTAAGAAACTTGGCAAAGGCAAGGGAAAGGGCAAGGCAGTCCAGGTTGAGAACCAGGACACACCTGCGCCAGCCCCGAAGCCCAAGCCGGGCCCATCTGAGACTGATAAGTGCCATTACTGTAAAGAGCCTGGGCATTGGAAGAGAAATTGCAACAAATTCTTGGAAGAGAAGAAGAAGAAGAAGAAGACTTTCGAGAATTCATCTTCAGGTATTTATGTTGTAGAAGTAAATGTTACTACTTCTGGTTCTACTTCTTGGGTATTGGATACCGGCTGTGGTGCTCATATTTGTACAAATATGAAGAGCCTAAGCAACAGTAGGACGTTGGAAAAGGGACAAGTGGACCTGCGCGTGGGAAATGGAGCAAGAGTTGCTGCATTAGCCGTAGGAACATATAACTTGTCTTTACCTTCTGGTTTGGTGTTAAAACTTAATAATTGCTACTATGTACCTGCGATAAGCAGAAATATTATTTTTATTCCTATTTTGGATGTGGAAGGATATCAGTTTTCAATAAAGAATAAATGTTGTTCTTTTGATTACAATGATATATTTTGTGGTAGCAGCCCATTAGAGAATGGGCTTTATGTTTTAAACCAAAGCACACCAATCTATAACATTAACACCAAGAGATTCAAATCAAATGACACGAATCAGACCTTTCTATGGCATTGTCGTTTGGGCCACATAAACGAGAAACGGATTCAAAAGCTCCATAGTGATGGGCTTTTGGGCTCATTTGATTATGAATCATGTGAGAAATGTGAATCTTGTTTACTAGGCAAAATGGCAAAGGCGCCTTTCAACAAACAAAATGAAAGGGCCAATGACCTATTGGGCCTCATACATACAGATGTATGCGGCCCAATGAGCACAAGTGCTAGAGGAAATTTTCGATACTTCATTACCTTCACTGATGATTTCAGCAGGTATGGCTATGTCTATTTAATGAGACACAAGTCGGAATCCTTTGAAAAGTTCAAAGAGTTCCAAAATGAAGTACAGAATCAACTTGGCAAAAGTATTAAGGCTCTTCGATCAGATCGTGGAGGAGAATACTTAAGCCAAGAATTCAGTGATCATTTGAGAGATTGTGGAATTGTTTCACAACTCACTCCTCCTGGAACACCACAATGGAATGGCGTTTCTGAGAGGAGGAATCAGACTTTATTAGATATGGTTCGATCAATGATGAGTCTCTCAACTCTTCCATTATCCTTTTGGGGATACGCTCTAGAAACGTCTGCGTTTACACTAAATAGGGTTCCGTCAAAATCAGTTGCAAAGACACCACATGAGATGTGGACTGGAAATGTTCCGAATGTGTCTTTCCTGAAGATTTGGGGTTGTGAAGCTTATGTTAAGAGATTAATTACAGATAAGCTCGAGCCCAAATCTGATAAATGCTACTTCGTTGGTTATCTTAAGGAAACCAAGGCATACTACTTTTACAACCAATCCGAGAACAAAGTGTTTGTTGCTCGGAACTGCGTTTTTCTTGAGAGAGAATTTCTTTCCAAGAGAAACAGTGGGAGTAAAGTACAACTCGAAGAAGTTCGAGAACCGCAGGAAAATGCTCAACCCGTAGAGGAAGAGCAACAGTTGGATCTACAAAGAGTTGTAGAAACGGCGCCTGTGGAGCCTGAAATTCGCCGATCCGAAAGGATCCGTCACGCACCCGAGAGATATGGATTTCTCGTAACCAATTGTCATGATTTGTTGATCATTGACAGTGACGAGCCAACGAATTTTGAAGAAGCGATGATGAGCCCTGACTCCGAAAAGTGGCTGAAAGCCGCTGAATCCGAAATGGGATCCATGTCACAGAACCAAGTATGGACTTTGGTTGATTTACCCGATGGTGCAAGACCCATTGAGTGTAAATGGATTTTCAAGAAGAAAATTGATGTGGATGGAAATATTCAGATATATAAAGCAAGGCTAGTGGCAAAAGGTTTCAAACAAATTCATGGTATTGACTATGAAGAAACCTATTCACCTGTCGCCATGCTTAAATCCATTCGGATTCTCCTAGCAACAGCTGCTCATTATGATTATGAGATCTGGCAGATGGACGTGAAAACAGCTTTCCTTAATGGAATACTGGAAGAGGATGTGTACATGACACAGCCCGAAGGTTTCATCGATCCTAATGCAGCTAAGAAAGTATGCAAGCTTCATCGATCCATTTATGGATTGAAGCAAGCATCTCGGAGTTGGAATCTTCGTTTTGATGAAGCAGTCAAAAAGTTTGATTTCATCAGAAGCAAAGAAGAACCATGTGTTTACAAGAAGACTAGTGGGAGCGCAGTTGCATTTCTCGTGTTGTATGTAGATGACATACTTCTTCTCGGAAATGACGTTCCGTTGTTACAGTCTGTTAAGACTTGGCTCGGAAGTTGTTTTTCAATGAAAGACATGGGAGAAGCCGCGTATATTCTTGGAATAAGAATCTATAGAGATAGATTAAACAAGTTGATTGGACTGTGTCAAGACACTTATATCGATAAAGTCTTACACAGGTTCAGAATGCAAGATTCCAAGAAGGGCTTCATACCAATGTCTTATGGCATAAGTCTCAGCAAGAAGCAGTGTCCTGAGACACCTGCTGAGCGAGATCGCATGAGTCGGATTCCCTATGCCTCGGCGTTGGGATCCATCATGTATGCCATGCTCTGTACTCGTCCAGATGTTGCTTGTGATTTAAGCATGACGAGTAGATACCAATCGGATCCAGGTGAAAGTCACTGGACAGCAGTCAAGAATATTCTGAAGTATTTGAGAAATACTAAGGATAAATTCTTGGTGTATGGAGGAAGTGATGAGCTGGTAGTAAGTGGTTACACAGACGCAAGTTTTCAGACAGACAAAGATGATTTCCGATCGCAATCTGGTTACATCTTCTGCCTGAATGGCGGTGCAGTCAGCTGGAAGAGTTCCAAGCAGGACACTGTAGCAGATTCCACAACTGAAGTTGAGTACCTCGCTGCTTCTGAAGCGGCAAAGGAGGCTGTTTGGATCAAGAAGTTCATCACTGAACTTGGTGTGATTCCTAGCATTTCTGAGCCAGTGGCTTTGTATTGTGACAACAATGGAGCCATTGCACAAGCAAAGGAACCTAGATCACACCAGAAATCCAAACACATAGAAAGGCGATATCACCTTATCCGTGATATTGTGAATAGAGGAGATGTGAAGATCAGCAGAGTCCCGACGGACGAGAATGTAGCTGATCCACTGACCAAGCCCCTCCCAAGACCTAAGCATGAGTTTCATACTACTGCTGTAGGCATTAGATTTCTTAAGATATGATCTTGTTTTCAGTGGGAGTTATATTTGTCTTTTAGTTATGACTTGATGTTCGTAAAACATAATTTGGTTATGTTATTTTAATGAAATTGTTTCAGCATTATTTAATTGTGTCATTAAATAATAGTCCCAAATAATTTATGACATTTTATAGGTCATCAAGTATGTGACTTGATCATGAAACCCTATAAACAAAGATTGTCATGAATTATGTTGGTCCCTAGTCGAGGTTGTTAAAATGGGACATTAACAACCACGTGAGACTAGTATGTGAGGTGACTGATGACTATGTTTCATGGAGTCATTTAATAAGAGTATTAAAGTCAGTCACATAGATATGTGTTAGAGAACACATGATCGGACTTGACCCGTTAATGAGAACTCTACAAGATGTTATATGAGTGTCATAAGAGTTTCTCATTACGACTAAAGAGAGTAGTCCTTAGACCTGAGTTCATCATGTCCTCTCTTATATGGATTGGTTCGTCTTGACTTTGTCAAACGTCAGCCGTAACTGGTGATCATAAAGACACTGATTAGGCGTACCATGAAATATAAAAGAGACATGGATGGAACAAGATGGGATTTGTACCTCTTATATAACAGGAGTTAAATATCTCTGGGCCTATCGAAGATTTGATACTGGAAATGCGTGGCCGCGCTCAAACGAGGTGATTATCAGTCGTTTGTTTTATCAGTACAAATCGGGATTCGATAAACGTGATCTGGCTTAATAAGGATGACACAGTTCTTGCCTTATGCTAGATTGAGATATAGCTACAAAGGGATTAAAGGAATAGATGATTCCAGTACAAGTGGGAGATTGTTGGGAATGTCCTGAAATCTATTGTACTTGCTCTAAGTGAAAGTCGTATAGTCGAGATGAGACAATCACATAACACTAGGTAGTCATAACGCTTTGCTAGAAGCCACTTATGATCAATGAGTTGAGAACTCATTGCTAGTGTTATATGATCCTACAGGGTCACACACCTAAGCAAACTGGGCGTTAAAGACGAGGTTGATCATTAATGTAATGATCCAGTGAATGCATATTTGATATGCATTCGATATCAATATTCTGTGGCAGCGTCGATCGTTGCAGATAGTGCATCGATCGATGCACTCGTGGATTAATCAGATTAATTCGGTTTAATCGTTGGTTAATTCCGTAGTGGTTTAAGCCGACATATATAAGATATATGGTCGACCTAAACTCGTCTCTAACCTAATACACAGCCACCAGAATACAGAAAGAAACCTCTCTGGAGATTAGATCTCTGTAAGGCACTAGCATCCCTGCGGTCCAGTTTGTGTGCGTGTGGATACCAGTAGAGGCGCAGCATTTGAGGCGCTTAGTGATCTCGATTATCTGCTAATACTTCCGCTGCAAATCATCAGGTAAATCTGAGATCCCATAGATTCAATTACATGAACCTTAGATCCTAGGCTCGGAATTCAGACTAGGGTTGCTAATCCTGATTAGAACTGCTAGAAATTCCTTCAGAATTGATTGGACGCTTACTTTATCTTACCATCACACGACCGGATATCACCTTCGATGTCAACTATCTCAGTCAGTTCCTGTCTTCCCCAACTGATGAACATTTACAGGCTGCTCATCGTATACTTCGTTATTTGAAGAATAATCCGGGTCAAGGTCTCTTCTTCTCTGTCGACTCTGAACTATGCTTGAATGCTTTCTCTGATGCGGATTGGGCTACATGTCCAGACTCTCGCAAATCCATTAGTGGCTTCTGTGTCTACCTCGGCAAATCTTTGATCTCTTGGAAATCTAAGAAGCAACAGACTATTAGCCGTAGCAGCACAGAATCTGAATATAGAAGTATGGCTCTTGCTACTTGTGAACTGCTCTGGCTTTCTCAACTCTTACGTGACTTGTCTATTCCGACTACAACTTCTGCCAAGCTGTTTTGTGACAACAAGTCGGCCATTCACATTGCTACAAACCCTGTGTTTCATGAGCGTACGAAACACATTGAGATTGACTGTCATACCGTCCGAGATCAGGTGAAGAATGGTTTTCTGCGACTGTTCTCTGTGTCAAGTGCTAATCAACATGCCGATATCTTGACGAAGGCACTTCATCCTGGTCCCTTCCATTCTCTTCTTACTCGTATGTCCATTTCAAGTCTCTTTCATCCAGCTGAAGCTCTCGTTGTGTCATCCTCCTCATTCTTTATTCGTGATTCAGCACCAACACCGGTTTTGATTTCAGAGACTTGAGAGGGGTGTATTAGACTTATTCATATAGTTGGTTCATATAGTTGATTTATATAGTTGGTTCATATAGTTGGTTAAGTCTCCTTTAGCTTACTCAACTATTGTATATAAACCCGATTGTAAAGTCTTTTCCAATTAATGAGAAATTTTTCAGCTTGAATTCAATAGAATCCGTTGTTCTGGAATATATGATTTAGACGATGATCAAATATGCTTTCAGGGGTCAGAACGAGTATACAAAAATAGGTAGACGTCACTAAATGTTGACAAATTCACACGCATAATATTTTATTTCCTACTACATGTGTTTTATATCACAAAAATGGGATAATGAACAATATTTATTACTTTATCCAACCATAAAATTAGATGAGCGATTATGAACTTTATGAGGGTCTTATTGGATTGGTGATTTGGTAGATTTCAGTTTTTTCCCCAAATCTCTACTTATTGGATCAAGAATTTATACAAATTTTTATAAATCCAAGCTTATTGAATTAAATATTTATATAAATCCTTTCAAATCACCCCTTATTGAAAATTAAGGATTTCATCATTAAAATATATGAAGAATTATTGTGAATTATTTGGAAAGTGATTTGTAGTTAAAATTTAGTCGATACAAAATTCCATCTAGTGAGATGGTATTTGTAAAGAACTGAAATATTATTTCCCTTTTCAAAACAATGTAAAAACAAAACTCATTCATTAGTCGGGTCTTCCTTTCATAGTACCCTGAACTGAGTCTGAAAACGAAATTGGAATCAGTGATGGAAATTATATACCGACCCTGCTGCTTCGTTCGAAAACAAGGAGCTTGACGAGATCGGAATCCATCCAGATCAAATCTGAAGGAAGGCGATCAAAGAAATTATGCAGTTTTTTTTTCAATTATGTTCCTAAGTGAGATAAGTATTCAAAGGTAAGTAATCAAAGAGGCAGATTGTACATTTTTCGACAAACTTGAATCGATAGAAAGTCTGAAACGATACACATATAAGGAGAGCCAAAATTCAAGCTTATGAAAGAATGATCCACACACCGGGTATTCTGTAGACTTCTTTTTAATTGCATTACAAGTTTCAGAATGACCTGAGATTGGTTCAAGACAAGAGCCATTTGGGGATGTTACTTAAGGATTAAGTTGAACACACCGCTGCATTACGCTTCTGGTTACGGGAGGAAATAGTGTGTAAGCCCTCTCCTAGAGAATGGTGCTGCCGTGTAAGTCACTTGTAGTGAAACGACTCCATAAAACAATTAATTATTCATGACTTTAGTTAGTTAAAAGACGTTTTTTGTTCTGTGTATGGGTGTGTGGTCGCATGACTCTTCAAAACCAAGACGAGAAGACACCCATTGATGTGGCCAAGATGAACAACCAGCTTGAGGTGGTGAAGCTGCTGGAGAAGGATGCTTTCCTTTGAGCTTGGGTTTAAAGGAAGCTCTATGATCATGTTATTGTCTTTGAGGGATTTGTCTTGTGTGGCTCTTGTCTTGAACCAATTTCAACGAATTTTTCTCAGAAATCCGCGGAGTCATACCAGAAACGGAGTAACACGAAATGGAAGTACTGGTTAGATGAATGGGTAGATACTCAACGAACCAAGAGCAAAGGAGCTTGAAGATCTCGACTTGTCTTTAAAAGCAAAACGAAAAGACGAGATTTTGAATAGAACTCCGAGGAACTCATTGCCAAGAAGATTGGCTAGTAATAACAATCACAGAAGACAAGTTTCAATAAGTGAAGAGGACAAGTGCATAGCTAATGTCTCCTTGGTTAAGGGGATTTAACATAGGCCGTTTGAAATCATGCAATAGTACTCTATTGAACGATCTCAGCATTAATTCTGAACGATCTCTGTCTAGATGGAACAAGTAGAGCAGCTTGAGATGATGAGTGGGATTTTGAACCATGTATACATATCGCATTGCAAAATACAAAAGATTAGATGATAAATACCTTAGCAGATCGACAAGCAAGAAAAGCAATAAAATATTTTTTTCCTTGTTTTTCAAATCCCTTTAAATCTCTATAATTATTTCTTAAAAATTGTTCAAATAATCTCAAATCCCTTTAAAATTTTCTAGAATTTGTATTTATTGAAATTCTCTCAAATCACCATTCCAATAAGACCCTCTATATGTATATGAAATGTGTGGACGAAGCTCCTCTCCCTCGTGCTTATCGGCGATCGGCGTATATTAGCAATGTTGTGTCGTAAAATCCAAAGTCTTAACAAACTCCATCTCAGCAAAATCACACACACGTGAAAAAGTCAAAACTAACGTGTCTAACATACACTCATGTAAACAAAGCTAGAGATATGTATTTTATAACATGCTAACGTAATTTATATTTTATTTTATTGTTTTAAATTGTTATTTACAATTTCTAGGAACTCTTCGTGGTGCGACGGAGTAACTGGGACGGCTTTAGCCAGTATATGCGGTCGACCAGCGGGGATAGCCTTTAATGAGAAAACAGGTGATCTTTACGTCGCCGATGCTCCGTTGGGTCTTCATGTTGTTTCTCCCTCTGGTGGCTTGGCCGTAAAGATAGCCGACAGTGTTGATGGAAAGCCCTTCAAATTTCTCGACGGTCTTGACGTTGATCCAACTACTGGTGTTGTCTACTTCACTTCATTCAGCTCACGCTTCACCCCACTGTAAAGTTTTTTTTCTCTCTCTTTTCCTCATTTTCTATACATGAATTGATTGTGTTGATTAATCAAATAATTTACAAAATAGGATTGGCAAATCTATTTATTTTTACATAATAATTTTAAGGTAACAAATGATATATTTTTAACTTTAATTATGACATTTTTAACAATTACAAAAGCAAAAAAAAAAATCAAATAGGATAGAATCTGAATATTTAAATTAGTTCCCTTTTTTTAATAAACGTGTTTAAATTGATACGTAACCGGTCTTCAAAATAAATAATCCATTCCAAAATATTTACATACAATTGATTTAAATTGGTAAAAGGAAGTACATATTCAAATAACTGTTGTTTTGTTTTGGATATACATTATTTGTTTTATAAACATATGTTTTTTTTTGTTATGTATGTAGCCAAGTGTTGGTTGCATTGGCATTAAAGGACGCGACCGGAAAACTCTACAAATACGATCCATCAACTAAGGTCGTGACCGTATTGATGGAAGGTCTAAGTGGCTCAGCTGGTTGTGCCGTGAGCTCGGATGGTTCGTTCGTGCTGGTCAGTCAGTTCACAAAGAGTAACATCAAGAGGTATTGGATCAAAGGACCTAAAGCTGGTTCTTCTGAAGACTTCACAAACTCGGTTTCGAACCCTGACAATATCAAAAGAATCGGGTCCACTGGAAACTTTTGGATCGCTTCGGTCGTGAACAAGATCATCGTGCCTACGAACCCATCAGCGGTCAAAGTCAACTCTAATGGTGAAGTGCTTCAGACAATTCCCCTAAATGAACAATTTGGGGACACTTTGCTTAGCGAAGTTAACGAGTTCGAAGGTAGTCTATATATCGGGACTCTCACTGGCCCTTTTGCTGGGATTCTTAAGCTTTAAATTTGTTTAAAAGTGTGGTTAGATCTCTGATTTGAAGGCCGCCGGTGTTTACGATCTCTGTGAATTACTTTATATTTACTATTGAATGTTGAAAGGTCACAATCGTATATCATGTTGTTCGTTTTTATATTCAAAATGATATGTTTTTAACCAAGTATTACTCCCTCCATTTCATATTAAAACTAAATATTTGTTTCAAAATAAGTTTCATTGTAAATTTTAAAACATTATCACTTTTATTATTGTGTTTTAGCTTATCAATAAGTGTGAGTATTATTTTATAAATATAAAGGAAAATATCAATCATGTTCAGTTAATTATTATTTGGCAAAAAATACTTATAATTTAGCATGTAAAATATAAGTTAACATATAAACTAGATATACTCTTATGTGATAAAGTTTTTCGCCACGTTGCTTTACCTGTTTTTTTTGGACGAAAAATAGGTGACTTTTAGGATAAACTTTACCGCTTTATTTTTTACAGTGATTATATCGTCAACTTCTGCTATTTTCTGATTCCATCTTAACAAATCTTCTCTGCAGTCTTCTCGCTTTTTCCTTGTAGCTCGTTAGCTGTGGCTTAGTCTTCAGGATCTTAATCTTGGCTCCAATTGTCAACCTTTATGCCTCTCCTCTTAAGCCCAGTGGACTTGTAATCTCAACCACCGATTCAGTCTAGTGGTTTAGGGCTTAAATCTTGGTTTAGGGCTTAAATCTTCCCCACCAAAATCCAGCAGGTATTCGTGTTATGCTTCCTCGTGCATGGCATCTTGATGGACAAATTACTAGCTGTATCAATGAAGATGATACAATCCAGTTCTTCTTTAGGCATGAGCATCAATTGTTGACAGTGTGGGATGATGGTCCGTGGAGTTATAGGGAATGGATGCTCGTGATGGATCGTTAGACTCGTTGATTGTACCCTGATTATCTCCATACCTTTCCTTTTTGGTCTGTATCCAAAACTTTCCTGATGATTTGCGTAGAATGAGCTATCCAAGAAATTGGCAGTTTTATTGGTCATGTCGACGAGGTCTCCATTCAACAACCAACATGTTTCCAAGAAGGTGAAGTATGGATCTGAGTCTCTATGAATGCTTATAGTCGCTTAATATTCACTCATTATTTCCTCATGGATAAGCAAGCGGAACCTATTTGATTCAATTCACCTATGATAAGCAGCACCGTTTCTGCTCAGTTTATGGAAGTCTAACCCATGATGCCGACCGTTGTGTTTTTCCTCCCCCTCCTCCGCATCTGGTGCTTCCCTCAACCAATAAGTCAACCTAACTTCCCACTCCCTCTTAATGAGTATCAGATCTATCCTCCTCTTCACATCCCTCGCTCTCTAGTTGGCCCTCTCTCAATTAATGCAGTAGGCGAGTACTGACTCCAACTTGAACTTGGTTGACTACTCAAGCAACATAATGCTGAAAATTCTGCAGTGGAGGCTATTTCTTATCCACCTCTAGGTATTCCACCGTTTCCTCCCTTGCAACCGAATGCTATTCAGGAACTCGGGTCTACTTCTGTTGCAGCCCCATCTCATGGATTGAAGCGTAAGGTCAGCCTCTCTAATATTGATGACGAAACCTCATCGACTTGACCAAAGATAACATGTTCTTTTACTGATGTTGAAGCAGGCTTGATGGCGCATCCTAAGCCACCAAATCATCCATGAGACTTTTTCACTAGAATTGTCAAGTTTTGATGAACCCCTTGACAATTGCATACCTTAAGGATATCATTTGTAAATATATGATTGATATCTTGTTCCTCGTTGAAACGAAAAATCAAGATAGGTTTTTACAGAAGCTCGCCGATGATCTCCACTATCCTCATCATTTTTTGGTCTCTCCGGATGGCCTCAGTGGAGGGTTAGCAAATTTTTGGAAAGACTCGGTGAAGTGTTATTTTGTGTCTCTTCCAACGCTTCACTATTCAGACTTAGTTATCGATACAGCCTCAGAAAAATTCAAATGCTAAGATCACTTGATGATCAGATGATTCCTAAGCCTAGCTTGCAGAAGATGGATTGAAGGTAGATGTGGTGGTAGAACTTGTGATTGACTCTCTCAACCTGTGGGTTTGATTGACTCTCTCAATCTAAAACAAGTTATCTGAATCACTCAAATAAACTTATCTGAGACTCCTAAGAACAAAGTGAATCACTCACAATATTCAGAGAAGTAATACTTCACAAATAACAAAAACTTTGGAAGAAAAATAGAATATTTCTATTGACTTTAAAATGGTTGACAAGGGTGATTTACAAAAAAATTCGAAGATGAGCTTTTATAGTCTCATAGAAAACTGTCTGAAAGGTCGAATACAAGAAATGAATCACAAAATATTAAGAATATGGTTGTTGGGATTTATTGAAAAATTTAGCCAGAAATGGAAAGATGAATCTTCTTGAGTCTTGAAAGCTTTGACATGAATTTATAGTGTCTATGTACATTCTGGATGATGTTATAAAGCTTCAATTCATTGCCAAACTTCAGGAAAAGGAGCTGTTGGTGATTGATATCTTTTGGTTCCAAATTAGGCAAGTGTGAGAATATTGAGATCCTCTTGATCCTATGACTGTTGGTGTATGAGAACTTGATAGAGAACTCTCCTGGATGTTTGAATGTGTCTCCTGAATGTTTAGATATATCTTTTGGTTGCCAATATCTTGTTTGTAAGTGATTGAATCTTTGAGTCTCCAAATAAAGCAAGCTGAGAATCATCTATTTTAGAAAATGAATAACTTCTTCATCCGAACTCCATTTGTGATGATTCAAAATCTCCATGATTCCTTGATGGGTTAAGCTTCTGGAACAAGTTGAATTGTAGCTTAATTCCTTCTGGTTGGGTAGATATACTCCAAGACATGCATATATGTCTCTGGTTGACTCATACTGGTTCTCTCCAAGTGTTTTGGTTGATTGATTTATGTCCTCTCCATGCTCCTTGGTTGATGATGACTTGATGTCCTCATCATACTCTCCCTCTTGAAAAGGTTTCGACCTCGAAACTATATAACGTGTACCAAGAGAAAGTAAGTTAGCTTTCATTCTTCTTTGTGACCTTAGGGTCTTGCCTTTGTAGCTAGTTGGATTTGTAATGTGTGGTGCATCATGGGGTTCTCCTTTGAGAATGTATGATAATAGCACTCCTCTGCTCTGGCATGGTATGATGTTTCTTTCTTTTAGCTGATAAGTATTTGTCTCTTCTTTGGTGACATCGTTTCTGCTCATATTTGGTGTCTTGGCTACTTGTTTTAGTAGCAAATTATGTTCTGAAGGAGCTCCAATGCTGTCTGATACCTTAACACCTACAATTATCTTAAAATTTTGAGCAAGAAACAAGTGGATTATGGGTTTATTATGATGATATAAATTTATTAAACTTGCTCTCAAAATACCTATGGAAAAATGCTTTTGTTCTTCTTGTGGACAGAACACTGATTCCTCATTTGACAAGTTCATTGAGTTATTAAGAACAAACTGTATATAAGAATTACTTACCAGATCAACACTTTTAGTGTTTTGATTCAGCTTGGACATCATGGTAAGATGTCTTGATGTTGGATCTGGTGGTTTCTCCTTGATTTCTCCTTTGGTCTCAACAATCTTAGCTCTACCCGCCTCATCACTTGAATCTAGGAACAAGTGCATTATACCAGTAGCTTGAGAGTTAGAGACTTTAAGTTCAGAGGTAACCTTGCATTTGGCTAGGACTAGATTTCTTTCAGGTCTCTGATTTGCTTGTGGCTCTTGTGAACACAAGTAAATCTATTATGGTCTCTTTACTAAGGCTTCCTTTGCCTTATGCTTCATGGTTTTGCATGTACCAAAATCAATTCCCAGAGACAAGAACAAGTGCATTACATATGAGTTTAATACCATAGGAATAAATTTGGTGAAACTTAAACTCAGCATTGGGAAGTTGAAACATGATATGCTCCTTGTTTGTTTGCACTGTTATGTTGTTCTGTTCCTTTAGTCTACATATGACTAAGGCTTCTTTTTGGTAGTCATAAATTGATGTAATACTCCGAGTTGCTAGGTTGTGTGAAGTTGTGTTAGGTAGCACTTGCTGATCCACTTGTTCGGTTGGTGTTGCTACTGCCTATGGCCGTTGGCTTCCTCTTTCTCCTTTGAACAAGGCATGTATGAGAATTGCCTTTCTTCACTGTGGCTTATGTGTTCTTCTTCTTATCTTATTCCTGAATCAAAACTCTTTGACACATACAAGTGCATAAATTTTGAACTGGAAAGTGGAGAATCTGAATGAGATAAACTATAACTTTCTCTAGTTACTTCTGTTTTATCTCCTAGTAGAGTTTCTCTCATTAATTTTCTACTGGGACAGTTTGCAGAAAATGCTCTTCCTTAGGACACCTAATAACATGTACGTTCTTTGGAATTCACAAAGTCAGAAGACTTACCTTGTGTTGACATGGTTAACAGATTAGATTGGGTTTGGTTTCCTTGGATGAAACTCCTGGTTCTCTAATATTCATAGAGTATTGATGACTTTGTTGCTGCTCTGTTCTCTCCTCCTTTAATTTCAGAATCTTCTTTATTCTCTTTGGGACATTTTTCTTTTGTTCTGTCATGTAGTTTGATGGATGCACGTGGCTTGGGATCCTCCTAATGTATTGCTCCTTGATTCCTTGTAAAAGGTATCTTGGAACATACTTCTTGCTCATGAGAAACTTCAATTGTTTCCAAGTGGTGATGGCTGGTTTTTGATATCTTTCTTCTTGCCTCCACCTTTTATATGCCCATCTAGAGAATAGATTTAGCGCATGGCAAAGCCTTTTGCCCTTTGGAATATTGTTGTACCAAAACCACTCATTCATGTCTCTCTCCCACATTAGATAAATCTCTGGATTTCTTTTACTTCCTGAAAACTTTGAAAGTTGAGGTAGGTGATGACTCAACCTTATCTTGGCTTGTCTGGTTGTGGCCCTTAAATGGTCAGGTGGTTCTGGACCAATGTCTTCATATTCTGGTTTATTTACATAGCCATTATCTTCTACATCTGACAAGACATTTTCTTCATGTCCCCAATTGTCTTCATCTTCTTCCATGTTATATTCTGTGATTTTCAAAGTTCAGAGTATCAAATTAACTTAATGGAAGAGATAAACAAGACTTGATTTTGAAAATGCTATGTTAGGAAATAAAAAATGATATTTCCTTTCTCTAGAGCACTCAAATAAGTAAAAAAAAGAAACTATAACCTTTTTGTCTTTTAATTTTAGAATTTGAAATACTTATACAGATATAGAAAACTAAAGGTAAGCAAACAAATCTTTTGATTTTCTTGTGGGAATTTCAAATCAAACAATGGATGCAAGCAAAAACAGAAGATGGATTTTTTTCTTTATGTGTTTTCGGTTTATGACAAACAAGAACAATAAACTATATGAACAAAAGTTTTTTTAATGGATTTTCTGATGGAAAACTTAAAAGTAAACATAACATAAGCAATAACAAATGAATCAAGGATTGAGTATTTTCTGTTTTTTGGTTTTTGTAATGGGGAAACATAACATAAGCAATAACAAAACTCAAACAAAACAAAAACAATTTTTTGTGGGTTTGGTATTTATTTGGTTCAAACAAATGACAAAAAAAATAACAGAATGCAATGCAACAAAGTAAGGATAGAAACAACCTGAGATAGGAGCTTTTGAAGTTCTAATATTAGATGATACAACCTCGAAATCACTCCAATGCTAAGATCACTTGATGATAAGATGATTCCTTAGCCAAGCTTGTGGAAGATGGATTGAAGGTAGATTGGTGGTGGAACTTGTAATTGACTCTTTTAACCTATAGGTTTGATTGACTCTCTCAACCTAAGAACAAGCTATCTGAATCACTCAAATAGACTTATCTGAGACTCCTAAGAACAAGGTTAATCACTCAAAATATTCAGAGAAGTAACACTTTACAAAAAACACAAACTTTGGAAAAAATAAAATATTTCTATTAACTTTTAAATAGTTGACAAGGGTGGTTTACAATGAATTCAAAGATGACCTTTTATACGCTCATAGAAAACGGTCTGAAAGGTCTACTACAAAAAAAGAATTACAAAATATAAAAAATAGTGAAATTTACTCCAACTAGTATTAATCTTTACTATTATTAATCTTTACTATAATTACTAGCTTGGTATCATTCACTAAAAATTTACTAAGTTAGTATTAAAAGTATGTAAAAAAACCAAATTGTCATTATAATTAAACTATTAACTAATTTTATTTTATCTTAAAAATATAAATAAAACATATAAAAATGAAAATAAAAATTTTAAAATAAAAAAAGAAAATAATAATCAAAAATAAAAACTTAATTAAAATTATAAAAAAACTAAAAATTATAAAAACAAAATTAAAAATTAAAAACTAAAAATTAAAAATTAAAAATCTAAAATTAAAAATTAAAAATTAAAAATAAAAAGAAAACTAAAATTAAAAATATATATAAACTAAAATAAAAATTAAAAATTAAATTAAAAATAAAAATTTAAAAATAAAAAGAAAAAATTTATAATTTAAAATTTAAAAGTAAAATTTAAAAACTAAAAATTAAAAACTAAAAACTAAAAACTAAAAACTAAAAATTTTAAAATTAAAAATTAAAAATTAAAAACTAAAAATTAAAAATTAAAAACTAAAAAAAAAATAATATTAAAAAGTAAAAACTTAAAAATAAATTAAAAATTAAAAACTAAAAATTAAAAATTAAAAATTAAAAATTAAAAATTAAAAATTAAAAATTAAAAATTAAAAATTAAAAATTAAAATTTAAAATTTAAAATTTAAAATTTAAAATTTAAAAATTAAAATTTAAAAATTAAAAATTAAAAATTAAAAATTAAAAATTAAAAATTAAAAATTAAAAATTAAAAATTAAAAATTAAAAATTAAAAATTAAAAATTAAAAATTAAAAATTAAATGTCACGTCATCAATTTTAAAAAAATCTGCACAGACTAAACTAGTTTTGTAATTTTTTAGCCTTTTTTGCCTGTGTTAGGGAGTTTTTTTCGAAATCTGCAACAAATACAAAACATCTGTAACACTGGAATAAAATCTGCTAAAACAATCCACAAAATCATGAAAAAACTGCAAAACCCCAATAAAATCTTCAACACTAGTAAGAAAATCTTCAAACAAAAAATGAACAAATCCGCAGGTATAAAAAAAAACTGCAACACATTGAACAAATCTGTTACACTTCGTACTACTTTAGCAATTAAAAAAGTACTTTTCTTTTGTCCCGGATTTATTTTAAATCCGTAACAAAAAAAAATCTGCGACACGTACATGTAAATCCGTAACACCAATTCCGTAATTATACAAACAAATCCGCAACCACAGAAATCTGCAACACGTGACTGCGGATTTAATTTCGCAGGGAAGGTGGCATTTTCGTAAATAATTTATTTTTTTCGCTGACAATGGAAAAAAAAAATTAATAGCATTTCTGTAATCATTTTTTTTCCTTCCAAATGATGATAGGGGTACTTTTAGGTAATAAAATCTTGAGAAAAAAGCCAAAAGATTAATCCTACTCTAATAATAACTATAATTTTTCATACTAGATAAGTAATTTTCCCTATAACCGTTGTGATTTATTGGAAAATTTGGCCTGAAATGGAAAGATAAATCTTCTGAGTCTTGAAAGCTTTTTCATGAATGTATAGTGTTTAGGTACATTCTGGATGATGTTATAGAGCTTCAATATGTTGCCAAACTTCAGGAAAGAGAGATGTTGGTGATTGATCTCCTTTGGCTCCAAATTATGCAAGTGTGAGAATAATGAGATCCTCATGATCCTATGGCTGTTGGTGTACGAGAACTTGATAATGAACTCTCATGGATATTTAAATGTGTCTCATGAATGCTTAGATATCTCTCCTGGTTGCCAATGTCTTGTTTGTAAGTGATTGAATGCTTGAGCCTCCAAATGAAGCAAGCTGAGAATCATCTATTTTAGAAGTTGAATAACTTCTTCATCTGAATTCCATTTGTGATTCTCCATGATTCCTTGATGGGTTAAACTTTTGAAACAAGTTGAATTGTAGCTTAAGTCCTTCTGGTTGGGTATATATGCTCCAAGACGTGCACATATGTCTCTGGTGGACTCATACTGGTTCTCTCCAAGTGTTTTGGTTGATTGATTTATGTCATCTCCATGCTCTTTGGTTTATTTCTGATGGTGCCTCTACTGACTCTTACTTATGTTTACGGTAATCCAATGAGATCTCCAAGGCAGCATCTGCGGAAGCGTATGTCTGACTTAGTTCTGGATAGGCAGGATCTTACATATGTTCTGAATAGGCAGGATCTTTATCCTAATGCATGGGCTCAGCTTCTCAATTGGATTGGTTCTCATCGTAGGACACTACTTCTCAATATACAGATGGTAATAAATGGAAGTGAGTTAAACAATTTCGTTATGATAATAGGTGGCGTCATATTCAAGAAATTCATCAATTGATTCATGACACCTGGGAGACTTCTTGTAATCATCTTGCCCCCCTCACCCAAGCATTTCTGAAGCTCTGAAGCGATGTCGCTAAAGTTTGGCCAAATGGAGAAATGATTATGATTTTAATTCTCACAATAAAATCATGAAGCTTCATGAAGCTCTCCAGCAAGCTTATGATACTCCCACTCTTGACCATGATCTTATCTATGATCTTCAGCTCTAGTTGAATACATAATATCATCTTGAGAGGAATATTGGCGACTCAAAAGCAGGATCCAATGGCTTTAGGTTGGTGATCGAAATACTAAATATTTCCACGCCCTTACTAAGCAACGCCGATGTTTCAATAGGATTACTTCGTTAGAAGATGCACATGGCTATTTGCAGACGGATCCTAAGAACATTCAACATGTGCTTTATTCATATTTTAAGCAGTTGTATTCCTCCTCTTCTACTAATACGATGCATTAAGTTCTTCAGAACCTTCAGGCTCGAGTGTCCCCTGAAATGAATCTTAAACTCCTGAGCCAGTTATTGAATCTGGATTTTTTGAAGCTCTTTCTCGTATGAGTGCCGATAAGACACCAAATTCTGATGGTTTCAATGCATGGTTTTATAAATATCATTTGTCTTCTGTAAAGTCCAGTGTGGTGGCGTTTGTTAAATTGTTCTTTGCTAGTGGTTATCTTGACTCGGAGCTGAATCATACCTAGATATGTCTTATCCCCAAGACTGCTTCTCCCACTCAGGTTAAAGACTTTCGCTCTAGCAGCTTATGTAATGTAGCCTATAAACTGATCTCCAAAATCTTGGCAGAACAACTCAAGCCCTGGCTTCAGAGTCTGATCTCTGAATTTCAGTCCGCTTTTATTCTCGGAAGCCTCATAACATACAATGTTATTTTTGATCATGAACTCCTCCATTCTCTCTGTATCAAACACATGAAGACCCCGTACAATGCTCTCAAGCTGGACATCTCAAAGGATTTGATAAAATTGAATGGCCTTTTGTAGTTGTTGTCCTTCAAAAGCTTGGTTTTGCTGCACATTAGTGTCACTGGGTAATGCAATGTCTCTCCTCTGTCTCCTTCTCAATTCTTTTTAATGGCTCACCAGGTGATAAGTTGTTTCCGAAGAGGGGGATTCACCAAGGAGATCCTCTGTCTCCTTATATTTATATGTTATATACATAAAGTCTATCATCACTCCTTACTACTGCCATGAATGACTCTCTTATCCATGGTTTTCGAGCTAGCAGAAGTGGACCTCCAATCTCCCATATGCTCTTTGCGGACGAATCACTGCTTTTTCGAGCTGCTGAAACGGAGTGCCAACATCTTCTCAACCTCCTTCGTTTGTATTCTGAAGCTTCAGGTCAGTACATCAACTTTCAGATACCATCTATTCTTTTTGGTAAGAATGCTGATCCAGCTCTTCAAGCTCGCATTATGGATCTCATGGGTATCCATAAGATTGGTGGCTTTGGTCTCTATTTTGGTCTCCCTGAGTCTATAGATCGAAATAAGTTTGAAGCTTTCTCTTTTATTATTCAGCGTATGCAACATAAGATTGAAAGCTGGTACAGTAGGTTCTATCACCTGCTGGCAAGGAGATTTTGCTTAAGTTTGTTGTCTCTTCCCTACCTATTTACTGCATGTCATGTTTTTTACTGTCTAAGCGACTTGTCCCAAATCACAAGATTGGTGCGTCAATTTTGGTGGTCCTCTTCAAAGGACAGAAATCATGTTCCATGGGTTTCTTGGGACAAAATGACTCAACTTAAGCAATTTGGAGGTATGAGATTTCGTGATGTCCGTTTAATATCACACTTCTTGCTAAGCAGAGTTGGAGGATTATCAGTAATCCATCTTCCTTGTTCTCTAGAGTCCTCAAAGCAAAATACTTTGATAATTCATCAATTCTGACTCTGGTTTAGGCTCTCGACCTAGCCATGCTTGGCGCAGTATTCATCAAGGAGTGCTCTTGATGAAGGAATGGCTTTAATAGAAGGTAGGAGACTGCAAGGACATACGTGTGTGGCAGGACCCTTGGCTTGATACTCCTCTGAGACTTGCCTGCAGCTCCTTACCTCCATGTGACCCTTCTCTCACCGTCTCAGGTTTGTTTCTCCCTCACTCAACTCGTTGGAATGTTGATAAACTTGACGAATTATTTGATGATCATGATCTCCGTCTGATTACCATGCTCCATCCTCCTATATCACATGTTAATAACAAGCCACTCAGGATTTTTACTACGACTGGAGAATACTCTTTTAAATCAGGGTACCATCAGTAGATCAAAGCTGATATTCATCATGATCCGGATAACTTAATACGAATGGATCTGAGCAAGACTCATTGGCGTCTTAATATCCCTCCCAAGTTAAAACACTTTTGATGGAAAGTACTTCATAATGCTCTCTGTTTGTAGATACAATGGAAAAAAACTCTTATGTGATATCTTCTCTAACGACAACTACTCCCTATGTTTCATTTAATTTGTTTGCTTGACTTTTATTCATGTTTGTGTTTTGAAATGAGTTTCATCATTGGTAAAATTAATTGTTTTAAGTAATACTATAGTTATGCTTGTAATAGATAATACATATATATGTGATATATAATGTAAGTATGTAGTTTCTTAAATTATCCGGGTTTTTTTCGTCAACCGATTGCATTTCATGGGCCGAGGTATAATACAAACGGGCCTAGAGCCCGGTACAATGTAAAGCTAAACGCGTGAGTACAGAGTAAATGATAAGATCGACACGTGGCGACGTTAGGGTGAACAACGTCATGCAATACGCGTCAGTTGAAGAAAGCTCCGCAGGGACCACCTTACCGTCGTGGAAGAAAATGCAACTGCAGCACCGGACCACCTCACCAAAGCAGCTCGGACCATTTGTCGATCACCACATCCCGAATCACCATCCCAAACCACCTGCATCAAAGAAAACACATGCATAAGCTCCACCAAAGACCACCGAAGCCATGGAGGAGCCACCGCCGGTAGGACCATCTCCTAACAGAATCCCTATACGCTTGTCCTCTAAAACAAGGGCACGGCAGCAATATTAATCCAGACAGACCGGAGGAGCTCAACCGGAGCTCAGCAGGAAACTCAGGCGAAATACGGCGCAAGAAAGAGAGAGAGGGAGAGGGATCGAGAAATCGCACAAAGCGATAAGAGCCGGGATAACCCGGAGAAATCCGCAGAGGCGGAAGAAGCGTCGGCCATAGAAAGCAAGCGGAGTTTATTAAGATCGGCAACCGGAAACTGGGCAAAAGCCAGCCCGAGATCGAAACCCAAAACCAAAACCGAAAAGAACCGTCGGAGATCCGACGAGACCGAAGCCAACAAAACGGCGAGAAAAAGATAGCTCCCTCTGAAAGATAGGAAAGTGAGAAGAGGGAGCCATCAGAAAAAACTCGCCGGACGGAAGAGGAAGAGAAGAAAACCGTCCAACGATGGTGGCGATTCCGGCAAACCGGAAATCCTCCTCTCGCTAGAAAGAGAAACGGTCCGCCCAGATTAAACTATCCGGTTTAAACTACAAAATTAAGTATGGGCATATTTGTTTCTTTATATTCAACTAATTCGATTATTTTAGTCTGATTTTTTACACCGGCATGTATTGAGTTCGAATCCCCGAAGACGCAGTTTTACAAGATTAATGGAGGCAATTTTATAAGGAAGTTTTCAAGAGCAGGTGGAGCCGTTGATCGTGACCGTTGATGGATTCTCGTAGAACGGAGCTAGTATTATCTGTAAAATTATCTTTGTAATAGTTCTCATAATTTGTAGTATCAGAATTTTTTAAAAAACAAAAACACTTCCAATATTCAGCATTTAATGTGGAGCGCATGTATTTGACTTTTATTATTCACAAATCTGTCGAATCCTCCCCATAAAAGAAGTATATATGTCCATTTTTAAACGGAAAACAACAAATATAGCAAAATTTTAGTATTAAATTTTAGATTAATTACTATCTTAGTATCCATTACACTAAATTTACTAAGTTAGTACTAAGAATGAGTAAAATGACTTAATTATCCATTACATTAAATTTATCATTTTTATTATTTTTACTTAAGAAATCATTAAGAGAAAAAATAAACAAAAAAAAATTATTTTAAATAAAAACTGTTTTAAAAATGAAAACAATATTTTTTTCAAAATCGATATAACCTAGGTTAGGTTTTCTTAATTGGGGTTTTCAATTTTTCCCTTTTCGTCACCATCTTCACTTTACTCTCTCTCGCCGTGCTCACCTTGCTTTGTCGATGTCCTCGCCTTGCCGCCTCCGCCGATTTCCACTCCTCTGATTTCGTCGTCTCTGTCAGCCTTGCCAATTCTACTATAATTCTCTTCATCTTCCCCGAATCGACATGTATTCTCTCGGAATCATGATATGACTTTCGTTTTCTATGTTCTCTTGGTCTGTTTTCTCTTGTTTCTCGTGATTTGACTTCGGATTATCTGTGTTCTCTTGTTCGCTAATGTAATTTTGCTCTCGTCATTTGAATTCTCTCGCTCCGCCTCTCTTGATTTTTCCTTCGTGTCATTGGCGTCATAAAAAAATATAACACTTGTCATGTTCTTGTTTCTTGGTTTGTTAGTTGCTCAAGAGAGGCAATCAAACTTCTTCGCTATTGACAGGAGCTGCAATCTATAAACCATTGCATCTTTGCTATCATACCTTTGTCCCACAGAAATATCCAATGCTTTTAACTCAATTTTACGGTAATTTTCATCCTCAGCACTTTCGTGGAAAGCTTCCCTAAAGGCTTTTTTTCTTTGGCAAAGTAGGTTCTTCTAACTCTTTCATAACTCTCCCACAAAATTCATAATCCTTGTCACCAGAATTAGCACCATCCGAATCTTCACAGCAATCAAATACCCTTTCCTCTTCATCGCTCTCGTCATCTTCAACATCCTCTTCGATGATACCTTAGAGTTTTCACAATTTCTTGTTGTCTTCTTAAATGATACACATAACATACATGTCTTATCTTTGAATTGATTAAAGAAAGCTTCCATTTGTTTATCATTACCAACATAAACAGGAAGTGTGTTTTTTCTAAATGAACCAAAACCTCATTCGGAAACATATAACTAAACTCAGCAACATGATTCCTCTTGTCAACTCAGTAATCCTCATATACTGATTCTATGAATCCTTTAAAGGTAGAGTTATCCTCTACTCCTAGTGTTCTTGATCCTCTTTCATCAACATCAAATTTCTATCTTGTGTCATTAAATCTCCAACTACCACAAATTAGAACAATTTGAACCACAACCAGGAACAAAAGATGGCGACGAACTTTTGTGAGGGAAGATGACAATGGTGATGAATGGTATACTACTTATTCACGTTTTCACGTTTTTGAAAACGTGATTTCGCTATTTTTTACCATCCGCCAACAATTATTCAGTTATTCCGCTATTCTACTATTCATTTGACATACCATTCAAGCCCAATGACTTTTAATTTAACGTCATGTCGTCAAAACTTCCGGTGGAATTTTTACTCTTTGCAATAAAACTAAAAGATTTTCATTAAAATCAATCTAAATATTTCTTTTATTTATCACAATGTAATATTTTGTTTTAGGATAGATGCCATAACTACCATCCTGAATTAATGGGTTGCTACAAAAACAGAAAATTTCTTGAATGTGAGAAATTATTTTTGGAAAGCTCATATTTGTAATTATTTCTGTTTTTCAAATTTTTAAGTTATAATTTTCATAATATTACAAACATTAAAACGAAAATTATATATTAATTTATTAAATACTTACGTAATAAAATACTTTTTTAAGGACCTCATTTTTATAATTATTTCCGTTTCCAATTAATATTTTTTAAATAGTTATTTTCTAAATAATAGCAAAACAATTACGACATTTATATATACATTTCATAATCATTTTCCAAAATCTTTAGTAAATTTTTATGGATAATACTTTTTCAAATTTTAAAAATAAAATTTTAAATATTTTTTTAAAAATAATTATAAAATTACTCTTAACAAATCCGCAAACAAAAAAGAGATTATTTAATGCCATGTCATAAATAAATCTGTAAAAAGTTATTAAAAAAATTGCTACACATCTTAAAAATTTCTTACACTATAGTACTATTTCTATAATTTTTTCATGTCCCTCGTCTTTGTTACATAGTTTGAAAACTCTGCAACAAACACATTAAATCTTTAGTACTACATTTTAAATCTGCAAATTAAATCTGTAAATTATTCAAAAAGCTGTGAAATTACATAAAAATCTTCGAAACTAACAAAAAAATTTCAAAAAGATATCCAGCCAAAAAATAAATATGCAGAAATTTAATTAAATATGTAACACATTAAATAAATATGTTACACTACTACATACTAATTTTGGAATTTAAGGCTTCGGATGGTAAAAGCGATTTGAGTGGTGCATAATAAGCGGCTTAGAAAGTGTTGTACGATTTAAGTGTGGTACAATTGAAAAAAAACGCATCATGCGGAACAAGTGCGGTTAGGACATAACTAGCGGTTCAAGAAAATGTTTGAATAGTGAAAAAATGCAGTATGTGGTGGAGGAGAGATGATTGAATGGTAAAATAACAAATGATATGGAATATATAAATATTTAAAATTTTAAATAGATTAATAATAGTAATCTATGTTCGAAAACTAGGTAGGCGTTATACGTGCGCTCGGGGTAGGCCTAGCGCTGAATCAATTATTTGGAGATTATGCAGGGATTAATCAGGGATTAATTTTAGGGCATTTATCTACTTTTATAGATTATATAGTCTTGCATAATATACCGAAAAGTCGTGTTGGTGTAGTGGTAAGAATCCTTGAAACTCGCGAGAGATCCATGGTCATTTCGTAATCGTTTTCTTCCCTAGTTTTTTTCTCTGGAAATTTTAGCTATGGCCAATGGCGGACCTACATGCAAGCAAGGGGATTCAAGTGACATCCCTTTAATTTTGTCTTCTCTCTTATTTTCTTTATATGTAAAGATTTTGAACCCCTATATTTTTAGTTTTTGACACCCACTAACCCCGGTCTAAACCAATCCTAGGTCCACCAATGGCTATGGAGGCTGCTTGATTGTTTTACTTTTTCTATCATTTTCGTTCGTTTTACACCTTGTTTGTGATTAAAATTTATAGATCTGGTGTATAGTATTTGATTTTTTCATAACCACCGATTTTTTGTCCGAATACAACATACTCGCCAGGGATACTAATACAACATATTCTAGGTAATTTTGCAAATCAATTTGGTTATCAGTTCAGTTTGGTAAGGTCAAGTTGTCGTATACTATTTATATTGTTGTCAAAAAAGTAGAATTTTAATTACTTGTGGTTTATTTTGGTTAAAGTTAATTAATTTTGGAGATTATTTTTTTATTTCGAGTTAATTCGGTTTGTTATTTGATAATTTTTTGTATAATTTGGTATATGTAATTTAAAGGTGATGTACATGATTTCAAATTTTAAAATAAATAACCGATTGGTTTGATCAAACTGAACTGAACTAGTAACCGAATTTATTTGAACATTATGTCAATTGGTTCAACCGAGATAACCAAACCGAACTAAAAATTTTGGTTTGATTCGGTTCAGTTTTCTCCGTTCGGTTAATAATTCCAAAATTAGTGTATACAATTGTTTCAAAATTTTATAGTTATATATATAATACTAAACATAGTAACTACACCAAACCACTGACTTATTAGCATCAAGTGCGGGTAAGGCCACAAATTGGATCGCAGTTAGCCTTTTCTTTTATTTATTTATTTTTTGATTCACACATTCTACATAATTATATATGTGAATGTTGACATAATTTCAAAACATACATAGCGTTCCCCAGTTCTGCACTATACATTCATTGCCTTAAAAACATATTTTTATTTGTCTCAAATTTATATAACTCGGCAACAACAAAAAAATCTTCACCAAGTAAATAAAAATCTCAAGTTAAAAATCCGTAAGCAAAAAAAAAAAAAATCTGCAAAACAAATCCGTTACAAGTTAAATCTTCAACATATGTTTTCTATTCTGAAAAAAATAATCTATGAGCTGTTTTCAGGAAATGTGGCATTTTCGTAAATATTTTTCTCAATTGGCATGAAAAAAAAAATTAATTGTAATTCTGTAATTTTTGTTTCTTTCCAAATGACTATAGGGTACTATAGATACGGAAAAAAATCCAAAAAAAAATCTCAAAACATTAATACTTATCTAGTAATAACTCTACTTTTTCATACTAGATAAGAAAATCTCTCTAAATATTTTCTGTTTTCTATTTGAAAATAAATATTTTTTCATTTTCAAATCAAAATCTATAAATAAATATTTTTAGAGATAATATTACCTTTGAACTAGTACAAGGACAATTTTAGAAATAATACTATATGTGTTTTTTGAGAATCCACGACCAATGGCTCTACTTGCTCCTGGAATTTTTTTATAAGTTTGACTCCATTAATTTTGTATAAATTGTGTTTTAAGGGATTCGAACCCAGTACCAGCTGATGTAGAAGCTTAGATTCTTGACCACTAGACCATAGTTGCTTCCACAATATACAAATATTCAAACATAAACATTTTATTGTACTAACATTATATTCTCAGACTTTATGGTTTAGTGGTAAGGAGAGGAGTTCGGGATGTTATGGCGTTTGAATTTGATCCACTTGCTGCAAGAAACTATAACAAATTGTCATGGACAACTACATGGATATGGATCCATGCTTTAAGTCCATTTGCATACCCGAAGAGAGAGTCAATCAATAGGTTGCACCTCTTTTTTGAAATTAGTTTGAGCCCCCTATAGATCTGGAATACCCCATATTAAACAAAAATAACATTAGATTCTACATATCATTGTATTAAAATAACGTCGTCTGTCTTCGTCATTTCTCTTCTTCCCCAATTTTCGTCGGCTATTTTCTACGATGACGCGTCTTTCCAAAACTTCCAATGTCATAAGAAAGGTCAGGTCCTGAATCTTTTGCAAACGGTTCCACCTGAAAAGGGTTGTAAAATCCTCAAGTATACTCATGACAAGGGTTTGTCGATTTAGGAGTAAATTGAAAAATAAAATAAAAATTATTATTTTACGTTTTAATATTAAATTTTATTAATAAATATTATTCTAGTTAAAATTATTTATAATTTAAAATTTTAATTAATATTTAAATATTTGCGGGTTATCCGCGGGTACCCTCAAATTTAAGAGGGGCGGATGCATGTCGACTGTTTTTGCTTTGCGGGTTTGGCGGGACGGATTGATGCGGATCGAAAATTAGTTTAACTCTCTGCGGGGCGGGTCGTGGGTCGCGGGTTTAACCCGCTTGAGAGGGCTACGTGCAGCTCTCCTTCCCCCGGTCTTCGCCGCCAACATAGAAACAAAAGCAGAGGAGGGATCGCCGGAGACCGACGGCTTCATATCTAGAGGAAGCTTCGCCGGACTGCATTCTCAAAGATTTGCACAAAGCATCCATCAGCAGAAACTCTGACTAACCGCCGCGACGAAGAGAAGACCATGACCCTGCCACAACCACCGAAACTGGTAGAGAAAATAGGTAAGAAGAGAAGATCAAAGGCGAAAAAAAAGGAATTGTCCTCTTTCATTGTGAGAAAAAGACTGGCGAGTGCAAAGGTGGTAATGAAAAATTGAAAGAGCTAAAAAGAAGGAGCATTTAGAGAGACGGATGATGGACGGTACGAATAGATCTGAACACTAATTATCTAAAAAGTAGAATTGACGGTTGATAAAAATAATATGTTGACAGAATAAAAGCGAAAAATCAAGGGATAAAATAAAATAAAATACAAATTTTTTTACCACTTACGTAAACGTTTGAGTCATTTTTGTCATCACCGTGACAAACGTGTAACAAAATAAATGGATATCATAGTCGTCACATTGATATGAGGTTAGGGCTTTGAGTGCCACGCGCTCCCTCATCTCTCTCTCTAAAAAGTTTCAATCTTTTTTTTGTCGGTGATGGAGATCTCAGCGATGATGACGGTTATGTCGTTGCCGTGAGAGATCTCCGGCGATTTCTTGTTTCTTTGGGCTTAATGTCGCCGGGTAAGAATTGAACAGATCAGAGGTTGTCCTTGAAGTTACCTTGCTCGGTTGTGTGAGGACAGATGTCTTCCATGGCGGAGCTACCGGAGGGTGGTTCGTGTTTTGTTGTTCTTCCTCTGTGTCGTCAAGCTTAGGGGGCGTTGGAGGACTTCGGTGAGCTAAGGCAGGCGTCGGAGGCGGAGCAACGGACCGGATCTAGCGAAGAGTTGTAAATCGTCAAGTTTAGGAGGTCGGACGAGGACACCGGCGAGCTAAGGCAGGCGTCGATTCGGAGTCGAGTCCGGTAGCAGCGGAAGCCGCGGTGGGATTCGTGGTTGGAGACACGGCGATTCGAAGAGGACGGTGGAAGCGCTTGGCGAGGTTTTCACGGTGAAGGAGGAGATGACGGAGATAAGCGCTTGGTGAGGCTGTCACCGTTGCCGCCTCCTTCTTGCCTCTGAGAACGAGTCACGGTAAGGTTTGAGGCGAAGCCGAGGATAAGAATCTCGACTGGATCTGCTATCACCAGAGAAGGAAGACCAAGGGTGTCCGGACGCTACCGGTTCAGTCTGTGGAAATCTGTCTCCGGATAGCCGGAGGCGCCGCCGGCGTGAAGGTTGAAGGAGAAGGGTGTGGGCCTAAAAGGGGTTGCCCTAATTGCGGTTCGGTTTAAGTCGGTTTTGAGGTTTTCCTCTAGTTTTCTGTATTTTGATTTTGCGTCCGGTTTGTTCGATTTGTAACTGGTTTGCCGATTTACATCGGTTTGATGATAAATATCATATAATATTATTAAAAAAAAACAAATGGATATCAAAATAAAACGAAATGGGCACACGTTACTTAGTAGTACACTTGTGGATACTATAAAGCAACAACCATCAATATATAGGTGTTGGAATTATGTCCAGTAATCTCTGTACTGTCTCTAGAAAGTAAGAGTATGTCAATGATCAGACATAAGTCATATAATACTGGGGGTCATGATGGTTTGCTAGAGTCCGCTCATGATCTATAAGTCTTGGACTTATTGCCTTTACTATATGATCCCATATGGGTCACACGCCTAAGCTAACAGGAAACTATGAAGGAACGGTTCTGCAGAAGTACAGTAAAAGTGCTAGGCATTTACTGTGCTTAGAGAGATAGAAGGGTCTGATTAAATCCAAGGGATTTAATCAGACTGGGAATTGGGCCCAAAAGCCCAAAAGGAACTAGGCATAAGTTTTATGATTAAAACTTAACCTAGCCACCTTTTTTCCCTAAGCTTCTGCGCCTCTCTCTCTCTTTTTCTGCGCCTCCCACCTCCTTGGTCTAGCAGCCAATTTCCTGAAGTGTGCGTGTGTGAACCTTTGGAGGAGCTGTCTCTTGGCGGTTCTGCTGATCTCTGACCCATACCTCTCCATTCCGCTGCATAACAAGGTATTAGGTGAGATCTTTTATGATTCAGCAAGAGAACCTAGATCCAAGCATGTTTAGTAGGATCAATCAATGAGAAATTGAATCAGGATATACTAAACAATCATTCAGTGGTATCAGAGCCATTGGTTCTATTAGGATTTCTTGTTTAGAATCATGTTTAGGTTGTTTAGAAGTGTTTGAATCAATCTATGATAAGAAAACACTTAAGAAACAAAAGAATTAAAACCTAAACAAACCCTAATCAAAATCGCATGGACCAATCTATAGTGAATTGGTATGCGTCGGAGTGTGATCGTCGAAGGATCGCACGTCCGGATCGGCATGACGCACGGACCGATCATGGATCGTGTCGCGTGGTCATTACCGATCAGCGATGAAGCGCACGAGCGGATCGACCGAGCGGATCGCATGGATCGATCGCTGCGATCGCGTCCCGCTCTCGTGAGTCTCTCGTCCCGATCGCGTCATGATCGCACGACCCGAGCTCGCCGATCGCACGTCCCGTCCCGTCCCACCGTCTCGTCCCGATCGCGTGAAGCCTGCGGCTGTCCGGATCACGTCCCGTTTCTCGATCGCGTGAAGATTGCGACTCGGTCGTGATCGGTTCACGTGATCAGTCGGTTCGGTTCGGTTAATGGTTCGGTTTAAGATAATTAAAATCTTAATTCGTCACGGTTTAATAATTACAGATTTAATAAAATTTATTAGATCTGGTTAAACCGTGATAGGAAATCCAAAGTCGTAAAATTGGATTTAGTGCCTAAACCAGTGGTTTTCTAATTTGATTTGGTTGGACCAAATAAATTGAGAAAATCCGGTTTAGTAAATAACCGGTTGACAATTGTGGTTATCGTAGTAATTAATTTTGGTTAGACCAATTTTAATGAACCAGACCGGTTATGTCATTTAATTGGACAATTGGGTTATGTCTTGGACATAGACAAATTCTTGGGCCATGGGCCAAGAAGTTAAAACAATTGGGCCAGTTATTTGAGTCTTTTCTTCAGATTTATTTTAAAATTCATTTAATAATTAAAATTTGATTTTAAAATTAATCAGTTTCCAAAATCTGAAATTAGAAAGTTTCTTAGAATAGAAGTTTCTAGATTTGCATGTTTTGGATTATAGGAAATTTCTATAGTTAGAAAGTTTCCAATTTTAGGAAGTTTCCAATTTTAGAAAGTTTCCAAAAACAGTAGGTTTCCAAAATGGAAAGTTTCCAAAAATAGTAATCTTCTATTTTGGGAATGAAATTTTAAGAAAACCTATAAACCTCAAATAATATCAATCGTTGGATGTCTTGTCCAGATTATGTCAGCTGTTGAAGCCCATTCAATCGTACACACGGCCTTACAGTGTGAGGGTGTCTATCTTTTGCGTGGGTAAGACAGTTTGTGATTCATCAATGTCATTGGGAGTCCCAGACATTAGTGATTACATGACTGTATAGTCTGGTTTTCTTGACTAGGCCATCGGGAGTCCCGGGCCTTGAGACATCAGAGTGGATTGGGCCTCGGGCCCAGATTCACAACCAAGAGTTATATCACGGATATAATTAGCCGAGATAGGGCTTACCGATATAAGCTAAGGTTGGGTGACGGCCAGTGGCCCACTTTGATCTTAGTTATATGTGGATCTTGGAATCATTATATTCTATTGAGGGTAACTGATGTTATTGAATATAATGCGAGATTAATCATATTAAATATAATGCGAGATTAATCATATTGAACATATTAACTAAAATCTTATATTTCAGCTATGACTACAACAAGCACACAAAACACATTCTCAATCCGGTCTGTTCTCGACAAGGAGAAGCTGACTGGAACGAACTTCCTGACGTGGTCAAGGAACTTGAGGCTGGTCCTCAAGCAGGAGAAGAAGGAATATGTCCTTCGTGATCCCCTCCCCGAGAGGCCTCCTAACAATGCCGCCAGGAATCTGCATAATGCTTGGGAAAAGCATTCGTCAGATGAAAATGATGTCTATTGCCTGATGTTGGCGACCATGACTCCTGAGCTGCAAATGCAGTTCGAGAGTGTGCTGTCGCCCATCGAGATAATGGCAAGCCTGAAATCGCTTTTTCAGGAGCAGGCAAGGACTGAGAGGTTCCAGACAGTTAAGAACCTCTTGGACTGTAAGATGGCTGCAAATGCGGCAGTGAGTCCTCATGTCTTGAAGATGATGGGTTATCTCGATCATCTTCAGAAACTCGACTGCCCTATCAGCCAGGAACTTGCCTGCGACATCGTTCTGCAGTCTTTACCTGCAAGCTATGATCAGTTCATCCTGAACTTCAATATGCATGGCTTGAGTAAGACATTGCCTGAGCTTCACGGAATGCTCAAGACTGCAGAGCCCAACTTGAGGAAAGCCAAGGACCCCAATGTGCTTATGGTGCAAAAGGGCAAGGGCTTTAAGAAATCCTCTGCCAAGGACAAGGGAAAGGCTAAGGCTGTTCAAGTCTCGGACAAGGACACGCCAAAGCCCAAGCCCAAGTCCAAGGCTGGGCCTACTGACATCTGCAGGTTCTGTAAAGAACCAGGGCATTGGAGGAGAGAATGTAAGAAATTCCTGGAAGGTCTAAAGGAATTGAAGAAGAAGACTCTGGAGACTTCTTCATCAGGTATTTTTGTTATAGAAGTTAATACAACTACTTCTGATAATACCTCATGGGTTATGGATACTGGTTGTGGGGCTCATATTTGTACTAATATGCAGGCACTCAGCAACAGTAGGAGGCTGAAGCAAGGACAAGTGGAGCTACGAGTTGGGAATGGAGCGAAAGTTCCTGCACTAGCTGTAGGCACATACTTGTTGTCTTTACCTTCGGGATTGGTTTTAGAACTCAATAATTGTTATTTTGTACCTGCGATAAGCAGAAATATTATTTCAATTTCATTGTTGGATTTGGAAGGTTATGATTTTTCAGTTAAGAATAAATTATGTTCCTTCAATCGCAACAATTTGTTCTATGGTTGTGCCCCTCTTACGAATGGGCTTTACATACTTGATCAATCCGCGCCAATTTATAACATTAATACCAAACGGTTCAAACCTAATGAGGAGAACCGAACGTTTCTATGGCATTGTCGTTTAGGGAACATCAGTGAGAAACGCATTAAGAGGCTCCATTCGAATGGACTTCTTGGCTCATTTGACTTTGAGTCATGTGAGAAATGCGAATCCTGTCTGATGGGCAAAATGACGCGGGCCCCCTTTAATAAACCTAACGAGAGGGCCAGTGACTTATTGGGCCTGATACACACAGATGTGTGTGGCCCAATGTCCACAAATGCAAGAGGAAACTATCAGTACTTCATTACCTTCACTGATGATTTCAGTAGGTATGGATATGTTTATTTAATGAAACATAAGTCTGAATCGTTTGAGAGATTCAGAGAATTTCAAAATGAAGTACAGAACCAACTTGGCAAAAGCATTAAAGCTCTTCGGTCCGACCGAGGAGGAGAATACTTGATCCAAGAGTTCAGTGATCATCTAAGAGAGTGTGGGATAGTTTCCCAACTCACTCCTCCTGGAACACCTCAATGGAATGGTGTGTCTGAGAGGAGGAATCGGACCTTATTGGATATGGTTCGGTCTATGATGAGTCACACAGACCTTCCAATATCCCTTTGGGGATATGCTCTGCTAACAGCAGTGTTCACTCTAAATAGAGCGCCATCAAAAGCAGTAGCTAAGACACCATATGAATTATGGACTGGGGAAGCTCCAGTGCTGTCTTATCTTAGAATTTGGGGTTGTGAAGCCTATGTCAAGAGATTGATCTCTGACAAGCTTACACCAAAGTCTGATAAATGCTACTTCATTGGTTATCCGAAGGAGACCAAGGCTTATTACTTCTACCTACGATCCGAGAACAAGATCTTTGTTGCCCGGGATTGTAATTTTCTTGAGAGGGAGTTTCTCTCTAAGAAAAACAGTGGGAGTAAGGTACTGCTTGAAGAAATTCAAGATGAACAGGATACTGCTCAACCTAATGAGGAAGAGCAGCAGGAGGACCTACAAGAAATTGTAGAGCCTGAACCTGTGGTACCTGAAGTTCGAAGATCCGGGAGGATCCGTCACGAACCCGAGAGATATCAAGGATTTCTCGTGACTGACTGTCATGATCTTCTGATCATTGATGGTGATGAACCATCGAACTTCAATCAAGCCATGATGGGCCCAGATTCCTCTAAGTGGCGTAAGGCCACTGATTCCGAAATGGACTCCATGTCGGTCAACCAAGTGTTTTCGTTGGTTGACTTACCCGCTGGTGTAAAAGCCATCGAGTGCAAATGGATCTTCAAGAAGAAGATTGACGTGGATGGAAATGTCCAGATTTATAAAGCCAGGTTGGTGGCAAAAGGTTTCAGACAAGTTCAAGGTGTGGATTATGATGAAACCTATTCCCCAGTGGCTATGATGAAATCTATTCGGATTCTACTAGCAACTGCAGCTTTTCATGATTATGAAATTTGGCAGATGGACGTGAAAACCGCCTTCCTGAATGGTATTCTGGAAGAGGATGTGTATATGACACAACCTGACGGTTACATAGATCCAAAGAATGCTGGGAAAGTATGCAAGCTTCATAAATCCATTTATGGATTGAAGCAAGCATCGAGGAGCTGGAATCTTCGTTTTGATGAAGCGATCAAGCAATTTGACTTCATCAGAAACGAAGAAGAACAATGCGTGTATAAGAAAACTAGTGGGAGCAAGATAGTATTTCTTATTCTGTATGTCGATGACATACTACTTCTCGGAAACGACGTACCAATGCTGAGGTCCGTAAAGGACTGGCTTGGAAGTTGTTTTTCCATGAAAGACATGGGTGAAGCCGCATACATTCTTGGAATAAGGATCTACCGGGATAGATCTAAAAGGCTGATAGGCTTGTGTCAAGATTCATACATTGACAAAGTCCTGCATAGATTCAGCATGGCAGATTCCAAGAAGGGCTTCACGCCAATGGTACATGGCACAACGCTAAGCAAGAAGCAGAGCCCTACGACGGCTGCTGAGCTTGAGCGCATGAAGAATATTCCTTATGCATCTGCAATAGGATCTGTCATGTATGCCATGATCTGTACTCGTCCTGATGTTGCTTATGCATTGAGCATGACGAGTAGATACCAGTCAAATCCAGGTGAAAACCATTGGATTGCCGTCAAGAATATCCTGAAGTATCTAAGACATACTAAGGATAAGTTCTTGGTGTACGGTGGAAGTGATGTGCTTGAAGTCAGTGGATTCACGGACGCAAGTTTCCAGACATACCAAGATGATTTCCGGTCACAGTCCGGTTATATCTTTTGTCTGAATGGCGGTGCAATCAGTTGGAGAAGCTCCAAGCAAGACACCGTTGCTGATTCCACTACAGAAGCTGAATATATCGCCGCTTCAGAAGCAGCGAAGGAAGCTGTTTGGATACGAAAGTTCATTATTGAACTAGGTGTGATACCAAATGCGGCTGAGCCTCTGGCACTGTTTTGTGATAACAATGGTGCTATTGCTCAGGCAAAGGAACCAAGATCACACCAGAAATCCAAGCATGTACTAAGAAGATTTCACTTGATACGTGACATCATTAATAGAAAGGAAGTCAAGATCAGCCGAGTTCAGACAGATGATAACGTCGCTGATCCATTGACAAAGCCACTCCCAAGACCTAAGCTCGAGTTCCTGACTGAAGTTGTAGGCATTAGAGACATTGAAATGTAATCTAAATTTGAGTGGGAGTTTGAGGGCTTTATTTAGTTATTGATGTGTTCTTGTAAAACATTTGAGATGTTTAATAATAAAATTATTATTTAAAGATTATTTTAACTGTGATGAAATAATCGTTCCAAAATGATATAAACCATTTTATAAGTCATCGAAGTAAGTGACTTGATCTTGAGTCATCGAAGTCATTTAGCTTGATCATGAGACCCTATATTTGATAGATGGCTTACATCATCCTGTCCCTAGTCGAAGGTTGTTGAAATTGGAACACCAACAACCGCGTGAGACTAGATTGGTATGTGACTTATGACAAAGTCTCAGGATGTCATAGATGCACGGCATCAAAGTCAGTACATAGGTGTATGTTGGGGTACATACGACCGGACAAGACCCGCTTATAAGAACTCTTCAGGATATTTATATCTGTGTCATAAGAGATTCTTACTACGACTATAGAGTATAGTCCTTAGACCTGAGTTCGCATGCATGTGACTGCACATGAACTGATGCGCTTTGATCATTGTCTAACGCTGTCGTTAAGCGATAGTTATAAGGACCTTGTTTGGGTGTATTATGAAGTGAGTAGTTTGCAGTGATGGAACAAGACGGGATTTTTCCCTCCAATATAAATGGAGTGAATATCTCTAGGCCAATCGGAGATTTGAATACTGGAAAATGCATGGCCATGCTCAAACGGACTGTCCCGAGTCGTTTGGATTGTCAGTGTCAAATCAGAGTCCGATGAACATGATTAAGCTTTATAAGGATGACACTCATCTTGCCTTATGACTAATCGAGATATTGAGACAAAAGGATTATGAATACAGAGATTCCAGTACAAGTGGGAGATTGTTGGAATTATGTCCAGTAATCTCTGTACTGTCTCTAGAAAGTAAGAGTATGTCAATGATCAGACATAAGTCATATAATACTGGGGGTCATGATGGTTTGCTAGAGTCCGCTCATGATCTATAATTCTTGGACTTATTGCCTTTACTATATGATCCCATATGGGTCACACGCCTAAGCTAACAGGAAACTATGAAGGAACGGTTCTGCAGAAGTACAGTAAAAGTGCTAGGCATTTACTGTGCTTAGAGAGATAGAAGGGCCTGATTAAATCCAAGGGATTTAATCAGACTGGGAATTGGGCCCAAAAGCCCAAAAGGAACTAGGCATAAGTTTTATGATTAAAACTTAACCTAGCCACCTTTTTTCCCTAAGCTTCTGCGCCTCTCTCTCTCTTTTTCTGCGCCTCCCACCTCCTTGGTCTAGCAGCCAATTTCCTGAAGTGTGCGTGTGTGAACCTTTGGAGGAGCTGTCTCTTGGCGGTTCTGCTGATCTCTGACCCATACCTCTCCATTCCGCTGCATAACAAGGTATTAGGTGAGATCTTTTATGATTCAGCAAGAGAACCTAGATCCAAGCATGTTTAGTAGGATCAATCAATGAGAAATTGAATCAGGATATACTAAACAATCATTCAATAGAATACTATAAAGCAACAACCATCAATATATAGGATACTAGAATGCGACTCCATTATAGATTGCTATTCACTTTGACCATTCCAATGTCATAAAATAAACTAAAGTTCAACTAATATTTCATATGGATAAGGGAATAACAAAATAGTTAAATTATGTAATAAAAAGAGGAAAAGTATGAAGTTAATATTTTCACAGAATAATCATAAAATTTTAAAGAAAGTAGATTAATGAAAATGTTTAGTTATACATTTAACACAAAATATATTTAAACATGAAAACATGAAAATTTGATGAATATTATGAATGGCAAGTAAGAGTATCTGCTTTTACAATTTTTTGTCAACTAAAGCTCCATACATTAAATCAAAGTTGTTCGGATCGAATAATTATGCCCTTAAGATTAACCGATTTGACTAGTCAAGACTTACATGGAAAAATAAATTACCACGTGTTCTCGCCTTTTTTGCAAGGAAGTTGGCACACACATTTTCACTCCTTTATATTAAACCTAAAACAAAGTAAATAAAGGCATCTTTGAAAGATTTGAAAAGATCCAAATATGTTCTGAAGGTCGGTCAATCATGAGGATCTTGTGTCATAGTGATAAGATCCGAACAATCTGTCTAGATTTTCACTGAGAGAATCCCACCGGCTATGAGACAAAATATCGCTCAAAGGAGTCCTTCCTGTTCGGCATGAGGGAGGGGGGGATACGCATTGTTTGCATCCTTGTCCTATGTTTTTTCTTTCGAAGGGTCGGGTCTTAAAAAAACACCCTATCCCACTAGTCATGTCATGGTCAACCCAAGAAGCATTCATTTGGCGCGCCAGAAGAATGGAGGGTGGTAAGGGATAGAGAGCGCTCAAATGGTAGTCGTGCAATGGCCTCATCTTCATCTTTCATCTTTTGTTCTCTCTTGTTCACTTCCCTCCGGTATCCACCTCAGTTGTCGCTAATTGGAGAGTTTCCATAAGAGAAATATCTCTTCCGTCAAAAAATTTAGTATTTCGGGCCTTCTAAATGTACAATAAATCCAAGGGTATGAATCTCTTTGAGGGAAGGGAAGACCCATGTCTTTCATCCTCCAAAAGAATAAATCCATGTTTACAAAAAAATAGATGCACCCGGAAAACAACCCGGAATGGACAGAAAATCCGATAAAGCCCATATTTGTAAAGCAGGGAGGCATTTAAATAGTAGGTGGTTGATGGTCTCTTTCTGAGCTCCACAACGAGGACAAGACTTGTTTGTAACTAAATGCTTGAAAACTAGGCGTTGGCATGTTGCCATACTTCTTGGATCGTCCACATCAGCTCCAGCTCACGATCAAATCACCCCATTCGCTCTTCATGATGAGTTCCACACTCTGCTTGCGTGTGTCACTCCTTGAGCTACTTCTTGACTGATACACGAAGTGACTCAGCTATACCTTCAATATATACTTTAGAACTTAACATGATGCCCTTGATAGTCATAATATGTTGCTTAAACAACTCTTGAAACACTTACAAATTTCGAGCTTTGATCACTTCACTCCAAACTATTTGTCTTGTTTGATACTTTCAATTTTGTAACCAACTCATCTATATGGAATTAAAAGAATTTAATCTTCTCACTTCTGTTTTTTTTTAGCTTATTTGTGTTGAGGCCGCTGCACAGATCAATGAGGCTTACGGCTTTTCTCGGATGCTTCTTATTTATGACATGGTTTATATGTGTCCATTAAATCAGTCATACCTCTTTTGGTATAGCTCTAAATGACTTCAAGCCACCTCCATTAGAAAGATAAGTCAATTTTCTATAACTTTGGTTTGAAGATCCAAAGCTAAATATGAACGTAAGCTCTTCAAATGACTCGATTTTTTAAGGTTAAATCTCACTGCGAATTTGGCTGGTCGTTGTGTGATGCCGCTGCAAGTTGTTTCTCTTCACAGCGGCTCCAAGTCGCTGTGGATGGCCGCTGTAAGTGGTTGTCGTGATCCTTTTCCACATGGTTTTGGGTGTTTTTGAGTCTGTACCTCATTTATTATGTCTTTGGTGCTCAATTATGCTATCCACCACTTAAAGAAAAAGAAAAATAACGCAAATACATCCTAATGATAACTAAATGCATATCCTAAAGCTAAAACACAATGAAAATTATGATCAAACACACTAAAAAATAAAATACATCTACTCTGTGGAAGTTTGGAATCATGTCTTGCTGAAATTAAATGTATTTAATTCCTCTATGGTTTGGAATCAGGCTATTGTGTGGCTGCCAACAGTCTTCTCAAGCAGATGCTCTACTCTTGCTCTTCTCCAGCTTTGGCAGGCTACAATTTATTAGCTATATAATGAATGAAACAACATATTTCATTGTGGTCTCTCTGTTCCATGTTCTCTAGTTATTCGGAAAGTCTTCAGATCTGTCAAGAGCAAGTCGTTCGCATTAAAAAAAATGTGGGTTCAAAATATGGTGAAAGCTTATCTAACATTTGGGCAGCCGTAAGCTGATTACACCTCTGCTTGTCTTCTTCGAATGTACTTTGTTTTAAACAGTTTCCACCTTCCCTCACTTTCTTTTTAAAATTTCAGCTTCTTAAACTTCTTGTAATGTTACCTTTTCTTTAATATCAAAATCAGTTTTAAAAAAAAACTACATAAATTTAATTATGTTCAAATATGTTCTGAAGGTTGATCAATCCTGAGGATCTTCTGTCATAGTGATAAAATCCGAAAAATCTGTCTCGATTTCACCGAGAGAATCCCACCTGCTATGAGGCAAAACATCGCCCAAAGGAGTCCTTCCCGTTCGGCATGAGGGGGGGGATAAGAATTGTTTGCATCCTTGTGCTCCTATGTTTTTTCTTCCAAAAGGTCGGGTCTTAAAAAAAAACACCCTATCCCACTAGTCATGTCATGGTCAACTCAGGAAGCGTTGATCTGGCACGCCGGAAGATTGGAGGGTGATAAGGGATAGAGAGCGCTCAAATGGTAGTCGTGCAATGGCCTCATCTTCATCTTTCATCTTTTGTTCTCTCTTGTTCACTTCCCTCCGGTATCCGCCTCAGTTGTCGCTAACTGGAGAGTTTCCATAAGAGAAATATCTCTTCCGTCAAAAAATTTAGTATTTCGGGCCTTCTAAATGTACAATAAATCCAAGGGTATGAATCTCTTTGAGGGAAGGGAAGACCCATGTCTTTCATCCTCCAAAAGAATAAATCCATGTTTACAAAAAAATAGATGCACCCGGAAAACAACCCGGAATGGACAGAAAATCCGATAAAGCCCATATTTATAAAGCAGGGAGGCATTTAAATAGTAGGTGGTTGATGGTCTCTTTCTGAGCTCCACAACGAGGACAAGACTTGTTTGTAACTAAATGCTTGAAAACTAGGCGTTGGCATGTTGCCATACAGGCCGAGATTACATGTCACATGAAATGTTTGATCTTCCTTGGAGCTAGGGTCTTCCACACATGACTTTTCAAACATGTGGTATTGGGTTCTAAAATCTCTCAGTTTGTTTACAACTTAAAGGTGGTATACAATTCTAATCACCTATATTTTCGTTTTAATCAACTGCTTCTAAAGATACCCCATATCTTTCATTAATCTACTTCTAGAGATTGTCAACCCCGCACATGTACAAGGTTTTATGTATTTGGAATTTTCTATTTTATTTTGTTAACTTTTATATTTTAATTTTATATTGTTTATGTATTTTTATTAATATAATTTTATCTTTTCGCTTTATCGCTTTCGTCAAGCAATTTTTAACTATTTTATTTGTATATATTTTGAATTTTTTAAATAATTTTACGCATTTAGACTTTTGTGATTTGTTCATATTTGAGATGTCTCTTTAATTGATCTTAACTAAGTATTGATTTTAGTTATATAAGTTTTGTTCAAAAATACATTTTGTTTAGACAATATTTATAATTTTTTTCACCCATTTAGTAGATTTATTATCGTTCATTTGTGGTGTGAATTATTTTTTGGTAACATGTGGCGTTCCGATTCAACATCTAAACTTTGTCTTTTTTCTTTTCTCATAGATATCCCATTGTGGTTTTTATATATTAATTTATATAACTATTTTTTCTAAGACGTCATTCCTTCCTAATTTTGTTGCTATTCATATAACATAATGATTCTATTTACAATTTTATAATGTCTTTCATATTCAACTCTATTTTAATTATATAATCTAAAAATTATATAGTTGTTATGTATTAGCTTTTAGGAAATTATAATGTAAAAAAGAATGACTATTTTTATTTTCTCAGAAATTGGAATATATAATTATTATTATAGAATTTTTAATATTGATGTTAATATATGTGTAAATAATATATTTGATGTTTTTTTATTTAGTGGCTTTTTAAAATAAGTAACATTAATAGAGAGAAATTAATGATTATTTGTAGAAGTAATTAATTGAATTAATTATTTTTGTAAAATTATTATTTTGTGATGATGTAGACACCTTGAATGTAGAGTAGAAACTCTCTTATATATAATAGATTAATTACTAATTTTAGTCTGATTTTCTGATCTATTAATATATATGCATCACTATGAAATACTTGAATACAAAGAAGAAAGCTTAATCGTGGGAAAAAGGACAATCATACCGAGTCTCTTTCTAGGCTCTCTTCTTCTTTTCCGCCGCCTCTTCATTTTCCGGCAATCTAGTCGGAAGTGAGAGAGGCATCCTTTCGTTTTATCTTTCTCTTGCCCCCACGCTTCCTCTGTGGTGTTCTGATGATTTTGTTCGATTTCAGTGGTGGTCGTGAACCTTGGTGGTGTCGCAAAGCTTCGCATGTAGTCAGTGTCGGTGGTTTTGTGCAGATCCGACTCTTAGAGGATGAGATCCGGTGAAGCTTTCTCTTGGGCAGTCGGCGCGGGCTACAGGCTGTGCCCACTTCATTTGTTGGTCCGGTTTAAGGCAGAGTGGTCAGGGGATTGGTTAGCGGAGGAGGCATGTCGCGGAAGGTGTTCTTGGTTGCATGAAACGGCGAAGATCTCGAGTAAGCCTAGAGGGCGGCGTGAAAGAGATTTAGCCGGCGGCTATGTGGCAACGTACTCTCGGGTCTGATATGCTTCCTATGGAGGTGGAAGTAGGCCTGGGCAATCGGATACCCAATCGGTGTTCGGTTCCACCCATTCGGTTCTTCGGTATTTCGGTCCTATGCATAGAAGCCCCAATCGGTATTTTATAAAAAAATCGGTTCGGTCCGGTTAGGATCATGTCGGGTTTGGGTCGGTTCTCTACTTCAATGTAAAATCCGAATAAACCCAAAATACTTTCGGGCAATGTTTTTAAACCCGACCCGGACATCGAACCGGACTGTCTTCCGGGTCATCGGATCACTGGGTCAACCATGGATCAACCGTGGATCAACCGCACGTCATAAATAAATAAGATTTATATATATAACTATATATAAATATATATTCCTAAAATTATTTAATCTTTTTAAAAATAATGTATAAAATATACATCAGTTGCATTATTCTAATTATTAGCTAAATTGTTAACAAAATATGAATTAAGAATTTGATATAAAATCAATAATTTAAATCAAACACCATGCAACCATTCAAAAAAAAAATATGAAGGTTTGTGAGGCTGAAAGATGAAACGTCTCGCCAGAAGAACTTTTAATAATGTTTTAACTACTAAAACCCTATATTTATCATAATCAAACACTCTCTTTGATTTTAAAAAAGTTTAAAAATGTTCATTATCCGGATCAACCGGTTCTACCGATCCACCAAGTCGCAAATAAACCACGGGTTTTTCCGGATTTTTCTGGGTTTTTAACTCAACGGTTTTTGCATATGACCCGACCCAGAATGTTTGCCGGGTCACCGGGTTTACCGGTCCGACCGCGGATCCGGGTCGGGTTTCAAAACATTGCTTTCGGGTATCAATCGGGTTCAGTTTTTTTTGTAACCAAAGTACTCAATGTAACTTAAAAACCTGAAAAAACCCGAAAATATCCGAAAAAATCCGTAAAAATATCCGAAAAAACCCGGAGTAAAACCCGAAATACCCGGAAAAACCTGAATAACCCATAAATTCTGAACCAAAACTCGAAAAAATTCAAAAACCGGAAAATATCTCGCCCCAAAAAATACTAATTTATATTATAAATTAAATAGTAATAGATTTTAATACTTATAAGTGAATATCTCATTAGCATTTTTATGTAGTTTTAAATTTTTTAATAAATTTAAAGAAGTGAACTAGTAATGTACTCGAGTTATTGGTATATTTCAGGTTAATTCGGTACCCAATTGGATATCGGTTCGGTTCGGGTATTACCCGGTATCCAAAGTAACTTGCATTTGGGATCCAATCGGTTATTTTGCTGGATCCGCACCCGAACCGATACCGACTTTTTCGGTGCGGTTCCGGTTCGGTTCTTCGGTTCGGTTATTATGCCCAGCCCTAGGTGGAAGGGCGTGCCTACTCCGTTAACCGGTATGTATTCCGGCATAATACCACAAAGTTTGCTCTCAGTTCGTTTCTTTTGGTGGCGGCGTTCATGGCGGCTTCCCGGTTCCAATTTTAGACGCGGCGGATCTCCAAAGCATGGTGTGGTGGCTCTATTGTCATCGGTGGTGGCTGGGTAGGGTCTATGAGATTAGGGTTTCGTTTAGGTTTGGACCGTATTTTTGAGGGTTATTGGGCTTCATTTTTCAGTTCACCAGGTCCATTTGGGTTCAAATTTGTTGGACTTTTATTTATGATTAACCGTTTATGTGTAAAAAACTATTATTATTATATTAATATATGAAATTTTTTGACAATAAAAAGAAGCTTAATAAATTGAGATTTAAAAAAATACAAAATTAAATCTATGTTAGATAATACCATTAATGATTATCCATTATAAGATTTAGATAATATCAAACATGTTATCCGTTAGGATGTTTGGATGATATTTATCCATTAGGATAATTGGATGATGGTTATCCATTAGGATAATTGGATGATGGTTATCAATTAGAATATTTGGATAATGGTTATTCATTAGGATAACTGGATGATGTTTATCAATTAGAATATTTTTTTTTGTCACATAGAATATTTTATTATTATTTATTCTATATAAATAGAAGTTTGTAAACAAAAAAGTATAAAAATAGAAGAAAATTTTATCTCTCTACCATCTCTTTAGTTTCTCTCTCTAAAAGTTACTATTCCAAACATTTTACTAAAAGTCTGATTTCACAACAATCTATAAATATACACATTACATGCCTCATTTGGTACAAAAACACAACCAAATAAAAGTTATGACGACGTTTGTCTCTATGATTTCTCTTCTTCTTCTTCTCTCTTTTTCTTCTGTCGTTTTCTCAGACGTTACGATTTTCCAAAAACTTCCGATACCGGGAAAGAGGTCGGGCCCTGAAGCTTTCGCCTTTGATTCAACTGGGAAAGGTTTCTACACCGGAGTCTCCGGTGGTAAAATCTTCAAATATCTACCGGGGAAGGGTTACGTCGATTTTGCCTATATCAGAGTATCCTCGTAAGTTTTATACTATATTTGGATCTCCAAGATCACAACTTTTGTGAATTTATGCTTCTAGGTCTACTAGCCCTTTCTCAAAAAAAAAAAAAACATGGCTCGTTCCTGCTGCTTAATAACTGAGTTAGATTTTTAGCTTCTCTCTTACATTCTGAATATCTGCAATTCTAAAACATGTTTTCATATTTAGCAAAAAAAAACATGCATGCAACCTACTTTCTTCCGGGGTCGGCAACTGCGCATGCAAGCAACCTTGTCCCGTTTCCTTCAACCTTCAGTATAAACCTACTTTTAATCACATACTGTAGTTATTTTTCTGTTTCTACTAGCTAGTCTCATTTAGGTAGGGATATGGATCGAGACTTGTTATTTAAAAAAAAAAATCTTTTCATTGGACGAAATGGAGATAGAATTTTAATTTTCATTCCATAAATCTAATTAATGACGTTGACAAAAAAAAACTTATAATAGTGTAGTATCAATATTACCTCCCGTACCTGTTGATTGATGGCTGGCTGTGGATAGTCAACCTTCTCTCATTTATTGGCACACGTTACGCCTCGAAGTGAAGGAAAAAAAGTCAAAACTAACATACGCATTACAATCAATTTAAGTAAGAAAAAAAAACGACATTCAACCTTTTTCTTTACCTGATACATTATGGATTCTAAGTCGGGGTTCAAAATATTTAATTTATTTACATTCTGTCATGTTTTTCTTTTATTTTTTTCTATAAATTTGACATAATTTATTTCAGGAAGTCGCAACAATGTGATGGAGCACTTGGAACCGCTTATATGGGAAAATGCGGCCGGCCGGCGGGAATAGCATTCAACAACAAAACAGGAGAGCTCTACGTGGCCGATGCTCCATTGGGTCTCCACGTCATCCCTCGCGGAGGCGGTTTAGCCAAGAAGATCGCCGACAGTGTTGACGGCAAACCTTTCTTGTTTCTCGATGGTCTCGATGTTGATCCCACTACCGGCGTTGTCTATTTCACTTCCTTCAGCTCAACATTTAACCCTTGGTAAACTTTCATTTTTCCTTCTATTTAAATAAATAAATAAACTTGCTATATAATTTAATAAACAAAACTAATGTATCATTAAGCTGAAATTAATTTAAAATAAGTTGAAAGTTATTTATTTAATACTAATCAATATGTTTACTATTGGTTATGCATACAGGGATGTGTTGAAAGCAGTGGCAACAAAAGACGCTACCGGAAAACTCTTCAAATACGATCCATCAAAAAAGGTCGTGTCTGTATTGATGGAAGGTCTAAGTGGCTCAGCCGGTTGTGCCGTTAGCTCAGATGGTTCGTTCGTGCTGGTTAGTCAGTTCACCAAGAGTAACATCAAGAAGTATTGGATCAAGGGACCTAAAGCTGGTTCTTCTGAAGACTTCACCAATGCTGTCTCCAACCCTGACAATATCAAGAGGATTGGTTCTTCTGGAAACTTTTGGGTTGCTTCGGTTGTGACCACAGCCACCGGACCAACAAACCCGTCGGCGGTTAAACTTAATTCTGATGGTAAAGTGCTTCAGACAATTTCGTTAAAGGATAACTTTGGGGATACTTTGGTCAGCGAGGTTAATGAATTCGAAGGAAACCTTTATATTGGAACTTTGTTTGGTCCTTTTGCCGAAATTCTTAAGCTTTAATGTGATTATACATTAGGTCATGTTTTAGAAATAAAGTGATTGTTTCGGAATAATAAAACCGTTGATGAGATGGTATCCGGCTAATGGTGATTGTATTCAAATAAACATGATATATCACAATATGGATGAATCTAGCAGAGGAATTCTTCTCCACGAGTTCACAGCTTCATGGACGAGTCTGATTCCAATGCTAACGAATGCAACTTTCAGTAAGCTAAAGTCTTATACCTTTCGTTATCTCTTCCAAACTACTCTATATCTGATTTGGCAAGAAAGAAATAATAGACGACATGGTGCTCCAGCAAAAGCTGCCAACACCTTAATCACCGCAATTGACAAAGCGATGAGAGATCGGATAAGTGCAACTCGCCTTCTAAGAGATAGAAGATATGAAGGTGGTCTCCAATATTGGTTCTCCACTAGACCAAGGACATGATTTTAAAGCTCTGATTTTCCAAATACAGTTGTACTCTTGTTTCTCATAAAACAATCGCATTGGAACAATGTAGACATGTTTTTTTCCATTGAATATATTTTAACATTCATTCATAAAAAAAAACATGATATATCTAGTGCTGATTATATTCGAATAATCAAATAGAGATGATTTTGTTTATAGATGGTTACAACTTACAAATTATAGTACCTGATTTACAATTCTTTTTTGTTGTTATAAAGAACAACTGTTAAATTTGAGTTTATTATGGTTTCAAATCCAAACTAATTTGTAATGAATATATTGATCTTTACTTTTAAATATATTAATGTTGGTTTTTTCAAAATTTTAATATATATTAAATTTAAATTTCTTATAAAATTTTTAATTAAAATTATTTGATAATAAGAACATCTACATCGAGAAACTCCCAATTAAAAAATTAACATTATACTAAATATTATTATTATATAAAAGAGTTTCTAACAAGTTTCACTCACCCATAATTTTCCATTTTTTGGAACTCTCGTTTGAAATTATGGATAAGAGTTCCAAGAAAACTTAGAAACTCTTCCATTATAATAATAATATATAGTATAATATAATTATTTTTTGTTGGGAGTTTCTCATAAAAGAAATCCCAATTTTTTTTTTTTTTTTTGAACCTTAGAAATTCCAAATGTTCCAAGCGAATCGACCATAATCCTATATTATTGTTGGTCTATTTAAACTTAAACATAAAGTGGGTTATTGGTTTATGCATTTTAATGAATTTTTAAATTCAAGTGAAACTAGGTGTTATTGGATCATTGATTTTAAAATCCTTTCCAAAATCAAGTGTTATTGGTTCTATGATTTTAGAATCCTAACTAAAATCCTATGTTATTGGTTCTATGATTTCAAAATCTAAATAAAAATCAAGTGTTATTCAATAGTAAAAATGTATATACGATTTGATTTTATCATGGATTTGAATGGATTTTTGTGGATTTTAAAGTTAAAAATACAAAGACTCAAATCCGAGTGAAAACCTACTACGGATTTCGCAAATATTAATAAAATATATCTATTAGATTTTAAAATCAACGGATTTTTAAATACATGAAATTAGACAAACCAATAATACCCTCAAAATTTCAGTATTTAAAAAGCTACTTTTCTCTCATATCTTTCTATATCCAAAGAGGCGATTTTTGAATATCCAGCTTCTGGTTACCGATCAACAATTTGCTTTTTCGATGGCTAGATTATTTTTACCCCTATATAATTTTCTCTTTTTGTTGTTTCTCTTTTTGTTCATATTACCGATCTTGTGTCGATTTCTAACTTTTCCGGTGTTTGCTTGATGTTTTGTGCCGGTTTAGTACCGACTTCGATCGCTTCCTATGTTTCTCCTTTCGACAATAAACACGTTTGTCTTCAACTTCGCGGAATCTCTCCTAGCTCGTTTGGATTTAATTATATGTTGCCCTCCTCCGTGTTGGCGATTCGCGGCGGTGCTTTGGAGAAATAGAAGGTTTGCGGTGGTGGATCTGATGGCGCAGACCTCCAAGGATCTATCCGGTTTTCGACGGTGTTTGTAAGTGGTGTTTTTTTTTCTTCGTGGTGTTTTCTGTTGTTTATTGTTTTTTGGCAAGGAAAACGATCGGCAAAAGCAAGGCTTATTACCAGATTCACGTGGTGATGTCGGCGATCAACGAAAATCTCCGGTTTAGATGATGCATGGCAGTCAACTGGTAGAGGCGACCTGTGTGCTTTTTCGTCCTTGTGTGACTCGATCTCTTCCATTCGAGTTGATTGGATCAGAGAAAAAACCTATTTTTGGTCTATTTCGTTTTCATAACTTTGTAATATTCCGAACCATTTATACTATGGTCTATTGGGTTTTTTATAATGCAATATAAAGTTAACAAAACAAAAAAAATTCTATATTTATATTCAGATTAGCTGGAAAGTTGGTCATGTTCACGTGAAAAAGAGACAGAAAAAGACAAGAATTTATCTGAAAACAAAAACGAATTGTTAAGTTTAAAACAGTGGAAAATGTAGAGAAAAGACAAAAGTCTTGTGACATATCTCAATAAGAGCATCTAAGCTAATCAAGAACCGATTAATAACCATTAACAAATCGGCTGAGATCCAATTAAACCGAAGACTTGTGCGTGTATACAAAAATGATATTGCTCTGTTTCATTGTGATACATTGAGGAGTCAGAATGTTGCAAACACAAAGAGTCTTCATCCTCTGCCTCTTGCTCATTCTCTTCTCATCTCATTATTTTGTCTCTGCTCTTCAAACCTTCCAAAAGATTCCGCTGCCACCACGAATCTCTGGTCCCGAAGCTTTTGCTTTCGATTCTCACGGTGAAGGACCTTATACCGGAGTCTCCGGCGGCAAGATCCTAAAATACCAAGGACCAAAACTTGGCTTCTCAGAGTTCGCTTACATTTCACCAATTGCGTATGTTTTATATTCAATATACTTCATGCAAAGATAAGATACACATAAACATAAACACATTTTTGTAATAACTTAAATGTCTTATCTCATAGGAACAAGTCACTATGTGATAAAGCCATTGGGAGTTTTCTTGGTAACATATGTGGTAGACCAGTCGGTTTAGCTTTCAATGAGATAACCGGAGATTTGTACATAGCCGATGCATTCTTGGGTTTGTATGTGGTTTCACGTCAAGGTGGCGAAGCCAAGCGCCTAGCCGATAGTGCAGGTGGTTTTCCTTTTCGATTCCTTGACGGTTTGGATGTAGATCCGGTTACTGGTTTGGTTTACTTCACATAGTTCAGCACTAGATTTGGCCCCAGGTTGTTATGATTTGATTTTTTTAACGGTTCGGTTTAATTGGTTCAATTTGTTAACCGGTCAGTCAACTTTTTTTCTTCTTACAGTCAACTTGTCTTGGCGGTTGCTGTTAAAGATGCAACGGGGAGGTTGTTTAGGTACGATCCAAAGACTAAAAGCGTCACCGTTTTGTTAAGCGGTTTAAGTGGCTCCGCCGGATGCGCCGTGAGCTCGGACGGAGAGTTTGTTCTGGTGGGAGAGTTCTTGAGGAATCGGATCTTAAGGTATTGGATCAAGGGTCCAAAAGCCAACACGTGGGAAATTTTTGTACCTTCGATCCCGGGTCCGGACAACATAAGGAGAACAGACGGTGGAGATTTCTGGGTCGCCTCCAACTCCGTGAAGCTTATAGTGGTCCCCACCGAGCCGTCAGCTGTGAAAGTCAATGCCGGCGGTGAGATTATCCGGCGTATATCTCTCGGAGAATATTACGGAGACACATTAGTCAGTGAAGTGAATGAATATAAAAGTGTTGTTTATTTGGGAACACTTACGACCAGTTTTATTGGTAATCTGTAACAAATAGAAGCAATTAAAATAAATAATACTTTCATATTGTAATTGTTGTTTTAAAACTATTTATTCGTTTCAAATCATTTGTGTTAGAGTTTCAATGCAAAGTTATGAATTTATATAATATATTTAAAATGAATTTATATAATATATTAATTTAGGGTTTAATAACTTTTTTTTAATACTATGGAAGTTTCGGAACTTAAATCAATAATCTTCTACAAATCCAAAAATTAACTTTATTTACCAAATGGGATTCGAATCCGAGTTCAGAAGAACAAAACTTTTTATGTTTTCACTAGGTAACCATACCTTTGATAAAAAAATTAAAATAATTATTAATATGTGTGAATTAGGTTAAAGTTTATATTATTCTTTCAATCCATCAAAAATTAATTATCTTTTATACAGAATCACAACCTAGGCTATTGATGAGCTTCTCCGAATGATTCAACCATCTCTTAATAACATATTCCTTCACTTTCTTTTCGTCGTGTCCAAACACATGGCACAATGCCTTGACGTAGTAACGTGGGAACTTCCCGTGCAGTTTCAAGTAGTACATGATCACTCGTGCCTCGTCTCTGCAAAAATCATCTCCGAATTGATATGTTTTGGGTTTCTTTGAAGGAGAAGTAGAGAGCCATTCAGCGATGTTTCTTCTTATGCAAGCTTCCAAAGGGTTTTTCTTGACTACCAAGGTTGTTCTTCTTATGCAAGTTAAGCTATTGAGGAGCTTCTTGGAGTGAATCAACCATTTGTTAGTAACGTATTCCTTCACTTTCTTTTCGTCGTTTCCGAATACATTGCACATTGCCTTAACGTAGTAAGATGGGAACTTTCGGTTTAGTTTCAAGAAGTACATGAGGATTCGTGTCCCTTCTCTGCACATATCGTCTACCACCAAGATATTAGATGTTGTGGGTGAAGGTGAAGGAGAAGGAGAGAGCGATTGGGCAATGTTTCTTCTTATGCAAGTTTCTACAGGGTTCTCCTTGGCTAAGGAGATGGTCGAAATGGAGAGAACGACTACGAAGAAGACGATGGTGCTCATGGAGGTCTTCATTATTGCTTCTGGTTTTTGTTGGTGTTATATGAGAGAAAAGTGCATGCACATATATATATAGCTGAGACTGTAAACTGGTAAGACTTGAAACTTGTAACATTAACTTCATATGTTTCATTTGCTTTAACTTGATATCAGTTTAATTTTATTTATGAAGCTTTTATTAAGAGGTTCTTTTAATAACGGCTCAAGTGGGATTCATTAAACCTCTTGGTTTCACAGAGATGGTTGGTTCATCGCAGAGAGCTGAGGTATTCTTTAAGAAGATCAATGATAGGAGTTGGTAAAGAATCTTGGTCAAGTTGGTGAAACATTGTAACACCCGTCTCCCGGCGAACCGGAGACGCGGCGTTAAGACGCCCGTTGAACCGGACTCAGTCCAACCGGGACACCAACTCAACTTGTCCCAGTTCCCAGGCACCTCCTTCGTATTCAAATCCACCAATAACGTCACTCGATCAGTAAATCCTGCATCCGGACCTGCGAGGGAAAAAGAATGGAAAAGGGAAGAGGTCTGAGTAATTGTTTCAAACACAATCACCCAGTGAGGTCGGACTTAAGGAGTCCGCGATCCCGCTTACACTACACAACTGCGAATCACAAGTCCTAAGCTAATAACACCTTGCAATCAGGCCCGAAGGCTTTCACCACGCAATCTACATCCACTCGTGCTTTCACACTCATGGACCCCTTCCTTCGACTCGTAGGCCCACACAATCCTTCTCCTTCTGGCCCGTCGGCCTTCCCTCTTGGGGGGCTCGCCAAAACCCCCTTCCGACGATACAAGGGTCGCGTACCAAACTCGATATACGCGAACCGCCAAGAAACACCCTTTCGGGGGACCTACCACAATTCTATACAATCATATCTATCACGCACAAGCAACGTTTTCAGTTTAAGCGATAACCTAACATTCTACGTTCCACAATCAATCACGCGTATCTCTAGCCTAGACTACCTAGGAAAGATGACATTAACAGAGGACTATCGTCCGGAACTGAGATAGAGCAAGGGAGATAACCAACAGTCCTCACCTTAGCCAAAGAAAAGGCAAAACGGTAATTTAGAAGCTTCCTCAGCCCAAACAGACATCAGATCTGGAAAGAGGACGAGAAATCGAGTGAGATAGGCTTTCGTTTCGCTCGAATCGGGTTTAGGACGGTCAAGTTATGGTCCAACGAAGTTGGTTGACTAAAAGTCAACGGTCAGGTCAAAGTCAACCGGTTGACCCGGTAAACCCAGACCCAGATCCAAACCCAGAATGAACCAGGCCCAAGACCCATAACCGGTCCAAATCCCAAACCAGACCCTAACCAAACTAAACCGAGAATCAATTGAAAATAGGAAGAATTGAACTAAACCGGATTGGACCAGACCGAACCGGGTTGGACCGACCCAAACCGGTCAACGAGTTGATTCGGTAGAGTTGACCCAGCCGGACCGAGTCGACTCGGTCGCCGGCGAGTTGACTCGGCGGCGGTCCACGGCGTCTCCGGCGACCGGCGACGGCGACTGACGGCGGCGACTCACGGCGGCGGACGGCGACTCCGGTGATCGGCGACGGCGGCGCGTGAGAAACCAGTGATTTTTCCTCCTGCGATTGCGGGCGCCTCCGGACAGCTATGGCGACTCCGGTGACCGTGCGGTTTGCGGCTACGGCTTCGTCTCGATGAGAGGAACGCGATGGTGGTATCGGATTTCCCAGATTCCTCACGGATAAAAAGTTACGGAGGTTTTAGATCTCGGGTTAAAGGAAATCGGGCTTATCGGATCTATTTAGACTCTACACGATGGAGGAGCATCAGATCTACCTTCTGGAGGATGTGGCTGCGACGGGAAAGGAGCAGGGCTTCGCCGAGGATCTCTTATTCTTGGTTTCTCTAAAGGAGGTGGCTCCTATTTATAAGAGAAATGCTAGGGTTTTGGGAAGGAAGAGGGCTTTTGGGCTTGGGCTATTGGGCTTTCCTCTTCTTTTCTCAAATTTTTAATTGGGCCAGTATGAGTATGTTACAATTCTCCCCCCTTGAAAAGAATTCGTCCCGAATTCCGTGGCGGGAGTTCTCCACTGCAACTCTTTACCAACCACACTCCGCAACTTCACTGAATCGAAACAGACTTGATTGCTCACTTGTTTGAATCCTGCAGACTGCTTCCCCCCTTATTTGCAACCATGCTCTGAAGCGTCCTTCTTCTTCTTACCAATCCATTAGCAACTCCCTGAATGCAACGCAAACGCCTTATGCTACCGCCCATGTCCATTAGGGTCGGTCTCCAATGTTTAGAAACAACACTCATCCCTCGAGAGTGGTTCTAAGTCTTGAATGCGATGCTCCGCTCCCAACCCAATTATCCTCAACGGTTTCCATTACCGTTCCATAGTGCATCATCCACTTCCAAATGGATTCACTTTGAAGGTTTCCATTCCCGTGTACTATGGCGTCGACTTTCGCCTGATTGCTATCCTTGCTTATCTTTGGTGAGCGATGGGGCTAACCATGTTCATTATGGCTACCCGGCTGGTGGGGAACGACCCACTTAACTCCTGATATGTTTCAATGCCACGCTTCCGCTGCGCACTCCGATATTCAAACCGATTCCAATCTGAATTCCAGCTCAAGGTTTCTTACCTTGTGATCCAGGTGTAGTGCTTTCCAAACTCCATCCTTTGGGTTTCCTTCCCCATTAGACTTGCGCTCCTTTGCTATTCCTTGCAGCTTCTTGCCAATCCTCCATAGTGTTTTCCTAACACTCTCCCATTGGATTTCCATTTCCAATGACCAGCTTTGTCCACTTGAGCTTGCAATTGCAGAAGTCCGGCTTGCCAGGCAATTCCAAATGCCACACGCCTATTCCCAAAACGCTTTTACGATCTTCTTTCGTTCTTGCGGAACTCCATTAGCTGCTCCAGTAATCCACAAAGAACTCCAGGGTAGACCGTTTCCTTTCTGGTTCCACCGTTGAATCTCGAGCCTGCCGCACCACGAAGATCTTCTCCAGCTTCCAGCAAGATCAATCTTCAACGAGCCGTCCATAACTCATTGAAGTTGATGTCACAAACCGATTCCAAGATTCCCTACTTGGAACAGATTTGGGTAGCCTCCTGCTGCTCTTTGTGATCCAAGCAACTCAAACAACTCTTGACGCTTAATCCAGTCGTAACACCGCCAATTCCAAATGGCCTCCTTGCAATCTGGTCTTTCCATTGACCTCTTGCAGCTCTTGTAGCACTCCTGTAACTCTTGCAACTCTCTGCTACACTCCCGATGTTTTCTCTCCGGTGAACGTCTCCACACCTTGGTCACCCTCGCACGTTTGGTTGAACAACGCTCTGAACAGACGATGACCTCCGATACACACCTCATTAGTACCGACTGCCATGTAGGTGCACACCACAACATAAACCACAACACACACCACAACATACATCTCGGCACACATCTAGCGGCAGTAGCACAACTGAGGTTTGAAGACACTGACTCCAACCTGCACGGAGAAATTCCAGCTAGACTAGGACCGGCGTTGAAAACAACTTATGATATACATGGTGCTTGAAAAAGCCTTTCGCAGAGTAACCATTTTATAAAAATTTCGCAAACGCTTTGGAAAAAAATTGAAAACAAGGTTTTTGGAAAACAACGAAAGCTGATCTCCCAGGATAGGACTGGGAGATCTTAACCTGAGCTCTGATACCAAATTGTAACATCCGTCTCCCGGCGAACCGGAGACGTGGCGTTAAGACGCCCGTTGTGAAGGAATTTCTAGCAGTTCTAATCAGGATTAGCAACCCTAGTCTAAATTCCGAGCCTAGGATCTAAGGTTCATATAATTGAATCTATGGGATCTCAGATTTACCTGGTGATTTGCAGCGGAAGTATTAGCAGATAATCGAGATCACGAAGCGCCTCAAATGCTGCGCCTCTACTGGTATCCACACGCACACAAACTGGACCGCAGGGATGCTAGTGCCTTACAGAGATCTAATCTCCAGAGAGGTTTCTATCGCCTTCGGGTGGCTGTGAATTAGGTTACCAATCAGTTTAGGTCGACCATATATCTTATATATGTCGACTTAAACCGTAACGAATTAGCCAACGATTAAACCGAATTAATCTGATTAATCCGCGAGTTGCATCGATCGATGCACTCTAGATCATTACATTAATGATCAACCTCGTCTTTAACGCCCAGTTTGCTTAGGTGTGTGACCCTGTAGGATCATATAACACTAGCAATGAGTTCTCAACTCATTGATCATAAGTGGCTTCTAGCAAAGCGTTATGACTACCTAATGTTATGTGATTTTCTCATCTCGACTATACGACTTTCACTTAGAGCAAGTACAATAGATTTCAGGACATTCCCAACACGTTGAACCGGACTCGGTCCAACCGGGACGCCAACTCAACTTGTCCCAGTTCCCAGGCGCCTCCTTCGTATTCAAATACACCAATAACGTCACTCGATCAGTCAATCCTGCATCCGGACCTGCGAGGGAAAAAGAATGGAAAAGGGAAGAAGTCTGAGTAATTGTTTCAAACACAATCACCCAGTGAGGTCGGACTTAATGAGTCCGCGATCCCGCTTACACTACACAACTGCGAATCACAAGTCCTAAGCTAATAACACCTTGCAATCAGGCCTGAAGGCTTTCACCACGCAATCTACATCCACTCGTGCTTTCACACTCATGGACCCCTTCCTTCGACCCGTAGGCCCAAACCATCCTTCTCCTTCTGGCCCGTCGGCCTTCCCTCTTGGGGGGCTCGCCAAAACCCCCTTCCGATAATACATGGGTCGCGTACCAAACTCGATATACGCGAGCCGCCAAGAAACACCCTTTCGGGGGACCTACCACAATTCTATACAATCATATCCATCACGCACAAGCAACGTTTTCAGTTTAAGCGATAACCTAGCATTCTACGTTCCACAATCAATCACGCATATCTCTAGCCTAGACTAATTGAGATAGAGCAAGGGAGATGACCAATGGTCCTCACCTTAGCCAAAGAAAGGGCAAAACGGTAATTTAGAAGCTTCCTAAGCCCGAACGGACATCAGATCTGGAAAGAGGACGAGAAATCGAGTGAGATAGGCTTTCGTTTCGCTCGAATCGGGTTTAGGACGGTCAAGTTATGGTCCAACGAAGTTGGTTGACTAAAAGTCAACGGTCAGGTCAAAGTCACCGGTTGACCCGGTCAACCCAGACCCAGATCCAAACCCAAAATGAACCAGGCCCAAGACCCATAACCGGCCCAAATCCCAAACCAGACCCTAACCAAACTAAACCGAGAATCAATTGAAATTGGGAAGAATTGGACTAAACCGGATTGGACCAGACTGAACCGGGTTGGACCGACCCAAACCATCAACGAGTTGACTCGGTAGAGTTGACCCAGCCGGACCGAGTCGACTCGGTCGCCGGCGAGTTGCCTCGGCGGTGGTCCGGCGGCGGATCTGGCGACCGGCGACGGCGACTCACTGCGGCGGACGGCGAATCCGGTGATCGGCGACGGCGGCGTGTGGCTCCGGCGGCGCGTGGGCGGCGCGTGAAAAACCGGCGATTCTTCCTCCTGCGATTGAGGGCGCGTCCGGACATCTATGGAGGTGCGGTTTGCGGCTACGGCTTCGTCCTGACGAGATGAACGCGATGGTGGTCTCGGATTTCCCAGATTCCTCGCGGATAAAAAGTTACGGAGGTTTTAGATCTCGGGTTAAAGGAAATCAGATCTGAAAAAGGGCTTACCAAATCTCTTTAGACTCTACACGATGGGGGAGCATCAGATCTACGTTCTGGAGGATGTGGCTGCGACGGGAAAGGAGCAGGGCTTCGCCGGGGATCTCTTATTCTTGGTTTCTCTAAAGGAGGTGGCTCCTATTTATAAGAGAAATGCTAGAGTTTTGGGAAGGAAGATGGCTTTTGGGCTTGGGCTATTGGGCCTTCCTTTTCTTTTCTCAAAATTTTTAATTGGACCAGTATGGGTATGTTACAAATATGATTCCATCCATTCGAGCTTGAACTCCCTAGCTGGCTGTTAATTCATCGAGTAGTCCTTTCAACGTTCTGTCCACTCTAATCACCGAGCTTCCTATACCGCTGTAGTGATGTAGAAGGTCTCGAAATCTCGACAAGAGTTACATGTATTCACCACAAGAATAACTAAAAAGTATCGAAAATATAAACTACCTTGTTGCTGTCTCGGATTTCGAAAAGTGGCAAAGATGAGTTCGTTTTTTTTTTCTTTTTGAATATATGTTAAATTTATTCAAAAACAAAAATCTTTTTTATGGAGAGTGAAAAGTTTTTGAATGTAGAAAATAGAATAAAGAATTTCTACTTTTACAGCTTTAAAATCAGTGGAGAAATTGGTAGTGAAACCAAACTTGCATAGCCCCATTGTATCTATCTATTCCCTGCAACTTGAGCGAGGAAAGACGATTGCGTATCATTCTGGCAAAGATGAGTTCACTAAAGCAAAAGAGAGTTATAAGGCGAACTTGTGTTTGTCCTTGGCTTTGCAGTATTGACCCTCTTTTATTCAAGAGATATGTCTACCGCGACTGCACTCATTTTTTCCGCCTTCACCCCTGTCATCATGCAAGTTGGGTTTTGTTATGTTTTCCGTGACATCTATGTAGTTTGTGTCTGCCCCAATTTTCTGACCAATCATGATCTTTCTATTCAACATTTATCAGGTTTGATTTGTTTGTTTCTTTGGAATAGATTGGAATTGACTGAATTATTTTCTATTGCTAGAGTAATTTTTCTTAGGAGTAAATTGTTCACTTTGTTTTACCTTATTATGAGGATTTGTTAGATTGCCTTTTTATGAGGATTTTTACATCTTATCTCTTTATGAAAATCTTGTAACCTTACCTCTTGTCACAAGGTCTCTTTATGACGATCATGTGATATTGCTTCTGTATAAAGATTTTGATACCTTACTTTTTTATGAGGATTTCATTACACTACCTCTTTACGAGGATTTTGACTCTTTTATGGAGTTTTTTATTCATTTGTGTTCATCATTTGGTTTAAATGGTTGCGTTACAAAAAGTGTCATAAAGGCTCATTTGATAGGTGTTTAATCGTTTCTGTAGCCATTTTGGAGAGGAAATTGTGCACGTATTACTGTTCCAATCTCAGATGTTCTTTCCAGTATCCAAAACTTCATCTTAATTAACAACTCTATTGTCGATGAAATCCGAAGACTTACCAAAAAAAAATTATTAGTTTAAGTGCTATGTTACCATTATCCATCAATGTTTTTATGTTTATTATGTTGTTCAAGAATACTTACTTCTTTTATAGATTGAACTTTATATAAAAAACATTTGACAAAAAAAAACTTTCTTGAAGAGGAATATAAGCTTTCCTCATTCTGATATTCGCTAATCCATTTTCGGTTTATCCCGGTTCATTTGAATTAGAGCCGAAGTAGAAACCGATATTTGGTTTAATTGCCAAATTTTTTAAATTCAGTTTATGGTATTTTTTTTTTAACACTAGGCATTTATTGAGAAGGTCCAATGGTCGAAATAAAAACATACACAAAAATTTAAAAAAAAAACAAAACCGGCCCAGGAAGTCCACCAGCCTGCCAGCAAAGGACCGGATGAGGATGAAGGGGACACGTGTCTGCGCCAGAGAGCCACCGGCATGCAACCGCCGAAACTGCGTCAGCGCCGAGAAAGATGCTGGAAACCCCACCGTGGCCGGGACTCGACGCGAAGAGGAGAACGAGAGCCGCTGATCCTGCTGTTCATCAGAAACTTCCACCGAAGAAGAACCGCGAAGAAAAAAGATCCGCTGCAATCACCCTGCCGGAAGCCGCCACCCCAACGAAGCTCCACCGCCGCTCAAAACACAGTAGAGATCGACCATTGAAATTCCCAAGAGTCAGTGGGAGAAGCTGCAGAGAGTTACTCGATGCGGTTGACGCCGCCGACAAAGAGAACGAAGAAAATCGGCCGGAGGAACAGGGAGAAAACCAGAGAACAGAGATCGGAAATCCGGACAGCACCTGAAAAGAGAATCGCCGGGAAGAAAAGCCGGAGGAAAACCACGAGAAGACGTCCCGTCGAAACACACATACACCGGGGAGAAAAGATCGCACGATCTGAAAGATAAAGGTGTGGGAAGATCGCGAAATCAGAAAAAAAAAACCCATCATCAAAGGCAAACCACCGGAGGAAGATCGGAGGGTGGGACGGCGGTGGTCGCTCCCGCGTGAGAACCTTCGAAACTCCTTTAATATCTGTTTTAGAAACTGAACTTTACGACCCAATTCAGTTTCTGGTTAGGTTAACGATTTCAATTAGTTTTATTATCGTAAGTTTTCGGTTCGGTTGATAAACCAAGTGAATCAAAAACCGGAGAAAATTCAATTTTAAACGGTATGGGTGGTTTACTGTTTGATCTTTCTACTCTCTAGTGATTTCTCGTGACATCGCTAGTTTAGAAGCCACCAGTCTTCCTCCATCTGCATCATCTTTCTTACTCTCATTGACTATTACGAAAATATCTTCCTATTCTTCCCATCTCTTTCGATTTCTGGCGATTTTTGCGTATTCTAGTGCGAAGCTTTTTCCGATTTTACAGGTGAAGACCGAATTTTCTCGTTTTATATCGTCTCCACAGTCTTTGATTCCTTTTTCACGATCAGATTCGGATGTTATCCTCTGAGTCTTTATTTGATTTTCTCGTCTTGATCGCATGAGCAAAGTGTTCTGGAAGTCGTGTTGCAGTAATTTTGAAGCTCCATTTGGAGTAATTTTAAGTAACTTTTATAACGCATATGAATCTTTTCCCCCGAGTTTGATGAATCTTGATCGAAAATTGAAATTTGTGCTCATCTTTTGATTCGATTAGACTTGTATAGTAGATTGATTGGTATTGAATATGAAACTGATGATGAGAAAGAGTTTTTATCTTCCGTAATTTGTGCTTTCCAGATTTGTTTTCTTCACTCGTAACCACTTGCCATGGTTCTCGAAAGTTCCGTTGTTCTGTCACCTCGACGGAGGCAGGGCTTGTTACGGGATCAGGTTCAGCTTATTAAAAGAAAAGACTCTGGAAGATATGAGATCGTTCCAATCGAGGATCCATTGTCTTTTGAAAAGGGTTTCTACGCCGTTATTCGTGCTTGCCAACTATTGGCTCAGAAAAACGATGGACTCATCTTGGTTGGTTTAGCTGGTCCTTCTGGAGCTGGAAAAACTATCTTCACAGAGAAAATTCTCAACTTCATGCCTAGTATTGCTATCATAAACATGGACAACTACAATGATGGTACTCGTGTGATCGATGGAAACTTTGATGGTATGCATCTTTCTTGTTATAGCTTGATTCAGTCATTTCTTTCTTAGGTGTAAGTGAAATGTTTTCTATTGTTGTTTATTGTAGATCCACGGCTGACCGACTATGATACACTTCTTGACAATATACATGGTCTAAGGGATGGAAAATCAGTTCAGGTTCCAATATATGACTTCAAGTCGAGCTCGCGAATTGGTTACAGGTATTGATTTTCCGTTATGCCACAGTTGAAAAAGTTGTGGATAGACAACATTATAGTTGAATGATGCCTGATGGACAAAGTGATACTATCGTTTTCATTTTAACGTTAACAGTACCCCTCTTATTAATACTCCTCATTACATCTTTTAGTGACATGGACAAAACGATTTATATGTATTTGGCACATCGATTAGTAGTTTCGGAACAACTGTTAGTTGATAAGAGCTACACATCTGCCATGACTTATCCGTTTATTTTGTGCTTTGTATAGAACGCTTGAGGTGCCTAGCTCTCGCATTGTTATTCTTGAAGGCATATACGCTTTAAGTGAGAAGCTACGGCCTTTGCTCGATCTTCGTGTCTCTGTCACTGGTGGAGTGCATTTTGATCTTGTCAAGCGTGTTTTGCGGGACATTCAACGTGCTGGCCAGGAACCTGAAGAAATAATTCATCAAATATCTGAGACGGTTTGCATGCTAATATTTCCCTATCTTTTATTTTTGTCTCGGTTATCCCATACTCTCATCGTTGCTGTCAGGGGTCATTTCAGATATGAATAAAACATGAAATGATGTTTGTTTTTGAGTTTTTGGACAGTAAAATATGAATGCTTATGTGTTTTTCTCCAACCAGGTTTATCCTATGTACAAGGCGTTTATTGAACCGGACCTGAAAACAGCTCATATTAAGATCCAAAACAAGTTTAACCCCTTCAGTGGCTTTCAGAACCCAACATATATTCTAAAGGTTACAACATTTATATTGTTAAAACGTGTATATTGTGGCACTTTTATTTTATCTGTAACTGGCTGTATTATAGCAGCAATTTTTTTCGTGGTTGTAGTGACTTTTGTTCATATTGTAGTCAACCAAGGCTGTAACACCAGAACAAATGAAGGCAGTTCTGTCTGAGGATTTCAAGGAACGTACAGAGGAAACCTACGACATATATCTGCTACCACCAGGCGAGGATCCTGAAGCATGCCAATCGTACCTCAGAATGAGGAACCGCGATGGAAAGTACAATCTCATGTTTGAGGTTTGGTTAATACTTGTACAGACTATTGATCTTATGTAACACCATATCAGATTAAGAACAGATGGGCAGATACATTCTAATCTCATACTGAAGCATAATAAATGGGTGGTCGATTGGATGAATGCTTACCGTTCAATGTATTGCTTTCAGGAGTGGGTTACAGATCGTCCATTTATTATATCACCCAGAATAACTTTTGAAGTCAGTGTTCGCCTTCTTGGAGGATTAATGGCATTGGGGTATACCATTGCATCAATCTTGAAAAGAAAAAGTCATATCTTTGATGATGACAAGGTTATTGTGAAGACTGATTGGTTGGAACAACTGAACCGGACATATGTTCAGGTAGTATCTGATTTTCTTGCTCTCTGTAAAAGTTTATACTGTCTCTAGGGTGGTATTTTGAAACTAGTAATCAACTTTTTTTCATTTCTTTTATGAAGGTACAAGGTAGAGACCGTTCCTTCGTCGAAAATGTGGCCAACCAACTCGGATTGGAAGGCTCATATGTTCCACATACATATATTGAACAGATACAGCTGGAGAGGCTTGTGAATGATGTTATGGTATGAGTTGTGATTTATTACAAACAGATCGAGTTGATCATGTCGTGGTTGTTTGATATGTTCAGGCGCCTTGGTCATGTTTCAGGCTTTGCCAGATGACTTGAAGAATAAACTCAGCTTAGATGAAGATTCAGTTTCTAGCCCTAAAGAAGCCCTCTCAAGAGCGTCTGCTGATAGTAGAATGAAATATCTTCACGGGTATCCTCTATTCCTTCTCCTTGATTGGCTAATTATGAGAAAAAGACGGAATCTAAGAATAAATACAACATATGTTACGTCAGGAAATCGTCTGACTTGTGTATTGATAACAGCGGTGTATCGAAGTCTTACACAAATCAAAGACACAAAGTCTTGCCTAACTTGACAAGGCTTGCTGTTAACAATAGAATGTTAGATGCCAGAGCCCCTGCTTCACCAGCCACTCTTCCAAATCAGGTAAAGTGGTCTCTCTGTTTTGCCTCAAGATCTTCCAATCTATGGTACTATTGTTCTAAAGTCATAAGCTTCTGAACATAATGATGTTCTATAGGGTGTTATCACTCAGCTATCAGACCAGATATCAACACTGAATGAGAGGATGGATGACTTCACATCCCGCATCGAAGAGTTGAATTCCAAGATCCCGAACAGGATAGCTGCTTCAGGTAGTCAACACAACTTGGCTTTACCAATAGAAAATGGTAATGGGTCCATCTTATCGTTGTCTTCATCAGCATCTCAGCTTGTAAGGGAATCTCCTCTGATGGAAGAGGTATGTTTACAAGTCTTACATGTTCAAAATTATTCTTGAACTGCTTCACTTCAATAGAATCAACAGAGCATCAGATGCTTAGAGAAAGCTGTAGACTCAATAGAGACAATGTATGGGTCTAAAAGCTCATGAGCCTAAAAATATTTCATTTCTGGTAGTGATTTTTTTATACTTTTATCATCTGGACAGGTAATACTCGTTGCTCGTGGACAACGTCAGATAATGCATCAGATGGACACACTGAGCAATCTCCTTAGAGAATATGTTGGAGAAAGGTCTCGCGTAGAGAGACTAGACAGCAACAGAACAAACAGCACAACACAGAACCTCGATCCCTCCACTTTACCTGTTCTTCTTGCTTTGGCCATTGGCTGTCTCGGCGTTTTTGCCTACAGTCGTCTCAAGTAGTTGCTGTAAGAGTTGGTTACTTCGCTGTTAAAACTCAGGGTATGTGAAAAATAGTGGCAATGATGTAAATAACAGAGTTTGGGATACAGACTGGATAATTCAGTCGTGACAATGTAGCATCTGCGAATAATAAGAGTGATTCGTATACATTACCATTAACATTTTTATTCTATTTTATATGTTTACAAACTATGAGATCCCTAGAGCCGAGCAGCCAACTGGTTAGAAGCTGAGCCTTGAGTTCGGTTATTATAACATAAGTAGTTCAGTGACTGTAGCCAAGAGACTAAAGAAGGCTTGCGAGTCACATCGTCTGACTCAGCCACTTGACCATACAACTCACCAAGCACTATGTTCTGCTTTTCTTTTGGTAACTTTATAATTAGCTATGCCAATGACTTGATCAGATATGGCAACACCTGAACCAAAAAGACGAATTATGTATACAAATACAAAGAGAACATTAACATATGAGCCATGTTATAGTAGCTCAAGATGACGGAAACAAAACTTAATTGTATATCAACCAAAGAGACGAGTCTCAGAAGCAACTCAAGAATTTGATTACCAGGATCAAACTTACTTGCTGATGCATATCGATTGCAGAAAGCCCCAGTTATGGCCCCTGATTCCTTGAAGAGAACATCAGAAAGATGCTCCCTGACCCAAATGAGTCTTGGTCCAGTAGGATGTTTGCCAGAAGCTTTGCAAAATGATTCATATATCTGGTAAATACCTGAGTTAACAATGCAGAAGCGAGGCACAAAAGCAGAGGAGCAGAGGAAGAAACAGACCCACATCGAGCCAATGCTATAGCAAAGCACTTTAACAGAAGACCTTCTTTCTGAGTGGTTGGAAGTGTAACGTTACCATTAGAAACTAAAAGTTGAGCTACGGAGACTATATGTTTTTCCGCTGAATTTCTAAGTTTAGAAACAATCTCAAAATAATGTGCCGCACTACTGGATCCTGCCACGGAAGCTCTCAGTACCCCGGCTACTAATTCAGTAGATTCCAATCAAGTGTAAACCCTAAACCACAATATGATGTGGGTTAGATTCAGGACTGAAAACCCAGGAAAGAAAACGTCTTTTTGATGAACGGGGAAGAACGAAATTCATCATATTAACTGTTCTCAATACGCAAACCCAGATAAATAAGAGCTTCAATTATCCCAAAAAATCCAGCAAATTCCATTGAGGCAGAAATAAAGCAAACAAGTTCCTGGAAGATCTTTGGCTACGCAGCGAGTTCACGACGATGCCTTTCTCTCTCTGTGTTCTGTGGATACGAAGACGCCGCCGGGAAACCCAGTTTCCGTGACGGACTTGCAAAACATTTGCGTGTGGTTAAGGATAAACCAAAATAATTAGAAAACCGGCGATAAAACCGCATGGTTCGAAGTAACCAGCTACAGCATTGTGTTTGCCAAATGAGAAGCACACGAACTTATTTCGTCCTTGTCTGCTTTCCCTTATACTAGAACGAAACAAGTTTGCACAAATCTTGAAACCAATTAAAGTCAACGCTGCACGTGATCATAAATTTCATCTCCATATTCTTCTTTTTTCTTTCTTTGTTGAAAGATTTATTATCGGTGATGAAGCCAGATTGAAATTCCAGATGAACACACTAAGACTAAGCTAGCAGGAACTTATCCTCTAGAGTCAGAAAACGTTGGAAAGAAGATACATGTTAAAATAAAAACAGCACAAGAACACGACATTCGCGAGAGCATGCGATATTATCTTTTCTCATATAAGTCATTATCAAAAATTAAATCGGTTTAGAATGATAACCCGATCCAAACAACATGATTTAATATATGGAGATTCAGTTGACCAAAAAGCACAAAAACACAGAAGAAACACAATACCAGAAAACATTTTTTTTTTTAAATCAGTACAATTCCAAAACCGCATAAGAGCTAAATCCGTTTGAGAACTTCAGTTGAAATCTCAAATAATCCGTATAGACTATTGACTCTTACCCCGAAATATTGAATAAGAGCCACAACAAACAAGAAAAAACCTTAATCCTCCAATGAAAAAGAAAAACCCCTAAAAAGACCAAACTCGAACACAACCATACACCGCATAAGCTGAATTGAGAGCATAATCAAAGAAGATTAAAAAGACCAACAAACGCCACTACGACCAATATAGAGAGACATCAAGAAAGCAAAAACACAAGGAAAAAACCTTGAATTCTGACTGGACAAAAACGTCAAAGAAGACTTTCATTCTTACATTACGTTGCCAGTGGTAAAGGTATTACCAGTGTTACCTCACAGTGGTACTGGTATTACCAACAACAACCAAAAACTCGATATTCTTCTCTACCTAACTAGTTTCCATTTCCCTTAGTTAACTAATCATTTATTAATGTACTGGGTAGGCACTCCTCTGTCAAAAGCCGTATAGATATCTATTTAGTACTAACTTCTAACTAGTATTAATGTCAATAATAGTAAATGTGTACATACTAGAAACATTTTTGGTTTCGGCGACATAATATATAGACATTTATTTTATACAAACGTTGATCTAAACTATGATGTTTTATTATTACAACCTGATCTCAAATGAAACACATCTCCTTTACACCGAAAGTGAAACACATGACAAGTAAGAATAAATAATTCAAGACATATATACTCTTCAAGATGTAATATTAGCACTTCTTATGAATTAAATTTCGTGTAGTACTATACCTTTTCACGATTCAATTCGGAAAAAGAAATAAAGAAACTGTCAAACTGTTTTAAGGAATATATAAGAAGACAAATCATCAGTGGTGCAAGGGGTTTGTGAAACGCCCTGACCCAGTTTTCCTACCCGAAAACTAAGTATTTTAAATCCGGTCAGATTATCCGTGAACCCCTTGAATTTTTAAAACCTTTTCTTTAAATTTCCTTCCGAGGTTCCAACACCATTTATTCAGTTTAATCACCTAAGTCTTACTTAGTTGAATCCATTTACTTAATCCGTTCTAATACAATTCCTTAGAACTATACTTGGCTATATTAACATGTACCTTAGCCAATTGTAGAGTCTGAATCATCGTTGATCCATCCACGCTTCGTAATCCAAAGTCCTTGTCTCCATCTCTCGATCATAGCATCCTTGTCCGTGTCCAATATCCCCTCGGTACTGAGACAATCAACCAACCAGCCCCACATGTCTCAGTAACGAGAAGAGATGACACTAAGTCATCAATTCGGCAGAACAGTCAGTCCAGTCCATCTATCCCAGTCTATCCAGTCAGTCCATTCCAGTCCATCCAGTCTGTCCATCCCAGTCTATCCAGTCCATCCATCCCGTCCAGTCTATCCAGTCCGTCCAGTCAGTCCAATCCTGTCTATCCAGTCCGTCCAGTCAGTCCAATCCAGTCTATCCAGTCCGTCCAGTCCGTCTATCCGTTTCGACCAGTCAGATTACTCTTACCCAATTGAACCAGTACAATCAGCACTGCGTCAGTCCACATCGCACGGTCTGTTCGTCCCATATCTGTAGTTGACCCACGCTACTGGTCCTAACCGCGATCCTGTCGAATACACGATTCACTGGATATATCTGTCCGTACTGCTTGCACCTTATCCATCGATCACGCCTTGTCTGCGCATCGCTCAGAACCATCCCGTCTGTCCGCTCATCATCGATCTGTTTCACACCGACAATTCCTTTAACCGTCCAGTAGTTGTGCAAGCCAAATGTCACGTACCACATCCTCTATGACCACTCGGTAGTTTCCAGACTATTCGACTATCCCGGAGATAGACATCACGCCATGGTCGATCGTTCCATCAGTCCGTACTCTGCCTGTCACGTACTCCATTAACCATTCAGATTGCCCCGATCATACCACTCCATACCGCAGATCCCACTGATGTGCATTGCATCTCTGAACCATCCGATCAGTTCGAAACATATGATCGATAAGCTCGACCCATCCCTTCACTACGTACTGATCCCATCTGTCTGGCCTTAATATCTCGATCCCATAATACCAGCGATCGCAACACGATCCTCTTGACCCATTCATCCAGTAACTGCCTGCACCGCCCAACAGTTCTGATCAACACCAGTCTGATTCTCTCGATAAACCGCTCTCATGGTCCAGCATCTCGCAATCTCCCATCGCCTACTTGAACAGATAACCGCATTGCCCGATCATTCCAGCCATATCGATCCTTGATCGATATCTGTCTCACATGCATTCCACGCCTTAGCTGATCACCCTGAATTCGGAAGTCGCCCACGCCTAAGTCACCCATTCTCTCGATCAGATTGTCTCTGCCGACCAGCCTGTACGGATCATCCCAATCCGCCTACTCTCTCTGATTTTCTTCCATAAAACCGTCCTTGCGGACATGTCTTCTTTTCTCTCGGTAAAAACTGTCCATCCTTGATCGGTCTGTCTCGCAATCTCTGGTCGCTTTCCCTGTTAATAATCTGACGGTTATTCACTTCAGAAACCGTCCAGTAACTAACTGCTTCACGCATGCGCGTCCTTGGGCAGTAACCGTTCCCGCCCATTTACTTAGTCATGAGCGCATTCTAATTAATCCAGCCTTTATCCCGACAGTTACTAACCGCCAGCAACCTGTCCGACTTTAGTATGACAGTCCACTAAATCCGGTTAGTCGGACTTACCCGTCAGTTCAGCCTAACAGTTAGAATAACCAGCTCTAACTTGGAATCATCCAAGCTAGTCTAGTTCATTCACTTTCACAGCCCATTCAGCTTCTCTTGCATCCTAACTCACTCGTTCGATCATTCTCTTGATCATGACTGAGTTATTCGATCATTCAGATTCCTTTTACCGAATCATGCCTTGATTCGATCTTGATCCAGAACTTGTTACCGCAGAATACAAACTGCGTTCACAACCTTGACCTGCCCCGGTCAATTTGCGGAACACGGGTGTTACAACTCTCCCCCACTTAGAATGAATTCGTCCTCGAATTCAACAGTAGTTAGAACCATGTTCTAATACTTTAACACCTTCCAGACTTTTAGCACAACCTGCCTTAACTCATCTTAGTCCTAAGACTAATTTCTGTTCACCGTCACTCCTTGACTTGAACCAGAATCCCGATTCTAGTCCTTCAAGACTTCTGAATCGTGCACTCTTCTGGAAATTTCAGCTCCAGAAACTCTCTAAGTCTCTCTTAGACTTAGTCCAAATTCACTCCGGTCTAAGTCCATTCCTAACTTAACCATTTCCTTGAGTCCTTCCCGACCCTTTTTAACCTTTTTCCCGGATCATTCCCGATCTTCGCAGATGATTCTATGGATCGTTTCTGATCCTCCTTGGATCTTTCCCGATCCTTACTGTCATTCTCGTATTACTAGCAATCCTTGGAAGCATTTATATCCTCTTGATATCACAGATAATTCAGATCCCTAAGATCCTTACGGACAATCCCGCTTATTGATCACACCTTGGTGAACACGCCCGTTCTCCACAATTTCTTCAAATGACTAATCACCGTAGTCACAAGTATTTCCAGAAGGTCTCTTGATCCTCACCGAGTCTTTGGTAAGAACACATATCTTCCAGTCTCTTAGGATCTCAGCCTCACGGATTCCTTCCACAATTCAGACTTCTCAGAAATTTTCGAATGTAAGATCATCATCGAACACTCCAGCATTCATTTCCTGTGAAATCTCCCTCACTTCATGTTCCAGCAACTCTTTTGCCTTAGAGATTTCTCGAAGAATCTCTGTTTTCATTCCGTGAAACTCCTAGTTCCACTTCCCGAACTCATCCCGTCCTTAACGTTTCCCTTAAACGTTCAGTTCATTTCTCGGACTAACTTATCCTTGATATTTCCTTGGACGTGCAATATCACTTTCCCGGCACTCCATCAGATCGTTCACGGCAACTCATTGCCTAACTCAGATTCCTGCGAATTCTTCTTATCCGCCTTTGAGCTTGTCATCCGCTCTTCTTTTCTCGGCAGTCCTTTGCCATATTCAGATTCCTGCGAAGCCTTATACTTACTTCAACACATTTCGCCAGACATTATCTCGGCAGTCACATGCCTTAGACTTTCACAAGTCTTCCCGCAACACTTGCTCTCGATGAGTAAGTCTTTCCTTAACTTTACTCTCAGAACATTTTCCATATAACCATCCTTAGTGGTTCACCGCCCAGTTTTCTTTTCCAAGACTGGCGTGATCCATCACTATCGTGGAACTTTCCACACAGTCACTCTTAGACCGATAAGTCTAATTTCTACAGATTCTCACTTCCATGAGTTCCATCGAACTTTAGTCGATCCATTGACTAAGTTCATTATACTAAGTCATTCCTGATGACTTTAATCTAGTTAGTACTCACTAACTCAGTACAACCCAGAATTCAGTTTGGCCTTACAGACCTTTGAACACAAGGTTCAACATATCTCGGCCAAAGCCTTTCGATCTAAGGATTTTTGATCCAAAGATCTTACACCGGCATCTTGGCGAACTCACTATTTCCCACAGATGTTCCTACAGATTTATCTTGGCAAACACTCATGTTCCCACAGATAATTTTTACGAACAGATTGGTGGACAAGTTCCCACAACGATAGCTCACACGTTTTGGCAAACTTAATCCCCACAGAATCACCATCACGCCTTGGAAAACTCACTGGTTTCCACCGACATAATCAGGACACATCTTGGCGAACCCAAAGTTCCCACAGATGATACAGAATCGCACCGCCTCTCTCAGTACCTTGCGGTGGATTTATGGGAAGTTCATCTTGGCCAAATTGATCGTCTTGACAAACTACCTTAGTTCTCAAGGACGCGATCACAGAATACTTCACTGAATGCATGATTATCCAAAGTTACCGAGTAGCTCGTAACTAGACAAGCATTAGCGAGTACTCCCGACTCCTAAGCTTTTGTCCAATTCAGACTCTCCAGTAAAGTGAATCAACCATCAAACAGACAAGATCACAGAAAACGTTTTGGCAAACACACATGGTTTCCAAACACGCCAACAGAACGGCCTCGACTCCCATCAGAACAGTACGGCCCAAGGCCAATCGATCCGAAGATCAAATTTCGGCCCATGGCCATCCGATCCCAAGGATCCTTTACCGGCCGTAGCCAAATCAGAAACATTCGATCACCGAAGATCAAACTTAACAGTCTCAGTAATCATTCGGTGTTCCAACCCTTAGCAGTTCAATGAATTTTAATTCAAGCAACATAAACTGAGCTAGTTAACTAACTTAGCTCACATTCCAAATATTTTCTAGTCATGCTAGTTCAATAACTTAGCAATTTCCGACAGAATTCCAAGCATTCAATCATCCTAGAACCGTGAATGCTCTGATACCAACTTGAAACGCCCTGACCCAGTTTTCCTACCCGAAAACTAAGTATTTTAAATCCGGTCAGATTATCCGTGAACCCCTTGAATTTTTAAAACCTTTTCTTTAAATTTCCTTCCGAGGTTCCAACACCATTTATTCAGTTTAATCACCTAAGTCTTACTTAGTTGAATCCATTTACTTAATCCGTTCTAATACAATTCCTTAGAACTATACTTGGCTATATTAACATGTACCTTAGCCAATTGTAGAGTCTGAATCATCGTTGATCCATCCACGCTTCGTAATCCAAAGTCCTTGTCTCCATCTCTCGATCATAGCATCCTTGTCCGTGTCCAATATCCCCTCGGTACTGAGACAATCAACCAACCAGCCCCACATGTCTCAGTAACGAGAAGAGATGACACTAAGTCATCAATTCGGCAGAACAGTCAGTCCAGTCCATCTATCCCAGTCTATCCAGTCAGTCCATTCCAGTCCATCCAGTCTGTCCATCCCAGTCTATCCAGTCCATCCATCCCGTCCAGTCTATCCAGTCCGTCCAGTCAGTCCAATCCTGTCTATCCAGTCCGTCCAGTCAGTCCAATCCAGTCTATCCAGTCCGTCCAGTCCGTCTATCCGTTTCGACCAGTCAGATTACTCTTACCCAATTGAACCAGTACAATCAGCACTGCGTCAGTCCACATCGCACGGTCTGTTCGTCCCATATCTGTAGTTGACCCACGCTACTGGTCCTAACCGCGATCCTGTCGAATACACGATTCACTGGATATATCTGTCCGTACTGCTTGCACCTTATCCATCGATCACGCCTTGTCTGCGCATCGCTCAGAACCATCCCGTCTGTCCGCTCATCATCGATCTGTTTCACACCGACAATTCCTTTAACCGTCCAGTAGTTGTGCAAGCCAAATGTCACGTACCACATCCTCTATGACCACTCGGTAGTTTCCAGACTATTCGACTATCCCGGAGATAGACATCACGCCATGGTCGATCGTTCCATCAGTCCGTACTCTGCCTGTCACGTACTCCATTAACCATTCAGATTGCCCCGATCATACCACTCCATACCGCAGATCCCACTGATGTGCATTGCATCTCTGAACCATCCGATCAGTTCGAAACATATGATCGATAAGCTCGACCCATCCCTTCACTACGTACTGATCCCATCTGTCTGGCCTTAATATCTCGATCCCATAATACCAGCGATCGCAACACGATCCTCTTGACCCATTCATCCAGTAACTGCCTGCACCGCCCAACAGTTCTGATCAACACCAGTCTGATTCTCTCGATAAACCGCTCTCATGGTCCAGCATCTCGCAATCTCCCATCGCCTACTTGAACAGATAACCGCATTGCCCGATCATTCCAGCCATATCGATCCTTGATCGATATCTGTCTCACATGCATTCCACGCCTTAGCTGATCACCCTGAATTCGGAAGTCGCCCACGCCTAAGTCACCCATTCTCTCGATCAGATTGTCTCTGCCGACCAGCCTGTACGGATCATCCCAATCCGCCTACTCTCTCTGATTTTCTTCCATAAAACCGTCCTTGCGGACATGTCTTCTTTTCTCTCGGTAAAAACTGTCCATCCTTGATCGGTCTGTCTCGCAATCTCTGGTCGCTTTCCCTGTTAATAATCTGACGGTTATTCACTTCAGAAACCGTCCAGTAACTAACTGCTTCACGCATGCGCGTCCTTGGGCAGTAACCGTTCCCGCCCATTTACTTAGTCATGAGCGCATTCTAATTAATCCAGCCTTTATCCCGACAGTTACTAACCGCCAGCAACCTGTCCGACTTTAGTATGACAGTCCACTAAATCCGGTTAGTCGGACTTACCCGTCAGTTCAGCCTAACAGTTAGAATAACCAGCTCTAACTTGGAATCATCCAAGCTAGTCTAGTTCATTCACTTTCACAGCCCATTCAGCTTCTCTTGCATCCTAACTCACTCGTTCGATCATTCTCTTGATCATGACTGAGTTATTCGATCATTCAGATTCCTTTTACCGAATCATGCCTTGATTCGATCTTGATCCAGAACTTGTTACCGCAGAATACAAACTGCGTTCACAACCTTGACCTGCCCCGGTCAATTTGCGGAACACGGGTGTTACAGTTTGGACCAGATGGGACGAGTCGTTTCTCAACGCCATATCTCGGATCGATCTCGGATCCTCCGACCGGACAAATCATCAGTGGTGCAAGGGGTTTGGACCAGATGGGACGAGTCGTTTCTCAACGCCATATCTCGGGTCGATCTCGGATCCTCCGGCCGGCGGTGAAACATGTTGATGTTTTCTTTGGCGAAGATCTTTCATGAACGGTGTGAAGTCAAACTTCCTCACCACTAAAGCTCTTCTTCCTGGTTGCGGCGAGTTAATTATCGGAGAAGGAAAAGGGTTTATGGATATCGAGCTGAAATTGCCAAATATGCATCCGAAGACGAGAAGAGAGATCCATAGAAGAAACCCTAAGACTTGCGAGACTCTAGTACTCCTGGCCATGGAAAATATCATATGACGATAGACAGAGGAAATATTGTGTTAACATATAGGAGTATGTTATATATATATATATATATATATATATATTTGTTTATTTATATGGCTATCCGCAAATTACCAAAAAATTAATTCTGCAACATTCTATTTATATCATATTTTTTCTCTAATATTTTTTTTGTATTGTTAAAGCAAAAATGTAAGATTTACGTTTTTGTCTTTTATTTTTCATTCTGCAAAATCTTTTGATTGATAAAATATTTATGGAATTGCGTTTTTTCTTCATTCTGTATATTACCAATAACGACCTAAATCAGCCCAGAAGCTCAAGACTCATAAACGATGACTCCGGGCCATAAGCAATGAAGTCAGCCTATAAAGACATGTAGAGATGATGACGAGCTATGAAAGAAGAAAATCCACACCAATCTCCCAAGAAAGAAAAAAAATTTCACGACCGATTCGAAATGAATGAGAGAACCACAAAATTCGGATCTCAGCTTGACACATTCAGGTAGATAAGTACAATTTTAACCGACCTAATTTAGTATAGATATAAATCCTATACAAAAGAAATAATAATCTTACTTCATCTAATAGAATAAAGACATTGATTACTAGTTAGTAGATAAGTTGAACTCTAAGGGAAGCTAATTCGAATAGAAAAGCAAAAGAGAGGGCTTCTCTCTCTTAAAACATAATCCTCTCTAAACACATTTTTCGCCGCCAGTCTCCTTTTCTCAGATCTCCTCCCCTTTCGGCATCGGAGGCTTCCTTAGCTCCGGCGCCGGCCCTGTTTTTTGTTTCTCTTTCTTTACTCTTTCTCTCTCCTGTTGTGTGGCATCCGATAGTGTTGGGCTCGGGTTTGCTAGGTCGCGGCGTCGTCGTCTGGCTCCGGCAGCGCAGATCTTGCGGTGTCGCGGCTGCTGGGGTGGAGGCGTAGCTCTCCGCGTCTTTGTGGTAGATCTCCGTCTTTGTCGCCTAGCCAGGTGCGCCGTCTAGCTCATCCGATTTTCTCTAGCGATTTTCTCTACTCCGGTGGTCCTCGGTGTGTCCTCTTCCCGGTGATTCACGTTCTGTGGCAGCTCAGTGGTGGCGAGGGTTTTCTTCTTCATCGGACTGGTCTCTCATGTTGCGGCAGAGGAGGGATTGCTTCGGCTTGCTCTGCCTTAAATCTTCCTTCCGGCGGGTTCAGATCTTGAGGACGGGTCGACTGCAGGGCTAGAAATGATGGTTGTTACGGTTGGGCTTACCCCCATGGAGATGGCTCGCGGGTTTGGCCAGGTAGGATGGATCCTCCGGTGGAGGCTCCTTGCGATGGTTAGGCGGGTGGGACGACAGATGTTTGGCTCTGTCACCGTCAATCGTCGACGTGGCCTGGGCTCCTTGCACCGGTGATTTTGGGCCCAACTAAATGCATGATATGCGGTATGGTTATTGGTTTGAGCTCGGTCTGGCTCCGGTTCAAACTGGTGGTGATGTGGGTCGATTTTGGACCGTAAATGTAGAGGTGCCGCGGTTTTTAGGCGGCTAAATTTGTTTCTGTGAGGGCTGGTCCCTGAGAGATTCGCTAACTCGGGGATGGCTTTTAGAGTTGACACTTCGACGGCCCGCTGGGGCTCCCTTGTCGACATCAGCAAATTAGTCTGTCATAGGCTCCGGAGATCCCGTTAGTTTTCGGAGAAGTTGTAGGTATTTTCCATTTGAGGTTTTGAAGGGGGGGGGGGGGGCTTAGGAGGATGCTCGTGGCAACTAAGATGTGAACGCTAGTTCTTCGGAGCTATGGCAAAAGCGGGGTGGTCGACGGTTTTGTTTGATTGCTGCTCTCTCGTCCGGCGGTTTTTAAGTTTTTTTGATCGAGTCGCTTTGTTCCATTTCATTGTTTCGTGTTCAAGTTGCGTCTGTCTTTTTTTTTTTTTTTTTTAATATGTTTTCTTTGTTATCTCTATAATCTGTATTTTTTAAAAAACTGAAAATCGGTAATAAATTTTAATATTTTTACCAAAAAAAATTGAACTCTAAGTCTTTATTTCCTTTTTAACTCGTCTACACGACAAGGTATTGAATTTCAATAAACGGTTATTTCGACTACTACATTTCCATTTTTCTGTTATTTGCTCGGCTATTTCGACTACTACATTTCCATTTTTCTGTTATTTGCTGAATTTGTCTTTAATTTTACGAAATACTCTGAATTCTTTGGACTAATTGCTGAATTATTCCATATAAAAATACTTTCAACAGTATCAAGGAAGAAGAGGGTTCATTAAATTTGACGCTTGTAAGAAAGTCATACCTCTCATCATCTAATTTATATAATAGACAAGTCATGTGAGAGAAAAAGTGAGCCATCATCCAATCAGAACAGGGGATTTTGCCACCGTGTCAACACATTTGGTCACTACTCCAAAAAAATATCTAATGACTATTCATTCAATTTTTTTTTTCTTTCTCCATCTCTCTCGACGAAACTTCTTCTCTTTTCTCTACCAAAAACCTTCACCATCATCTTTCCAGATCTATTTCTCCGTTTAAGAAATCTACAGTCGGTTTCATATTTCAAGTTATATTCATCAAGATATACATTTGTTTTCGTATGAATCGTAATCGTTGAATTTGTGAAGCAACCCTAATCCCTCTTTTTCGATTGTTTCAGTTTTCAATCCGATGAATAACGACCTAACACGGTTCGTCGATAAATTCAATCCGCCATCTCCGCTTCAGCATTCGAGAGCTCTGAGAGGCGATTCTTATCTGGTCCGATTGAAAGCGGTTTCTATTCGGGTCCGATCGAGACGGCGACGAAGAAGATGGAGAAGGAGAAACCGAAGATGAAGACGAGAAGAAATTCCTCACCGGAAAAAGATGGAAACTGGATTTTCCAAACGAACTCAAAAGATCCATATATTTCGATTTCTTCACCATTTTAACATTGATCTTAGAGGTATGGTCTCAGATTTTCTCTGTGTTGGTTTTTCTTTTTCTGCTAATTTGTTTCCACTGAATTGCTATGATTCGCTTCCGTTCATTTCTGTAAATTGAGAGTTTAGTTCGATGATAAAACGCATAAATCTCGAGACTTTTTTGAATATGCAATTTTGTGCAGGATTCTTCTCTGGAAGGTGACTTTTGTTGAAAAATGGATATTGGAGAATTGATTGATGAAGATTCTCATTGTGTGAGTATTCCAACAAAGAGCGCATATACGTTTGGGGTTACAATTATTTGTTTGCTAATCTTTCATCAACAGTGTGCAAGACAAGGATTTGCATTTGGGTTAACATTACATGTTACATGTTCGGATTCTAACAGTCAGAGATATATGAAACTAGCCACAATACGAAATTCCATTCGATAATTTGTTTACTGTTGTTTTCAGGTATTCGTAGATTTGGTTTACTCCTCCTCTTGCTAATTTTTTTCTTAATCAGAAACATTCTTCTCACTGTAAGTCTCTCTCTCTCTCTCTCTCTCCAAGATTTCGTTCTTACCATCGTTTCCCTTAGGTTCTGGGTTTAGCCCTTTTGTTTCTCGGATGAGCTATAATCAGTGTAGCTGCTAATAATTTTCGAAAGTTTCTGGTTTTTGGATATGTTTAGAGTTAGGTTTACCAAGAGGATAGCTATTCATATATTGTTTAAAGTCTGTGGCTTTACTTAGTTTGATTTTGTTTCTGAATCATTTTCAGAGAAAGGAACCTCTCTCCAATATATTTTTTTGACAGGCGAAAGAAAGTAGAAACGCAAGGTATTGTTAGAAGACAAGTGCTTTTGACAGTGAACAATCAAGATGTTACTGCCAACAGTGATATGGGCAACACAGAGGAGTGTAGTAAAGTCGAATTTACAAAAGATGAACTTTTGGCTTTGCTTAATGAAAGAGCAAAAGCTACAAATTTTGATATTAAGGTTTGTTAATGTTCATTACACTGATTGTTGCTTTACACTGATTTGCATTACACTGATTGTTGCTTTACACTGACATGCATTAGACTGATTGTTGCTTTACACTGACATTTTTTTTACAGAGTACCAGGAATCTATTCGAAGGAACAAGTAGAGGCATGTAAGCAAGTTGTGGAAGCAGTTCACTCCAAAGGAGGTTTCATCTTCTGTCAATTATGGCATGTTGGACGTGGATCTCATCCATGTATGTCTCCTTTTTTACTAAATCTCTTTCTGAAAATCAATTGAAAAAATATTTAAAACCTTGAGTTGGATTAAAACAGTGTATCAACCTAATGGAGGATCGCCAATATCATCAACAGACAAGCCCATCTCGGAAAGATGGCGAGTTCTGTTACCTGATGGATCCCACAGAAAATATCCAAATCCCCGACCGCTAGAAGCTTCGGAGATACCTCGAATTGTGGAAGATTATTGCAACTCGGCTTTGAACGCAATCCGAGCTGGTTTTGATGGGATTGAGATCCATGGGGAGCATGGTTACCTCATTGATCAGTTTATGAAGAATGTGATCAATGACCGTACTGATCAATATGAAGACTCCATTTAAAATCGTTGCAGATTCTTACTTCAGGTACTGATATGTGTGTGATTATTTCAAATGTCAATTTTCTTTCACTATATATGTATACTCTTTCATAACAACATTTTACGTTTTTTTAATTTAAAATATAGATATTACTTCACCAAAAGGATTCTCTGAACGTTTGCGTTTAGAGTTAACAAATTTTCTCTTATATAAAATCTTAAAAATTGTCGTTCTGTTAGGACTAAGATTTTTACATATATATATATATGATTTGAGAATTTGATTGCAGTTTGAGGTTGTCATGATTTTATTCTATCTAATTATTTGCATTTTTCCATTTCCATTTTCATTAAAACTTAAAAAAATAAAATCATTTGGAAAGTGGTCAACTGTTACTCCACGATCTCTAAAATTTTACAAACATCAGATGTGTGGCCTGTGCTTAAGGAAAAAGTCAATTAATATCTATATTTTAACTAAAAACAGAGCCAATTAAAAATAAGACAACTGTAAAAAAAAACTGGTTCTAAATTCTAATAAAGAAAAAACTCAATTCTCTATTTTCTTCACCATCACCACCACGTTCTATAACTCTCAAATACACAACCTCAAACTGTTTAATATTCATTTTCTTCATCATAATTCCATTTTCAGATATTTTTTGCAACAAAAATCTATACAGATTTTTTTTCATGCTGGTAAAACAATCAATATATGTTTTAAACTACTCTCTTTTCAAATTCATTTTCTATTCTACTCAAATTAATAACCTCTGATTCTTTGTATTATTCAGGTTGAAAATGTCACTTGAATATATTGTTGTTTTAGAGCTTAAAATGGAAATTCAGAGCATTATCTACAATTAAGTTAACAGAAAGTATATCCAAATCTATTATATAAGGAATTGGCTATTTACAAATTAATTTTTTTAATGGTCTAGCCTTATCCTTAGAAAAGTAAATACACTAATCAAATTTCTCTTAGGACTTCTTTTCATGGATGAAGTAAAACTTTCAATTTGTTGGAAGTTAATACACTGTTTGAGGAAGAGTATTATGAAAAGAGAAATGTAGTGTTGATACATATTAAACTAAATATGTTAACTTTTAAAAAATAAAATCATGGAATACTTTGCCCGTACGTAGTACGGGCCTGAATACTAGTATATTAATATGGAATATTATTTTATAGTTAATATGGAATATTATTAGGCGGTACACAAGTACCCAAATCATTAGTTTAATAGTATATTATTTCATGGGCGTATTAAAACATATTTCAAAATGGACCTATTAATTTGGTTTTCAAAGACTTTTCTATCCCTTTTATACCAAACAATACGTAAAAAATACACTTTTTTGTTTGACAAAAAAAGTAAAAGAAAACACTTTTTCAGAGCTAGCAGGTCAGCTCCCAATTCATGAGGTCATAGTGAAATGTGACAAATCTTTATATTATTGACATATGAATGTCGGCCAATATATCTATTTTTCTAGCCGGTTCTACAGTTTCATAAGTTTCATCCAATCTATTTTTGTTTGTTTGTAAAATTAGTCTAATACTATAGGGTTGACAAGGGATGTATACTTTTGGGTTGGCTGGTTTTTCTCCCTCTACAATAGTGTTTCTGCCTAATCTCATCCAAACTGTTAAACTCATGATATTTTCCTCTTAATTATAAAACTTATGCTTAATTCGCATAAACTTTTTCTGCATAATTAAACTTACTTAATTAGAATCACTAATTGCGATTAAAAATTTCAAAATACGCGTTTATCTAAATCTAATTTTCCGAAAACCCGATCCATTAAAAAAACCCGACCCAGCCGAAAATTACAACCCTAACCATAACCTAATAAACTAAACCCGACCAGACCAATTAACTAAAACTAAACCAGACACAGTTTAACAAACCCGACCAGACCCTTCTTCAACTATGAACCTTATTTTCCCAGTAGCCATAGACATAAACAAATTCGTGTGACCCAACTTCGACCGTGATTTCGAGAGAGCAGAAACTTGAAGACAAGAAGAGCAGAAGTCAGCTTCTATAAGAGAGAAGTTAAATGTAGCTGTCAGGAATGGGAAAGCTTTGGTCCAATAAAGGGATAGCGTGAAGCAAACTATTGAGGAGATGAACGCTGAGCATGATCGCCTAAAATCAGAGATTATCAACCGAGACAAAATGCTCTTGGAAAATGAAAAGAAATTTAGGGAATTGGAATCTTACACTGTGAGGGTAAAAGCCTTAGAGTCTGAGAGCCAATTGTTGAAAATCATTTGCAAGAAACAGAAAATATTTTGCAGGAAAGAAGTGGTACATTGAGCATGACATTGAATGCTTGAATAGCATTAATATTGGTGACGAAGGTGACATATATGACCCAGTTCTGAAGCTTCAACGGATCTCACAACTGTTTCAGAATATGAGTACAGCTGTGTCTTCTGCTGAGCAGGAGTCAATAAAATCTAGAAGAGCAGCTGAGTTGCTACTTGTTGAGTTGAACGAGTTTCAAGAGAGAAGGATGTGGCAGAGGCTGCAAAAATTGAAGCCATATCACATTGTGAAAATTTATCAATGGTCAACAATGAAGCTATATGCTCAAGTTCTGTCTTTTGGAACTAGTCTGAACACTCTGTGATTACTATTCCTCGCAGGTACCAATAGTAATCGTGTGAGAATCAAACCGGTACTAAGTTGTCTAGCTGGCCTCAAGTTAGTACTGGGAATTCTGTAGACAAGGTATTTTAGAACCTTTCAACTAATGTTATACTTTTTAAGTTTTTTCTGCCATTGACTGTCTCTGAATAATTATTTTCCCCTTCTCAATGATAGTCTAAGATAGTCATTAATCTTCCTGAATTTTCTCAGCATTATAAACGAGAAGAAATAAGAAAAATGGAAAAAGAGAGCAAGTCTCATGTTGATCATGACCTGAGTGCAAGGTTATTGACTTTATGTTTTATTACGTACCATCTTGATGTAAATAATTCAAAGTTTAATGAAGAGAGCACATCTCATATTCTCTCTCCATTACACCAAAATTTTGTGTTTACTAATCAATTGGAGAGAGCTTGTGGGGTTTTTGACCATGGCTTTGGTGATTTTGTGGAAGATGAAGTTACAGAACGTCCCCAACGTCGAATTAGATTATTAGGGTAAGTTGGGTTGGTTTAGATTATTAGGATTGGTTGGGCTGGTTTAGTTTATTTTGTTTGGTTAGGACGGTTTAATCTATTTTAGATCGGGTCGGGTTTTATAAAAGGTATGGGTCGTTAGTTTGGGCAATTAGATTGTAAAGCGCGTTTCTGAAATTTTTAATTGTAATTATTGATTTTAATTGCATGGGTATAATTATACAAGGAAAAATAGTTTGGTGTAATTATACACAAATGTTATATTCTGGGGGAAATATCCGGAGATTGAAAGTTTAGAAAGATAATGTGAAAGCAGTAATATTGAGGGAGTAAAAACGAGTCAACCCAATACTATATTCAAATAAATTAACTAACCAATAAAATGGCTTTTTGCCTCTTACAAAAAGTATGCATCCCTTGTCAAGTCCCGCCCAAATGGATAGGACAGATATGTCATTATTCTAGGGTTTATGAGCAGAAAAAAATAAATTTTAAGAGAAAAAAGGGTCGAGTTTTTTTATATATATAATGTTGAAAAAAGCCTAAATTTTTTATTTTCCTTACATAGAAGATAAAAAAAAAGCTCAAAACTTTTAGAAAAGAAAATTGGAAATAAGGGCCCAATTTTGTTTTTTCTGCTAGTATAACGCCAATTTTTTTTTGCCATAGGGCTAATATTGTTTTAATTATGAGGATGTACAAAATTAGTCTTCTATCGGTGCAAGTTAGCTGGTGATGCCAACACATGCTGAATAGTAATACACATCAAGGGGTGATATTAATATATTTGAAAATAATATGCAAATATTTTTCAATTTCAAAACGTAGAGGAGCTTTTTGTAATTTATAGGAACCGACCCATCGTAGATATAAGAAAGTAGGTTGCTGTTCGCTCTCTCCGGCTAACATCTCGACGGAAAAGAACATGGCTAAGGCTCGGAAGCCGAAGAACGAGGAAGCTCCTGGCGCGAAGCCTTCGGAGAACACCGGAGCCAAGGTTCTTCACCAGAAGCTCTGTCTTTCTATCGACTTCAAAAAACGCCAAATCTACGGGTTCGTTGCCTTCTCTTGCTTTCTAATTCTCCATTCGAGAGCCGAGTGTGTAAATGTGATTTGGGTTGCTGCATAATGAAATTCGGGATGAAGAAACCCTAATTATGGGAAGAATTTGAATTTTGCACCGGTAGTATCTTTTGGGATTGTGCTGAAATTCCCTAATTATTCTGGGGTTTACCAATCTTGGCTGTCTATAGTTACACAGAGTTAGAAGTAAGCGTGCCAGATATTGGGATTGTGGGACTACACGCGGAGAACTTGGGAATCGAGAGTGTCTTGGTAGATGGGGAACCCACTGTGTTTGAGTATTATCCGCACCATCAGAACTCTGAAACTGAGAGTAACTGGAACTCAGTCTCAGACCCTGCTTCAGCAGCTGATGCTGCGGCCATGGAGTATATTGGAGTTCTCAAGAGAGAAGACACTGCAAATTTACTGATCAACTGTTGCAAACCCTCTAAGGATTTATCTGAACAACTGGATAACGTGACTTTAGAAAATGGTTCACAATCGCCTGGGGAGACAAAACAGGTTATTATTTATCTCCAGTCAATTCTTTTCTATCAAATGAGATGTATTGTAGAATTACATGAGGTGCCTATGAGACCGATGGTTGTTTGACTATTAAACTTTAGTTATGCTAAAAGGAACATGGTTATAGGTACTTAGACCATGTATCCACCTTTACTGTGCTTACTCTTTGATCAGCACTATTGCTTTTGTGGACCAAAGATAACCCATACCAGGTTATCTATTATTGCTCTTGATAATGCTGAATAAGAATTTACCATATTGGTAGTTGAATGAAGACAATAATGCAATTAACATTGTAGCTGTCGATGGTTTTATGTTATTCCTGATTCATATGTTTTGCTATAGGATACAAGTGAGAGGTCTCCTTTGTTTAATTATCAGTTTATGTGCATATGATGCAGAATGTTAAATTGATTCGGATCAACTACTGGATAGAGAAAGTAGAGTCAGGAATTCATTTTGATGCAAACATTGTACATACCGATAACCAAATGAGACGTGCCCGTTGTTGGTTTCCTTGCATAGACGATGAGTACCATCGTTGCAGGTATTCATTTTAAAGAATTAAGACTGTTGCCCCATATCTCTAGTCTCTTGAGATCAAGTGGGTATATCTATTTCATGTATCAAAATTTGGTGGATGCAGTTTCAATTTGGAATTCACTGTTCCGCACAACTTTGTAGCTGTCAGTGTTGGGAAACTACTTTACCAGGTAAGCTAGCATTTCTTTCATATGAAATGGAATTAGAGGAATTACTATATTTCTCAATCTGGTATTACGTGCAAGACATATTTCATTATAGATTCTGGAATTGACCTATTAAACGGAAAAACTTAAGAATAAAGCTGTGGTTCACTGGTTCCCATGGGTTATGGACGTTATCATAAGAATGCCTGCCCAAATTTGGTTTCAGCTTCGATAGGGAATAAGCCATATCCATTACCCTTTTAATCTGAAGGTTAACGATCTCTGATTGCAATGTTGCAAGATCCTTAGCTGTTTATACCCTCAGAAATTTCTCTGTGAATCTGGATTAAACAGAAGATTTTTTTTTTCTCTGTTATATTGTAATAAAACTATCTGGAAAGCCAAAAGTCTGTGAAGTATATTTACATGTCCCATATTCAATCTTATCACTACTTTTCCAAGAAGCTGGAGGGGGTGTTTTCTTTAAAATCTCACATTTTTTTCAGGTTATGTGCAAAGAAGATACTACCAGAAAAACATATGTGTACGAACTAGCCATTCCTATTGCTCCGCGGTGGGTGTCTTTAGTTGCGGGACCATTGGAAGTCCTTCCAGATCAGACCAACTTTCTCATATCTAACTTGTGTTTGCCATATGATCTCTCGAGGCTTCGTAATACAATGGAGTTTTTCCATGAAGCTTATAGGTCAGTAAATTTGTATCCTGGAAACATCTTGTAGTGAAACTGAATTTAAGGATCTTTCTCTTTCTACTGGACAATCCACTTCTACAGCTACTATGAAGATTATTTAAGCGTGAAATTTCCGTTTGGATTCTACAAGCAAGTCTTTTTACCTCCTGAAATCGTTGTTTGCTCCTCGACTTTGGGAGCTTCCTTGAGTGTATTTAGCTCGCACATGCTCTATGATGAGAGGGTTATTGATCAGGTATTGTTTTTTTCGTAAAATGGCTTGGGATTAGGTGATACGTTGTCGTGTATATATGAAAATATTACAACAATAAAAGGCACATCAGAATAGAATTTGTATGGTAAATTTTGGAACAAAGCACGTAGCAAGTGATATATAATTTCTGCATCATCTCTTACGAATGTGCAAGCTGAATTTTTCTGTTGATTGCATTTTTACCCCTTCATTGGAACATGGCTTCTAGTGTAACAGGTTTCACGTATATTTGATTTTCTCGGATTTTTTGTTTCTTTCTTGTTGTTATGCCATCTTATTAGTTCTTTTATGCGCAAACCTGATAGAGCTTCAATTTTCTTTGCAGACTATAGATACACGTATTAAACTTGCTTCTGCCTTGGCAAAACAGTGGTTTGGAGTTTATATTACTGCTGAGTCACCAAATGATGGTAGGCTTTCGACACTTTCTTTACGTTTTTCTATCTGCGTCTTCTGATAGCATGCAATCTTGTGATTGATGATTGTTTATGTTGTTATAACAGATTGGCTCCTTGATGGCCTTGCTGGTTTCTTAACGGATATGTTTATCAAGCAGTTCTTGGGAAATAATGAAGCTCGATACCGAAGATACAAGGTTTAGCTTACTACTCGAGTATTCTTCCCTGGATGCCTCTGTAACCATTTCTGAACAAAACCACTAACCTCTTATCTGGACTCATAATTTTTTTTTGATGCAAATGCAGGCAAATTCTGCCGTCTGTAAAGCTGATGATAGTGGTGCAATGTGCTTAAGCGCATCTCCTTCTTGCAAGGACCTGTTTGGAACGCATTCTATTGGGTTGCATGGGAAGATACGATCATGGAAATCAGTAAGCATCTTTTTCTTTTCTTATTTACCATTCCCTGCTCTAAAATTTGTGTGGGCGTGTATGAGTTTGTTGGGATAAGTTTGCATGATCTTGCATGTGTTTGTATGATATGAAAGATAATTCTTCACTCACTTATTTTTGAAGGGAGCAGTCCTTCAGATGTTGGAGAAGCAAATGGGTTCGGACTCCTTTCGAAAAGTATGTACATGGTGCTATCTTTTTTTTCAGGCAGATACCTTTGTCAGTTACCTGCCTACGTGATTGATAAATCTTCTTCTACTCGATGATTTACAGATTTTACAGAAAATTATTTCTCGAGCCAAGGATCCATCTAATGCTATACGGTCCCTTAGCACGAAGGAGGTAACATAACTATTTATCTAGATAAGCTGTGTTTATTACAAGTTACGTTAGGAAATATCTGTATTCCTGTAGTTTTAGACTTTTAATTAGAAAACATAGAGACAAATTGTGTCTAAAGTAATTATACCTGAGATATGTGCGGTCCTAAGATAATCATCTGATGTTAGCTTTTGGGTTAGCTGAGAACACTGCATATTTATTTCTCCTGAAGCATTCTTTTACCGGAATGGATATGTCTGTCAGCTGTGACTTGATATCCTTGTCAATGTTTCGTAAAAATGCCACTCAACCGGAACTTGATATGGCCTTGCAACCACATAACTTGGTCCAACATCTCATAAGTCATAACCATTAATATGAACATCTCTTCCGTTTCTTATATATTTCTCTTCTTGGTTCATCGATTATCTTTCAGCTTGGATACCCTAACTCAGTTTCTACAATGTGTGTTTCTCTACCACTTTTGAGCTGCAGTTCCGGCAATTTGCTAATAAGATTGGAAATCTTGAGCGTCCATTTCTCAAAGAATTTTTTCAGCGATGGGTTGCATCTTGTGGTTGTCCTGTGCTAAGGTTTTTTTTTTTTTTGTATTATGTGTTTCTTTCTTCTGGACTTAATTCTATGGATGACTGGATCTTCGTTAAATCTTATCTCGTTTTTTTTTTCACTGGTGCTTTGATATACCAGGATTGGTTTGTCCTACAACAAAAAGAAAAACATTGTTGAAATGGCTGCTCTGCGTGAATGCACGGCTTCGCTCGATGCAAGATTATCAGTTATTGGTGCTACTTCTGATTCAGAAAACCGAGATGTGGATGTTGGCTGGCCCGGTATTATGAGTATAAGGGTTTATGAACTCGACGGAATGTCCGATCATCCAAAGTTGCCTATGGCTGGAGACAGATGGCAGCTACTGGAATTACCATGTCATTCAAAACTTGCTGCTAAACGCTATCAAAAACCAAAAAAGGGAGGGAAACCTGATGGGGCTGACGAGAATATTGATGCTATAGCACCTTCAGACAATAAAACTAGGTGAGTTGCTGTGATACACCATGTCCGGCATTCCTGGTCTGTTTACATCCCTTGCAAAAACACAAGAAAAAAAAATCTGAGATATTGAATCTTTCTCTGCAGCATTGAATCTCCCTTGGCTTGGATTAAAGCTGACCCTGAGATGGAATATATTGCTGAGGTTCACCTTCACCAGCCGCTACAAATGTGGGTATGATATCTGCTATGACACTTCTTGATCATCTCTTGTAGACATCACGGTTGACTTTATCTTCCACTTTCTGCATGGTTCGTTCATGAAAGGAAAGCTAATGAACTATGCCGCTTAACTGAGTCGTTCTGTATTTGTGCGTGTGGCTGTAAATTCTAGCCATCTGAAGATCCATCACTTAATTGTTGATAATGCTTTCTCAGACATGTCGGTTTCTGTGACTATGGATCAGGTAAATCAATTAGAGAAGGATGGAGATGTTGTTGCTCAGGCACAAGCAATTGCGTCATTGGAAGCTTTAAAACAACACTCATTTTCCGTTGTGAACGCACTCAATAATATTCTCACGGACTCCAAGGTTCTGTCCGTTTCTTATATTTTTGTTTCTAAAACCAGTTTGAAGATGAAGTTCATTCCTCCAAGAAACTATTGTGACATGTAGGTCTTCTGGAGAATACGGATTGGTGCAGCTTTTGCATTGGCTAAAACGGCATCAGAGGTATGATATAAATTTTTCAATCTGATGTTCCAAGTGAGTCTAGAGGTATGATAGTCAAATTTATAACTTGTTGATGTAGACAGCTAGTTTGAGATTGCGAAATAGTGCCTAGCATGAAGAATAGCAAAAGGTGTTGCTACAGAAGTATTAGATCATGAATTCTATGTTTACTAGTTATTATCTGTTTCTCTTTTGAAATTCTCATGAGTGTGTAAAGGTCACTTGCACTGCTTTCTGTGCCCTTTAAAACAAGTCTTAGTGCAATGATTGATTTAGCCTCATTTCTATTTCTAGCAGGAGACTGACTGGGCGGGTTTGCAACATCTAATAAAGTTTTATAAAAGTAGAAGATTTGATGCAGAAATTGGACTCCCCAAGTGAGACTGGAGCCTTATAATATTTGGACCTCTCTTTGGTAACCAGTGGAAGATTTCTCACAAAGCTGCTATTTTCCTTTCAGGCCTAACGACTTTCGTGATTTCCCAGAATATTTTGTGCTTGAGGTAATGAATTGAGGTAGGGTATGCGCTTGATATAATGTTACGCATTGATCTCAGTTGTTAGCTGGGGATGCTATTAAATATCATTTTGATATGACAGAAATGTTACTGCTCCTGCTCCTGCTTAGTATAGAAATTGCTTTGTAATGGTGAAATAGCGAAATAGTGATTGTTTCAGCCAACAAAGAACATAATAGAAAACAATGAGCATAAGGACGTAAATCCAGAAGCTTTCTTTCGTGTTCAGCTTATTCGGGATAACTGTCAGGCTGAGGGGTGTGATTCCTAGTTTCTTACTTTTTAGCCTACTTTTCTCTTGGGTTAGCCATAGTTATCTCCCCTGATTCTGTGGTATCTAACAATTAGCTTTTCCGTTTCACTCGGTTAGTGGTGGTGGCTTTTATTGTTATTGTTTAGTTGAATCCATTTATTCTCTCGAACTTTGAACCGTGTGATAAAATGTCTCAGTAGGGGGACGTCTGGGTTGGATCTCCTGAGTCGTATTTATTATTTTCGTTGCAGTAGTATTAGCATTTTGGTCTCTTTGAATGTACTTATCTAAACTTATTTTATTTGCTACGTCTTAGGCCATTCCACATGCCATTGCAATGGTTAGGGGTGCTGAGGGAAAAAGCCCTCGAGAAGCTGTTGAGTTTATCTTACAGCTACTAAAGGTATGCATCTTCATAGTTTCATTCTATCATGTAGTATGTAAAATTAGAGTAAAGTTTGATCCTTCAAGTCAAAGCTGTGCTAGTCTTTATTGCGCTGCTTTGATTTTCTTTCATCTATGAAAGATGAGGTTTCTCTACCGTTCTTTCGCTCATTTTCAGTCCATTCTATCATATATATCTGATTTCATCACTTTTTTCCTTTTCCATTTTTGTAGTACAATGACAACAGTGGAAATCCTTATTCTGATGTATTCTGGCTTGCTGTGCTTGTTCAGTCAATTGGTGATCTTGAATTCGGTCAACAGGTGTGTGATTGTTATCTTGAAAAGGCCACTCTACAATTTAGCTGCAGTATTATATTAGCTACAAAAAAAAATGGAGCTCTACTAGGTCATATTTTTACTTTTATGAAAAAAAAGAAATGATTTGGTCGTGGAGGGCTACAATGGTTATGAGAAAAAGCGGAGCACATTCCATTAAGTTCATTCTACAAAGATGTGAATTCAGAACTTCAATATATTAGCCTGATGCATGTTTTGCTTGCTCAGTACTTGTTTCTTTGTTTCTCTGGCAGAGTCTAACGTTTTTGGCCCCTCTTCTGAAGCGCATTGATAGACTCTTGCAGTTTGACAGGTAAATTCTTTTTAGATGTTTATAATTTCATAGCTTTTAACAAAATTTATTACTGAGAGCTGTTCTGTACTAGGCTGATGCCAAGCTACAATGGCATTTTGACAATTAGCTGCATCCGAACGTTGGCACAGACTGCTCTTAAGCTTTCTGACTCGATCAATTTCGTAAGTTCTTTCCTTTCAGTTTTTTCTCCAAGTGCTCCTTATAACATAGATACAATCGCTGTTAGCAATAAAAGCTTGCAATTTACTGACTTCAGGAACACATTTGTAAACTTATGGAACCTTTCCGAAATTCGGATACGATCTTGCAAGTACGCGTAGAAGCAAGTAGGGCACTTCTTGACATCGAGTATGAATCCAAAGGCATAAGCTCTGCGCTTTCGTTGTTTATGAAATACGTGGTAGAAGAGTCATCTTTAAGAGGTTGGTTACATTCTCTTGCTCGAACGTAGCTGCAATCTGGTTCTGGTAGAGTTCATTTTTCTTCGTTTTACATACATGCTGCTTGATTACAGGTCAGGTTAAATTGTGCGTGCACACAATGCGGTTATGTCAAATAGCAGTTGGATGTGAGTCAGATGTTTGTGTTGATACTGTTAGTCTTCTGGATTTGCTGCATCTTTTCAAGAGCCATGTAGTATTCAACAATGAATTTCTTCGGCACCATTTGTTCTGCATTTTTCAAATCCTCGCTGGAAGGTATGTGGCCTTTACATTCATTCTTGCCAGATTCTTTTTAAAAGTACTCGTTCTCATGTCGGTCATTTGTTTCCTTATTCATTATGGTAGAGTGTAGATAGTAGTTAAACTTAAGATTTTAATAGCTCAGTCATTCTTGAGCTAAAAAGTTCTACGTAGTGAAAATAATTTCGATGGACTAGATTTTCTTCTACCATGCATGTTCTCGGCTTTTCCTAGGTTAGGCGTCCAGTGAGTAATTTTTGTCATGACAAGTAATGCTGAATAGTAGATTATTTAACAAATCCTCTCAATCTATCAAAAAGTTTATATCTAATGCATCGTGTTTGGGTACATTTTCTGTCCTTTTAGTAAATCTTGTTTGGAATCCAAGTGTCTTCATTTTGAGCCAAGAGGATTTTTTTTCCTTGACTTCTTCTGCTTATCTGAATAGAATATACTTATCGTTATCTCATTTTCAGGCCCCCAACGTTGTTTGGAGTGCCCAAAGAAAAACCTTTGCAACTTATTGATGTGGAGGCCTGCATCGAGCCGACGAATGTATTTTCAGTTCCAGGAGCAGAGGAAGGGGGGCCTTCACTTTTGGCACTTGGAGATGCCAAAGGGAAATCGCTGGATGTTTCTTCTTTTGGTGTTCCCGTAAGATCAGAGGAAACGTTCATGCCTATTGCTCCTGAACTGAATTTTCCAGAACCTGTTACAGCATCACTTTATGAGACACAGCATCTTGAACCTCAAATGGAAAATCTAAACCAACCTTTGCCTGAAAATCCCATTGTTCATGAGATTCTATCGGATCCTGAAGCGCCAACAGAAGAGTTAGCTAAAAGGGAAGCAAATCCTCCAACAAAGGAACCTCAAAAAGAACCTGATGTAGTCTCTGTTAGTCACGAGATGAAGACTGTTATACGGATCAAGGTCAGACCATCTGGTGCAACTAGCAGAGCCGACGGATCAGCAAGATCCATGGAAAAATCTCAAGGGATTATGGTACGCCATGATATAGAACGAATACAAACTAGTTCAGCTTCTGTAGACGCTCCACAGAGAATCACAGCTGATGCTCACATGGAGGAAGTAAACTCGTGTCATGATGTTGGATCTCGCATGACTGCAAGTATCGGCAGTGTAAAATTTGTAAACGAAAGTGATACTTTTGGGAAAGAGTTGCAGTGCACTGCTGAGTCTGGGAAACCTTCCACAAGCCAAATAGCAGATACTAACCAAGAAGTCACAGTGCTCTTGCCACAAGATCATAGTATGGAAAACGAGGCGCAGCAGAAATATGCCAGTCTTCAAACACTCTCAGTTGGTAAAGAAAAGGAGAAGAAGAAAGACAAGGAAAAGAAAGAGAAGAAGAGAAAAAGAGACGACCCGGTTTATCTAGAAAAGAAACGGTTAAAGAAAGAGAAGAAACAAAAGGAGAAGGAAATGGCAAAGCTTTTATCTGATCCAGCTACGAAGAAGATAGAGGGAGTCGCGGAGGCTAAACCAGAGGGACCAAGTGAAAAACCAAAGGCTGAGCCTTCAGCAGCACCATCAGAAGCTCGGCCCTCTACCAAGATCCGAATCAAGCTGAAAAGCAAAGCGTTCAACAACCCCCCCTAAGGTTCGATCCGAGCTAGCCCCTTTTTTTGTTTAATCCTAATCTGCCACTGATTTGTCTGTTGTCACTATGGTCGTCTTAGTATCGGAGCTAATGCAGAGATTCGATGTGTGTGGCTTGTAAGTGACAGCTTTGGTGTTGCAAGGTGTGATATGATATGTCAATGTGATCTTAATAACTTTAAGAGTAGTTTGATGTGATTTTGTTTAGAAATAGTTTTTGTAGGTTTTATATGAATACATAATTAAAATATTGAGCTACAACTCGATTCCACAATATGTATATCGATAGAAATTTGAAGGATCGACGTAGAACCCAAGAAAGAAGTTAGAACTTTCACTGAACAACAAACAGTTGGGTGATTGTGGTTAATCTTATATATTATGAGGGTTTATTGAATTGAGGATTTGAGAAGATTTTAATTTTGTTTCTCAAATCTCATGTTATTGAATTAGGAATTTGTACAAATCCCCTCAAATACCAACTTATTAGAAATTAAGGATTTTAAAAATAAAAACTATCAAATAGGATTTGGAGGGATTTGAGAGATAATTTATAATGAAAAATTAATGGATACAAATACCATCTCTTATGATGGTATTTGAAGTTTTTTTTAAAACGTTTTTAAATTTTAATTTTATTAAAAACGAAAAAGAATTTATAAATCAAAATATTAATTAAAAATCAAAATTATTAACAAAAAAATCAAAATCAAAATGTTAAAATTTCCAATATCATATTCTCATTTCAATAGAAAGTAAAGTTTAAAAACTAATAAAAATTATATATCATTTTTAATAAAAGATCTTAAATATCCAAAATTTATATTTAAACAAAATTTACAAAACATTTTAAATATAATTTTATAATATAAAATTTTCATCATAATATCGTTTGTAGCTTATATATATATATATATATATATATATATATATATATTTTTTTTTTTAATTACTATATTTTCCTTTATTTTTATTTTATTTTTGATTTTATATAGCTTAAATGTATTATTCTATTTTTTCTTTAAAATGAATGTTTTCTTTATGATTTTATTTTCATTTTAGTAGTAGTACACTTTCTCTACAAATGTTGACGAACATTTCATTCTAAAATAGAGTTTAGCGGTATTTTGATGTGATTTCCATCAGAAAGCTAAACCTTATCGATCAATCTGCAAAAAGTAACATACAGAAATCAAACAATCTATAAATTCGGATAAGTAAATAGTACATGACCTAATTTGATTACTTAATTGTTGGATCATCATTAACATGCCTCTTCAAATAAGCTTGTCAAGATCCCCATATTAGACAAGCCCAAGACAAGTCATAAAGCCCATATTATAAGCCTCTGCCATTAGGATTTTCTACCAAGTTTAGATATTAGACAAGCCCAAGACAAGTCATAAAGCCCATATTATAAGCCTCTGCCATTAGGATTTTCTACCAAGTTTAGATTCATATATATTGTTGTGTTAAGCATTATTGTAACTATCTTTGGGAGTTGCCGTCAAGCAACTCTCTTTCCTTAATCCTTATATGAATCAATTCAAATATATTTGTTCTTGGTGACAATCTCAAGCCTTTCGTTTCTTTTTATTATTGTTCTTGAATAAAGCTCTTCATGAGCTATCTATTTTCTATTATTAGATTTCTATTTACATAAGCTCATTTGAGCATGAATCTATCTTGGTTTCTAAACTGCTCACACCCCAAACATCCTTTTTCCTATACAGAGATAACTAACATAAGCTTGAAAATACGGTCAATGGCATCTCTTTTCTGTACTTCTACAGTTCTACTAAACCAAGACCTAACTTGCAATAAAAGCAATTTGAAAGAAAATATTTGGGTAAATATAAAACAAGTCATTTTACTCGTATATAAAAGAGTACCTGATTAATAATGCTCATGATCATCATTAGCATGTCTCTTAAAACAAGCTACAAGCTTGTCAAGATCCACAAACATCCTTTTCCTGAACTTGAATCCTTTTGGAGATAAACCGATATATTCATGGTGCGGATTTTCACACCGAATGTAAGACAGTATAAAAGCTGTCTGGATGTTCATGTGAAACGCCAAAACAGTATACTACCATTTTTGGATTTTGCTCCTTCTCAGCCCGAAGGAGATTATCTATTTCTGACTTCGTCCCATTTCGAAATTTCCGGTAGCTAAACATTGTCATAAGATGAACTACCAGAGGATCAATGTTCGCCGAGATACTATGTTTTATAAAATCACCATGAAAATCCTCAAAATCTATTTAAAATTCCATTAAATCTAAATCCCTCCAAATCCTTTGAATCCCTAATCTAATAAGACACCCTTAAATTGTCCACCTAAGCAAAAACCCAAAAATAACATTAAATTATTTAATCGATACTTATTTATACCACTGATACTTTTATTGTTTCATATATATTGAAAAACTAAAAATACAAAACTAAGAAAATAAATATAAAGCAGCATTAATTTAATTTTAAAAATAAAGAAAAATAAAATATTATTATATAAGAAGTTTTAAAATATGTTACTGCAAAAAACAATATATCTGTAAAATTCTCAATATTTTGAACTAGCATAATTCACCCGCACCATGTGTGAATACATTTTTTTTAATATTAATATTATTTTCATATAAAATATATATTAAAAATATATTTTATATTTTTCTTAATTTAATATTAATAATAATTAAAATATAATATAAATTTATTTTATCTATAACAAACATATATAATCATATATTAAAATAAAATAGCAAATATATTATAAAATTACTTGATATTTTAAAAAATATTATTACCGAGATTATGTATATCTACTAAATGTAATAAAAATATATACAAATAATATAATAAATATGTATATATTAAATTATTAATAATTTATCTAATAATTCTTAAATTTAATATTAATAATAATTATAAAATTTATAATATAATATATTTTATATATTCAAACATATCTAGTAATATATTAAAATCAAATTGAAAATATAATACTCCTTCCGTTTCATAATAAGTGTCATTCTCACATTTTTCACACAAATTAAGAAACACATTATTTTTTTTATTATACCCTTAATAAATAATTTGACTTTTGGTATCTTTCTTTTTCATTGGTTAATATTGAGGTTAAAGTAGGTAATCTATATTAAAAGATGCATTGAAAATCTAAAGCGACACTTATTTTAAAACGAGAAAACAACTCTAAAACAACACTTATTATGAAACGGAGGGAGTATATAAATTATCTAATATCTAGTAATATGTAGAAAGAAATTTGTTGTAGACTTCATCGATTCATCTTATTTTCACTGATGTTGTGATTTAACTTTTTTTTAAACTTATTTTGACATCATGTTCTTTTTTCTTTGACAGTATGTTGTTTAACAATAATTTATTTTGGTGATATATTTCTATAATTTATAATATTTATGTATTATTAAATTTTAAATATTTTGAACGGATCAGAACGGATAAACGACAGATATGTAAAAGAAATATAGATATTCATATTTTCTGATATCCAAAATTTGTCGGATCAAAGGAAAACATAAAATGTGGAAGTAACTATGATCTAGTGGTCAAATGCTAAAACTTTTAAATCGGTATTACTAGTTTTGAATCTCCAAAAACGCAATTTCTACAAAATTAATAGAGACAAATTTATAAAGAATTTTAGCAGCATGTAAAGCCGTTGATCATGGACCTGAATTTTGATAGAACGGAAATAGTATTATCTGTAAAATTATTTTTATAATAGCTCTCATAATCCATATAAATGTTTATAAAAAGGTAAAGTATAAAATTATATATTCTGTTGGATCAAAACGCATCACAAAATACTAATTTCACTAGATTTTGATCCGCCGATCGGCGGGTATAATTTTGTTTTGATGTTTATTGATATTTTTGCGTATAAATAATATATTTGTAAATGATAATATGTTTTTATAACACATTAATAAGATATGTTTAACATAAATATATATATATATATATAGGTTTTATATAGTTTATTTTTTTTTTTGTAAATGATAATGATCCATACTTAAGACATATAATTATTTTTTATAGCATGTAGATTTATATTTATAAAATTAGTATATCTTATTTTTAACACATATTCTATTGTTGTTTGTTAAATATTTTAGTATTTTTTTTATCTTTATGCAATAGTTAGTATAATATATAAAGCGTATGCGTAATACGGTGGAGAATATATATTATTAATCCAAATATAAGTAATTTGTTATGTATTTTTTATTTTATGTTTGTAATGTTTTCTTAGACTTGAAATTTTTTTTATAAAAACTTATAAAATTTATCTTTATTAGTTTATACTTTATTGTAAAAATGAATTTAGTTTACTTGGAAATAACAACTTCTATTTTTTCCGACTAATTTTAGTTTCTTAATTATCAGTTTATGGATTGAAATTATATTTGATTTATAGAAATGTATGTTATTGAACATATTATGACAAAACTATTAAAAATTTTATGCTTCTTATTTACCCGTGGACGGGTGTAATATATATTTATAAATGCTAATATGTTATATTTTATATATTTTATTAGTAGATGTGGAGGTTTGAAATTTGTTGACAATTTGGTTGTCTAGATGATGTTATTGTTTTATAGTTTATATTTGTTTTGTAATATTAGTAGATAGTAAAATTATAAACACGCTAATTGTTATATTATTAATTTATATGTTAAAATTGAAAATCAATCTTATAACTAAAAAGACTTGAGCCAAAAACTAAAAACTAATATTTTAATTATTGCTAATATAAATTTTTAAAAACATGTGCATTTTACAGCTTATATTTACAGAAATATTTTATACATTTGAGTTATATTATAATTCACATTTATTTTTATGGGTTTTCAACCCGAGCCGACCCAATTTTTTGGGTATTTACATGTTCTTAATATTAAGACCAAACCGATGGACCTAAATGGAACTGACTCAAAAATTCGACTTGACCAATATGTTATGTTTGATAATATTTTTATATGTTTTTGTTTGTTTTAAGTTTTATTTGAGATTTTATGTTTGTTTTATAGTACCATTTTCATTTTTTCTTGCAAATTTCTTTTAGTAAACCATTTATTTCTTGGATTTTTTAATTTTATTTGAGTTTACAGAGACATGTTAAAACGGAAAATCCGACCCGTTTAGATCCTCTTATATTTAAAATTTATTTAGACTCGCATGTCTAAAACCGTCAGAAATTACACTTGCCTACTTAATCTTTTCGGTTCGGTTTATTAATTTAAAATTTTAAAATTTTAACAGAAGGTATATAAAATAAACTTTGTAATTTTTTCTATACATTTTTTTTACTCTAACTGAATCCAATACTTCTCACCAATTTAAAATAATTTTTCTTCTAGCAAAAATTATTTAGTAAAACATATATTTTTGGGTTTTTATTTTTTAAGTTTTTATTTGAATTTATACAGAGATGTTAAAATAGACAGATTTGAACCATTTAGACATTTTTATATTTAAGATCTATTTAGACCCGTTTGTTTAAACCAAACATAAATAACATATGCATATTTGAATACGTAAAAATCAGTTTATATATTTAAAATTTTAAATATTAATACAAAATACATTAAAAAAAAACAATTTATTTATTTACCTATAGAGTTTTATTTTGATTGAATCCAATATTTTTTACCTATTTAACACAACAATATTGATACATCATAAATGAATTGGTTCGAAAATACAATTTCATCAAAAAAAATGAAAGATAGAGGTTGGTGGTTTCCCAAAACTACTAAGTACACTCAAAATATTCGATCACTTTGACCATATGAACATTAAAAAAAAAAAATTCAATCAAAAATTTAGCTGACATTAGGTTTTGTTTGGAATCTACACTCAATTGTTTGCTGAAATTGATCCACATTATGTTAAGACTTTTTGTTGCCGTGATAGTCTTTTGCTCAAATCAAAAGGGATATAGTTTTTTTTTGCCTTATTTAGTTATTAATATTTTCATCTTAATTTACAAAAATACGGAAAATGTTAGAAATATATAATTTGTACCATTAATTTAAATATTTTTATTTAATAACTTTAATATAATACTCATTCATTATTTAGATTTGATAATAAATTACTATTAAAATATTTATAAATTCTAATGAAAATCAAGATTAATGCAATCTCTAATCCGAATAATGTGTTTACTGATTTTTATCTTTATTTTTTATTGTCAATATCTATTTTTAAATGTTTTTATTAATGGCAACAATAATCTATTATGATTTGTAAACTAAAATATTTGGATTTTTAAATGTTTATATTATATTAGAAAACATTATTTGTGGTTTGGTTTTCATTTTATATTTTAAATGATTTTTTTAAACCGTCATAAGTTTACGAAAAGTTTGTAATATTTTCGAGGTTTTTATTAAAAACAATTATGGTTACCATGAAAATATTATAATTGATATAGTATCATTACTATTTTATGACTACATATATTTAGTCGTTATATTTTTTGGAAAGATTTGAATGCTAGTTAGAAAATAAAAAAATATTTAGTCTTCGTATTTGACTTTACCATTAAAAGTCAATAAACAACTTTCCTTGTGTTTACCATTTTATGGATTTACATTTAGTGTTCATATTTTTTTTAGAAAATCTGAATGGTAATTAAAAATAAATTATATTTGGCGATTTTTATATTAAACTTGATATAGATTTACAAAAAAAATTTCGAAAGAATTTAGAATTTTAATTTTAATTTTATTTTCGAAATTAAATAGAAATAACCAACTTTCCTTATATTTAGTACTAGTATGATTTGCTCGCACCATGTGCGAGCACAACCATTAATAGATAAATAAAATTTTAAAAATATAAATTTAATTTAGCATTAATAATTTTATAAGAAATATTTTTATATATTAACTATAATTAAACATACAAATAAACATCATGATATTTTAACTTTTATTAAAACATTTTATAGTTTATATATAAATTTTAAACTTATAGCAATATAATAAAGTATTGTCTAAAATCATATATATAAATATTAAATTTACTATATATATATATTTATATTAATTATAATAAATTATATTATATATATATATATGTATAAACATCAGTACATGTATTTTTTTATTATAAGTATTTTTTATATTTATCTAAATTCAGAAACTTATATAAATATATGAATTTACAACATAAAATTGTATTATCTACAACAATCATAGTTATCAATACTTAAATTTCATATTTATTAAAAATATTTTCGTATTTATCACCTTGGTTTTTAATTTTATTTTTATATGAGTTTGTATTTTATCTCTAAAATAAAATAAATATTTGATTTTTTTTTATATTTATCATCTTACTCTTTATTATTATTTTTATATGAGTTTGATTTTATCTATAAAATAAAATAAATATTTTTTCATATTTATCATCTTATTCTTTATTATTATTTTTATATGATTTCATACTTATCTTTAAAATAAAATATAATTAATACAAATTTACTATATAACTTTGTATTATCCACAACAATCATAGTTATCAATACTAAAAACTCAGAATTCAAAAGTATTTTCGTATTTATCGTCTTATCTTTTTATTTATTTTTTTATTTGAATGATGTATATCTCTAGAATAAAATGAAAAACTAATTTTTAAAACTAATATAATAAATAATAAAATTATAAAAATAAACTAAGCTTAATTTTGTAATTAACTTAATTTTATTAATGGTAAATTGGTAATCAACCATTTTGAGAGTGAATATAAGGCCAAAAGCACCTCTCAATTAATATAAAGATTTTCAAAATCATTTGATATTTTGACAAATAAACTAAATTGTATGATTGTAATTAATTTGAAAATGATTTTTGTCAATAATTTATATACATTTTTGTCCTTAGTTAATTGCAATTTAAGGAATGAAATCAATGGCACAAAGTGAAATTAAATAGAATACTAATTGCATAAATTAATTTGTTTTTTATTGGCGAAATTTTAAATCTGTTTATTTATTATATCATATCTTCTTAGTTATACTTATAAGTAATATCTGAACTTTATTGAAGGAAATGAGATTTTAAAAATGGAATGGATTTAGTTATGTAATATTCGAATTGCATTATTTGGCTGTATTAAAAATAGGATGTTTAGATTATGAGAGATTTTAGGTAAGTAATTATTATTATTATTATTAAAAAACGAATTTTCATATTGTAACATAAAAAATTGTCGCTAGTTTCTAAATTTTTTAATACTATTATGTTCTTAATAAATTAGAAAGAAAATGAAAAAGTCAATGGCATTCTCCTACATGACATTGATTACTGGATCCATAAACTACCAGTGCTCATTAGGTTTCATTCACAGGTCGAAGAATACTGAAGCTGACCAGTTAGCAAAATCTTTTTTTTTTTATCGCAGTCGATTTATGTAATTTCAAATGTTTATCCTTCTTTCTTGTAATTCACGTTATCTATAAATTAATCAGATATAGAAAAAAAAAAGAATTGGAAGTTTCTAAAAAGATGACCTTTTTACATATGGTAAAAAAGAGGATTAAAAGGGGCTATAATTGGGCTAAGTAATTGGCCTTTTACACTAAAACCAAATACAAAAGTGTGATGATGGGGAAGAAAATGATCGCACAATTTTTGGGCTTGATCTCCAGATTCTCCACCTTCATCATCACTAATTCTAGGGATTTCTTGTTCATAGTTTTTTTTCCAGAAATAATCATGGCGATGAACAATACCCACGACGATGAAGGTACGTAAAAACTTTGCTTTTGAAACCCTAATTCTCTTGGGGTTTTCTGTTCTGAACATTCGAATTTATTTTCGACACAGAGCCGCGGATTGATGAAGATCAAGTCGAGAATCGAGACAACGATGATGAAGAAGAAGATGTTGAAGATAATCATTACGACTATGACGATGGGTTTTTAACGGACGGTGGTGATGATGGAGAAGAAGATGAACATATGCAATGTAGTGATGATGATGATGATGATGATGATGATGATGATGATGATGATGATGGAGAAGAAGAAGACGATTTTAATCTTGAGGAAGATGAGTATCAGCTGTTACAAGAAAACAACGCCAGTTTTCAGAAGACGACCAAGTTTAAACGTTTGAAGAAATCTTCAGGGGGAAACGATGAAGTTGATGGAAGTGGAATCGATGTTTATGATGATGAATTGAGCAACTTCATTGTAGATGAAGATGATGGAGTGAGGAATGGTGTTAAGAAGAGGAAATACATGCAAGGAACTGATTTTGATGATCTATTTGGTGACCCTGAAGAATTGTTGAAACGTCGGGAAAAGCTTTTGATGTCAAAGCTAGAAGATGAAGTTGAGCCTACACATCTCTCTGATATGTACATGACAGAGAGAGATGAAGAAATTCGAAAGCTTGATGTTCCTGAGAGAATTCAGATGTTTGAAGAAGCCACTGGAATAGATGAAATTAGCATTGAGGAAAGGAGCAATTGGATCTATGATCAACTGAATAATGAACAAGGAAACGGTTTTTCGGTTAAGAAGGAAGACATATCAAGATTTTTGGAGCTATATCATGTGCACAAGTTGGAGATACCGTTTATAGCTATGTATCGGAAAGAACAATGCCGAAGTTTATTGGAGAGTACTGATGAAGACGTTGATGATGTCATTCTTGATAAGAAGAAGCCTGAGATTAAATGGCATAAGGTCTTGTGGATGATTCATGATTTGGATAGAAAGTGGCTTCTTCTTCGGAAAAGGAAAGCGGCTTTGCTTGCTTGCTATACAAAACGTTTTGAAGAAGAAACCTGCATGTTTAATCTGAATCAGAATGTTCTTGAATCGGTTGTCAAGTCTCTTAAAGGGGCAGAAACAGAGAGAGAAGTCGATGATGTAGACTTAAAGTTCAACTTGTATTTCCCTCTTGTTGAAGTTGATGAAGGGCAGTACAAGAGGCCGATTAGGAAATCACAATATAACATCTGCAGCAAATCTGGGCTCCGAGAAGTTGTAAGCAAGTTTGGGTATAGCGCTGAGCAATTAGGGCTAGCTTTGTCTCTAGAAAAAGTACTTGTTGATGAGCTTGATGATGCAAAGGAAACGCCAGAGGAGATGGCCTTGAACTATATGTGTACGATGTTTGAAGATCCTCAAGCTGTTCTTAAAGGCGCACGGCATATGGCTGCGGTTGAGATCAGCTGCGATCCGTCGATCAGAAAGTATGTCCGCGGGATTTATATGGAGAATGCAGTAATCTCGACAAGGCCAACACAAGATGGGAATGTGGTGGTAGATTCTTGCCATCGGTTTTCTGGTGTTAAGTGGTTGCGCGAAAAGCCGTTGAGCAAGTTTGAAGATGCCCAATGGCTTCTCATTCAGAAAGCAGAAGAGGAGAAGCTTCTTCAAGTGACCTTCAAGCTGCCCGAAAATTACATGAACAGGCTAATTAGAGAATGCAGTGAACACTATCTAAGTGTTGGTGTTAGTAAGTATGCTCAACTCTGGAATGAGCAGAGGAGATTGATTCTGGAGGATGCGGTTCATGGTTTTCTTTTGCCCTCAATGGAGAAAGAAGCAAAAATGTTGCTAACTAGTAGTGTGAAGGTTCGGTTGCTTTCAGATTATGGACAGGTTTTATGGAACAAAGTGTCTTCAAGGCCATATCGAAAGAACAAAGATGAGGAAGCTGCGCCGAGGGTCTTGGCGTGTTGTTGGGGACCTGGAAACCCACAAACTACATTTGTGATGCTTGATTCATCAGGAGAGCTGCTTGATGTGCTTTACACAGGAGACATCGGGTTGCGATATTCTCCAGATGTAAATGACCAGAAACGTCAGAAGGACTACAATCGTCTTATGAAGTTTATAAGGGACCACCAACCGGATGTTGTGGCTATAGGAGCTGTGAATGTGAGCTGTATTCGTCTGAAGGATAACGTTTATGATGTTATATTCCAACTGGTGGAGGAAATGGTGACTAGAGATGAGGATTATGATTATGATTTGCCAGTTGTTTACGCAGACGAATCTCTTCCTAGGCTGTATGAAAATTCTACAATCTCAAGTAAACAGCTTCCTCGACAGCCAGGGATTGTGAAACGCGCAGTGGCTCTTGGTCGGTATCTACAGAATCCATTGGCTATGATCGCAACTCTATGCAGTCCAGGTAAAGAAATTTTATCTTGGAAGCTTCATTCTTTGCAAGATTTTCTTGAGCCAGACGAGAGGTATGAGATGGTCGAACAGGTTATGGTTGATATAACAAATCAAGTTGGACTCGACATTAATTTTACTGTGAGCCACGAATGGATTTTTTCTCCTTTACAGTTTGTTTCCGGGCTTGGACCTAGGAAAGCTTCGTCTTTGCAGAGGTCTCTCTTTAGATCTGGTTCTCTTTTTTCCCGCAAGGAACTGATAAATCATGGGCTCGGTAAGAAAGTATTTGTTAATGCAGCTGGTTTCTTGAGGATCCGTAAAAGCGGGCAGGCTTGTAATAGCAATCAATACATCGATCTATTGGATGATACTAGAATACATCCTGAATCATACGGACTTGCACAAGAATTGGTGAAAGATGTTTATGATCCGGATGCTTTCATAAATGATGATGATGCGATAGAGCATGTAAGAGATCGACCAGCTTCTTTGAGAAGAATCGTTCTTGATGAGTATTTGAGATGCAAAAAACAGGAGAATAAGAAAGAAACTTATGTTAATATCATGAGAGAACTAAGCTGTGGTTTTCAGGATTGCCGGAGTCAGTTTAAAGAGGCAAATCCAGATGAAGAGTTTTATATGATCTCGGGAGAAACCGCAGAAACAATCGGTGAAGGGAGAATTGTGGAGGTCACTGTTAAGAGAGTAACGAGTGGAAAAGCCATATGTGTTTTAGATTGTGGAATACTTGGGATTCTATGGAAGGAAGCTTACTCAGATAACGGAAGGGATATCTTAGACTTGTCTAACAAACTATGTAAAGGCGATGTCCTTACTTGCAAGATCAATGAGATTATAAAACATAGGTATCTTGTGTACCTCAGCTGCAAAGAACGCGAAACGAGATTCAACGGGAATCCCGGGAAAGTGGATGATTATTACCACGAAGAGGATCGAAACAGTATCCTGATTGTGAAAGAGAAACCTGCAAAAGAGAAGAAGAAGAAGCAGTTTAAGTCTCGGATGATTGTTCATCCCCGGTTTCAGAACATCACTGCTGAGCAAGCAACAGAGTATCTCTCTGATAAGAATAATGGAGAAAGCATTGTTCGTCCAAGCTCTCGAGGATTCAATTATCTGACTTTGATGATCAAGATTTACGAAAATGTGTATGTTCACAAGGAGATTATCGAAGGTGGGAAGGATAACAATGACACAGTGAGCTTACAACGTATTGGAAAAACACTGAAAATTGGAGTCGAAACCTTCGAGGATCTTGATGAGGTGCGTCATTATTTTCTTATATAAGAGAACAAAGTTAATTCAATTCTTGAAACATTCTTGGCGTTCGTTGCAGGTAATGTATAGGTACGTTGATCCTCTGGTAGTTCATCTTATGACAATGCTTAGCTACCGGAAATTTCGAAATGGGACGAAGTCGGAGATAGATGATCTCCTCCGGGCTGAGAAGGAGCAAAAGCCAACAATGGTGGTTTACTGTTTTGGTGTTTCACATGAACATCCAGGCAGCTTTATATTGTCATACATTCGGTGCGCAAATCCGCACCATGAGTATATTGGTTTATCTCCCAAAGGATTCAAGTTCAGGAAATGGATGTTTGTGGATCTCGACAGACTTGTAGCTTGTTTCAAGAGGCATGCTAATGATGATCCTGAGCATTATTAATCAGGTACTCTTTTTATATACAAGTAAAATGACTTGTTATATATTTACCCAAATGTTTTCTTTCACAAATTGCTTTTATTGCAAGTTAGGTCTTGGTTTAGTAGAACTGTTGAAGTACAGAAAGGAGATGACATTTACCATGTATTCAAGCTTATGTTTTAAAGATAGTTATCTCTGTTTAGGAAAACAGATGTTTGGGGATCTTGACAAGCTTATTTGAGGAGGCATGTTAATTATGATCAAATGCTTTAGTAATGAGTGCTATCAAATTAGGTCATGTACTATTTACTTATCCGAATGTACAGAATGTACAGATTGTTTGATTTCTGTATGTTCTTTTTTGCAGATTGATCGATAAGGTTTAGCTTTCTGATGTCCTGCTCCAGCACAAGATCTCCTTTTATGTTATTTTTAGCTTTATATTAATAACTTTATGCTGGCAGTTCATAAGACGTCAATATGAAATTAGGTTATCTTTCTTCTTCATCATTGCCATGAGTCTATTTACTCTCTTTTTTTGAGAGCTAATGCTCAAACAATATGACGAGGCTCTAAGCTCTCTAATGGTGATTTGATTAATCCTACTCTTTCCTTTGAAGCAAAATTTAGTGCAATATTAAATCACAGTAGCTTCCAGCCAAAATCTGGGGCAATAAACAGTTCAGAGTTCTGTAATGGAAACTTAAATTTGGGCCAAAACTTGATTATGCGTGACCTTGGTGGTGAACAGTTCTTAAGAATATTAAAGATTGAAATGTTCTGAATTGTAATGAATACGAGAGGTGAACACTGTTTGGCTTGGTGATTTGTATTATATAACAACAGGAAGCTGGGGTTAGTGGATTGAATAGCAGAACTCATATGAAGCTAATGCTGAAATGGATGAGAGGGAGAAAGATGCTCAAGTTAATCTGCAACCAAGTTGGTTCCTCCAAGAATTTCTTTCACACCATTTTACCCGATGGTGATCCTCAACAAGAGACACCAGTTGCTGCTGCTACGACCGACAACAACAAACAAACCTTCAAGAGAAAAAGCAAATAAACGATTGTCATTGACCATGCTGGAATGTTTTTGCCTTTCACTGTTTCACATGACCGCAGAGACCAAATCTCTGTGGACAATCTCTTGCTTTTCTTTCTGTCTCCAAGGAAATGAATGTGTTTTGATATGTTTTTAATCCTAGAGGAAACATTGTAGTTGCTGGTGTATAAATTCTTGAGAAAATCAAATAGGTTATTCGCATTCAGAATATAAAGTATAGAGTACCTTTTTCAGATGTCAGAAATATAGAGTACCTTTTGTGCAATTTAGAGAGAAATACAACAACAAACAATCTAACATGCTCCGTTCATCGTCATCATTTATTTCAGAGTTAGCTTTTCTGTCCCCATGATTCCCTTTCTTCGAATCGAAACGCCAAAATTCGCCTACGAAAAACCCAAACTTTGAGTTCTAATTTCTTCGGCAGTTTGCCCGCCCCTCAGAACCGGCCCTGTTCTTGTATTCGATGCGGTGATTCGATTAAAGAAACGCTTTGTAGCTGCTGATGATCTGATCTAGCATTTTGAGCTTACAAGTTTTTTTCTTTGGGAATTAATTTCAGACAGGGAAAGTGTTTAGTGTAGCAAAACCACCAAATCTGAGATAGATAGCAAGATTTCCTGGGAAGTGAACTCTTTTCCAGGCGTTTATAATAGGCTTTGATGAATCTCCTTTATTGGGCAAGTATTTGTGATGATGAGGAGGACACCATAAACCTTTGATGGGCAGGATAATTTCTTGGTTATCTTTGAAATGAGTCGGTCTCCATCGTTTTCTGTGAAGCCAGAGCTTACTATAAAGCCTGATCCAGACTCTTTAAAACAATGGGTTCATGCATTTTGCATTATGAGGTTTGATCTCGAGCAAGGACAAATCTTAGAAGAGTGTTATCCACCAAACTCTCTCTCACAAGAAGAAGAGCTCGAGGTTTCATTCAACTCCTTCCCTGATTCTGTCTCACAGCATCATAACCGTGCCAGCATACATGACTGCATTTTCTTTTTCCGGTTTCGTAGACCAAATGATGATAGGTTTCTGTATGGTTATGTGTTTAATAGGCAGAGACATGATGAGAGATTGAAAAGAGGAGGTGAACAGAAGTCTGTAGTGATACTTTCACATAAACCTTACTCGAGTGTCTTTAGACCCTTGTTGCAAATCATTGGTCCTTTGTATTTTGATGTTGGAAACAAAGCTATTGAACATATTGCTGGTTATGTCTCTATGTGGCCTGCTCCTGTGCCTGGTAAGTTCATGGAGCTGCCGATTGGTAATGCAATGCTCAAGGTGAACTTACCTCCTGCTCATAGTCTTCCATTGGAAAATGGTGTTTTATATGAGGAATCTGCTTCTTCCATGGCTCCTTTACTCCCTACGAATCAGTCTGTTCCTCAAGGTCTTTTCCATGATGCGGATCTTTTCGGTATTTACAGGGGGCTATTGTTGCAGCTATGGACATTGTGGGAGTTGTTGCTTATAGGCGAGCCTATCCTTATTATAGCGCCAACACCTCCACAATGTTCAGAGGCAGTTGCTTGTCTTGTGAGTTTGGTTGCGCCATTGTTTTGTAGCGTTGACTTTAGACCGTATTTCACTATACATGATCCAGGATTTGCTAGATTAAACTCACTCCGGGAAGGAGACACTTTCCCGCCTATGGTTTTGGGTGTCACCAATCTCTTTTTCCTCAAAGCTCTTCGTAATATGCCACATGTTGTCTCAGTTGGAACCCCTTCTCTGAACTCAAACCGTGTATCGTTTACAAGTAGGTCGGCTGGTAGATTATCCGGTAAAGCTGAAGGATTAGGAGTTCAACCGCTTTCTTTAAGAAGGTTCTCTCCTACAAATTTGCTAAATGCAGTAAAACTTAGGAGAAATGGACCTCTGTGTCTTATGACAGAGCACAAGGAAGCTGTCTGGACGACCTATTCTGCAATAACTAAGCCAGACACTTCAGTTTTGAATAGACTTATTGATGCTGGGATGTCGCCGAGGGTTGAGGAATCAATGTCAGTTGTGAATAATGAGATTCTGCGAAGGCATTTCTTGGAGTTAACTACGAATTTCTTGGCTCCTTTTGGTCCTTATTTCCAGGTTAACGCCCCTTCTGATGGATCTTCACCATATGTTACACCTCCTGCTCTCCCATCATTCATTGCTGATGAATTCCTTTCAAGTATATCTGCGAGAGGTGTAGGGAAGTTTTTGTCTAAACGCATGAAATCCAACTGGCCCGACTTGTATAGGTATATATAGTCTTTGAGTTTGACAATCTTTGGATTTGTTGTCTTGTTCTGGTCACATATTTGGTTTCCTTGCTAAACCATTGTTTCAGGCGGTTTCTAAGAGGGTCTAATTTTATCCCCTGGTTCCAAAGAAGGCGTGCTGTTGCTGAGCAAGAACAACGTAGATTATGGAGGCTGGCTAGAATGAAGACTGATATGCGGCAGATTACATCTCAGATGAATGAATTGGAAGCTGTGGATTCCTTTGATGCCATTGAGAAATACATTAATGAGGAAATCAAGGTATGTTTATCTTCCCTTCTAACTCTTAAATGCATGGTCATGTCTCTTCTGTAAATTGGTAAACAAGATCTTCCTGTTTTGTTCTTCCATTCAAGAGTTAGCTATATATCACTCTGCGTAGCATAGGTAGAAAGTCTCTTCGAGAATTCTTTGATGGTAGACATGAACCAGTTCCCTCTGCAGCTGAGCCGAACACTTGTAACTCATTGAAAACAATCTTTTGCAGTCGCAGGAATCAGGAGGAAGCAGTGCAGATTCAAAAGCAACTTTTGAGAAACTGAAGAAGGATTTACAGGCGGTGTTCAGTGTACTTCCAAGGGACATGCAGGAACTTCTGCTTTCAAATCCTCAAAGAGCATCACTTCTTCAAGATCCATCAGAGCTCCAATGATTCATATTTTTCACAAGGGCGGCTTCCATGAGGAGTTCCGAGTTCCTTCTCTTATATTCTGTTTCATTCTTTTAACCAAGTCAAAAGAACATGATCACTGCACTATTTTCTCTATAGAAGTTCTTTTAGGCTCAAAGAAACCAAATATTTGATAGCCACACAATTGTAGGTCAATTAGATATGCCACTGTAACATGATTGATTTCTCTCCTTAGAGTTCAATAAAATGGAGTAATATTCTGGATTCTCAACATCAGCTATACTTCAAAGGAAGCATATATCATATTGCTGAAAAAAGAATCTGTCACATCAAGTTCACTTCATCAAGAGATGCACACTTTATATTATGTACACTATTACAGGCAACCCATAGAAGAATCAACATAGAACACACACATGAAGCTCAAACACACAACATCATAGTACAAAGACACCAAACTCTACGAGCCATTGACCATGGTTTGGTTTTATCTACTTACACACCTATACCTCTTTTTTCTTCTTCTTCAACTTCATACCTTTCTGACTGGTCTGTCTCTGTTGAACTGGTGTCAGTTCCACAAGCAGAAGCCGTGACATCACATATGCCAAAAGCTCTTCCCGGTGAGAGAATGTGAAATCAAGGTGAGCATACTCAAACTCATTAAACGATACATCAACCCCGGCATCTCTCATCACCTTGTAATGTTTCCTCACCATGGAAGGCCGAATCACCTTGTCTTTTGTTCCCGCTACTAAATCCACAGGCACATCGATGAACTTGTAAGACTCTCCTAGATTAAGTGGTTCTGGAGAGCCATAAACCTCCATGTTAGCTGATCTGCTCCCGTAATCAAACATTCTGAATTTACCTGTGTGTTTGATCTGAGCAAGATGTTGCGCAACACGGAAGGAGACAGCTGGCATATCGTTCATGTTGTAGTGAGGCAACCCTAAGACTCCAACCCAATTTGAGCTGTCTCCACCAACTACATAACTCATTAGAGTTTGAACCAGTCCACCAAGAGCAGGATAGTTGTGAAAGTCACGGGCTAACTTGTTTAAAAGCATCCTGAAGAATCTTGTTGGTATGTAGAAGGCAGGCACGAGGCGAACCAGTACCGGACTCACAAAAAGGAATATGTACTCAACAAGTGTGAAACCTAAACTGGAATCCTCGTGAAATCCAGCAGGTGAAAGTAGGATCAGTCGGGAGAGACGGTGTGGCTTCTCCTTGATTTTGCGAGTTATGACATACATCAGGATTGCAGCACCACCTAGACTATGACAGACTGCACATAGCTTATAAGGCTCCTCCTGATTGATTTCCTCATCGATATTAGGCTGGCTGAGCTTCAATTCTGAAGTTTTGATTTCATGGATTTTTTCTATCATCGCAGGGATATCCTCAGTACCATGCTCGTTAACGGAGTATCGCCAGTACCTGCATTTTGATCAACACCAATTAACACTAGCTTGCAAGCATATATCTCAGGAAAAAACAGTTTTTTTCTCCAATTTCCACTATCATAACGAAACTAGCCAGAGAACGTAGAGAAAATATGAAGCGAACTTGAAATCAAGAACTCACTCTTTCAAAAAAAAAGAAAAAAAGAACTCACTCTTTGGAGGATATGTTCTTGTTCACATGATCTCTTGAAACTAAACCCCGAAAGTTCCCCAAGAAAACATCATAGCCTGTGAAGGAAAAGTGTAAGAATCCCAGCAGTTGGTATGTGGATTAATAAAAGATTGGGGTGTGAAAATGTGGAAGCTTGAACCTTGGTCATACGCAGCAAAAGCTGGAGATCCAACAACTCCATTAGATACCCATCTGAAGAAGAACGCAAAGATAAAAAGAAAGAATGAGGAGAACAGATTATGCAAAGAATTTCACAAGTCATCTAAGATAAAGACCATGGAAACTCACCCCATTGAAGAATCCAAAATCCCATGCTGAAGATAAACAGCTTTCCTTGCATCACGTCTGCAAAGACAAGAAAAGCAGTCAGGGATCACATACTTAAGGAGGAGCAACTAAAATGGAAAGGAAGGACAAGTGAGCGTAATATATCACAAGAAAGTATACCTTGGTATTCTTTCCAAAAGCAGAACATATCCATCAGATGTAACAACACGAATAGCTTCGTAGGGATACCTATTAACAGTAGGAGAGAAATAACGTAAATCAAATACTTAAGAACGAGACAAAGAAAAAAAGAAGCACAAGACATCTAAGCTGCCCCTACCCCAGCTCTGTTATGACATCTTGACAGGTTCTAGTATCTGTGTTCATTGAGTTGTATAAGCGTGTGGGCCTTTCTGTAAGAGATGGATCAGTATCTCCTAAAGTAGCAGTCTGCACAATTTCATCATCTGAAACGTCATCATTGTTTTCTTTACGACTGTGACGGGGAGAAGAGAACCATGATAACATTGTTGCAAAAGCTTCCGATGGAGAAAGAAGCATATGTGTAGCCCTGTGGAAAAAATCAAAAATTGCTTCTATGCAGATCTCGATAGCAAGATGAAGATCCTGAAAATCAAGTAGGAAGATTGTGTTAAAAGGTTTAAAAACACACAAACAATATTAAATATTCGTTGGTGCATCCACAAACCTCAATGACTCCGCGTCTTCTATCAGTCGCTCGGTTGGGAACATCATGGTCTTTGCTTGAGTTAGTCTTGCTAAAACGAGGCCTAGATGAATGTTGGTTCCTTCTTGGACTCATAGGAGTTCTTGAACTTGGTTTAAAGAACAAACGAATAAAAAACTGTGGTACCCATAGCAAGATCTGTAAAGGGAATATCAACCACAAAAGAATGAAAGTAATCCACTCAGTCCAGTGGGTTTCAGCATTTGCAGAGGTGCTTGACCAAGAGAAACGTGAGCTTTGAGAAGATGGTGATGCAGGCAGCGCACCATCACTTTCTTCTCCAGAAGAATACTCCATGCTTGAAGAATCAGAATCCACAGAGAGCTCATGAATGAAGTGATTGAAAGAAGAGGCCCCACTGCCATCAGAATCGGAAACACAGTTAGATTAGCAAATATTACTATAATTGAGGCTTGCAAGAATCATCACAGGATTCAGAAATGTATTTTACTTATGCATCCACCGGGGTAAACGTGGTCCACGGAATGTAGGCCTGAGTTCCCAGCCATGGAGACCTTCAAGAATATTAGCCTTCCCAGGAAGAACAGTCAAGAGAAGAGCTGATACTCCATTAATGCATCTTGCAATGTTGTTTAAAGACTCATATGTTAGAGTTTTCACTGACCTGCACTAAAAGCCATAGTTAATTAACTTAATTTACGCTTGTTAGACAACAACATAAGGAAAAAGAATAACATTAACAAGAAGACAAACAGGAACATGAGCTGTGGTAAGATGTCACACCGTCTTCTAACCAATATAAGTAATCCATCAAGAAATTAGATGTGAACATAATAGCAATGGGATTAGAGAGTAAAGCTCTGACTAGTAGATACTAATATATATAACAGTAAATCAGAGATGATGATAACAGTAACGTTAAGCACGCAAGTAGAGAGGATGATGATGAATGCAACTCATCGAGAAGAGAAAGGACTCACTCTTTGGTGACAGCGAGAGCGTTGTCTACGATCCGTTGCATTACTTTTTTCTCCCAACTCAGAATTTATAGACTACCCAGAGAAAACCAAAATTTCTAAGAAAATTAATCTGATGCGATGATCAATCGCCGTTATCCACCAAATTTTCCAGGAAAACCGACAAGGAGAAAATTCGATCGACCTGATAAAAGCTCACAAATTTTCAAGAAATAGAAATCCCGATGCTTGGGGAGACGAACAAATCGCGATCGAGATTTATTCCAGAATCAAAGAAACGAAAACACAGAGACCCTAGACGAGATTCCTCCGAGAGACCAAAAAAATCTAAATAATAAACAGTAAATTGGGGGAATCCGGTAAATTAAATTATGGGGCACGTCGGCGATTCTTGCCGTCCAGAGGGAGAGAGAGACACGTGGGTAAGTATTATTGGATACTGTCGAATGTGACAAACTACGACACGTTTTAAGTTCAACGTTTGGAGCTGAGAAAGGTCGATTTACCACGAGACACAAATAAAGCAATGAGTAAATGGACTGAACAATAATGTTTCTCAAATAATTTCATATTTAATATTCTCCCCATTTCATGTTTATCACGTAAATTAAAAAATATATTAAAATTTTTATTATTTTTAACAATTAATTTTATTTTAATTTTTTATTTTTATTAGTTAATATTAATATTAAAAATAACTAATTTATGTCAAAATAATCTTTTTTTTGGCTGGTAATATAGTAGATATAGCCGGCGGATCAAACAACCATCCCCGGAGAACGAAGCCCAAAACATGGAAGACATAAGCCCTAAACAAGGAAAACCAAACAACCCGATACAACGAAACTCAATCACAAAACAAGATGGATACAAAGAGACAAATCTAAGCGGTCTAGCAAAAGAATAGAGCACAAAAGACTGGTGAGATAAACACCTAGAGCACCAAAGCCTTATTCAACTTGTGGCTTAGCCGAGCAAAACACATTATATTGCTCCCCCACGACAACATGAAGAGGATAGAGCCACGAGTTAACAGAGCTCGCTAAACCAACCACAGATAACCGGTTATACGAACCTGTTTTTGAACCGGAAATCACTGGCTTATACACGAACCATACGCTCACAGTAGATCCAGACACTTCCATCCTGAACGAAACCGCCAAAGGAAACGAGACCAGTACACCGAGAGCTAAAGCGACCCTGTCTAATCAGTACAGCAATCCCAACCAATCGCTTGTCCAACTCTCGGCCAAATCTTCACTTTTCTCAGTCTGAACGCTTAAACTCTTAAGAATCTCTCTCTCGATCTTTCTGAGTTCTTATGCGGAAAAATAATCAATAATCGTGTAAGGATGACTTTTATTAGTCTGTGGGCAGTTTTACTCGAGCCAAAACCGTCAAAAACTGCTCCCGCATCTTTCTGATTGGCCAAGCCAATCCAACTGCCTTCCCGCGCTTTCATCACTTGGCTGCGCGAGTTTTAACATAAACATGTTCCCGCTCTTTTCCTTGGGCGAAAATGCTGAGTTTCGTCCAATATCCATTCCCGCCAAAACCAGCCAGTCAAACAATCCGCAGAATTGAGCTTAAGCCCATAGTCTTAACCGGTCTGTCTGAAATCCGACCCAAACTTGTCTGAATCCCGACCAGTCAGCTCAACAACTCACTTTTGGTCCGAAAATCACGGTCTGAACTCTTCCAGTTCAATTTAGCTCGGCCTTCACACAGTAAACCTTACTTAAAAATATGAACCCCCAAGTTTTAAATATTCCATGTCTTAAAAAAACCATCCGGATGACCATCAATAATCCAATCCGTTCACCCATGATCCGATTATGTTCATCCATAGAACGCATGCGTTACACATTTCCTCTGGATATAAGAAGCTCCATGCTCTTCATACCTGTCAAGTACACAAAAAATACTCAAACCCAAGTGAGAGAAGAAACTGTTTATGTGTACATGAACTACAAAACAGTCCAATGAGTTACTTACTCAGACTTTGAGAACCACATTTTCTTGAATGAACCTAGCGATGCCAATATACTTCCTCCTAGGCCTGGAACTTCGGTTCTTCGGTTTGGTTACGGTTCAGTTACTCGGTTTCTCGATTTTTTGGTTTTTAAAAAAACCACCGATCGGTTTTTTCTTCCAATTAGTTCGGTTCGGTTCATTAAAACTTCGGTTCGATAATTTCGGTTTGGTTTTATATCTCAGGGCTACGTATATATATATCAAACACACAAACACAAACTGACAAAAGTATATATATATATATATATATATATATATATATATATATATATATATATATATATATATATATATATATATATATGAAGATTAGAACTTTTATGAAAATCAAAATCGATCGACAACTTCGGTTGTTCGGTTCGGTTACTCGGTTTTTCAGTTTTTTTTTTGTTTTTTAAAAAACTACCGATCGATTTTGTTCTTCCAATTAGTTCGGTTCAGTTCATTAAAACTTTGGTTCGGTTCGGTTCGGTTTTATATCCCAGGGCTACTTCCTCCTATCCATACTCTGCACATATCGCCATTTGGGTTACCAAAATGTCAACTCTTTTTTTTGCAAAACATAAATGAGCCTCTAATAGAAAAGGAAGTAACGTTGTCTTCAAACCTGAATCTTCTCTCAGTTGTGCTACCGCTTGCCAACACTTTAACTCGAGCTGATTGAGGAGATTCCTATAAGACGAAGATAAAGTAGTCAACGGATCATTCCTACATGCCGGCGTTGTTAAAATCGTTAGGAATTTGACAAGAACGATGTTTAGTTGATGGATGAGACAAAACAAATGAAACAAGGACAAAAGCGGCGGAACGTTTGTCATTTGGTAAGAACAAACTAAACATATAGCCCAATAGTTTACATTTTGGGACGGTAATGAAAAAGGCAGAACATTAAGAACGGAAAATAAAAATGCGCCGTTGCCGGGGATCGAACCCGGGTCACCCGCGTGACAGGCGGGAATACTTACCACTATACTACAACGACTTTATTGTTTGTTGATTTCGTTTCCTTTATATCACTACTAAATGTGTTTGTTAATGACTTATTTTGGTCAACCAGAAGCATAATTTATGAATGAAGTCGAAAACACCAAACAAGACACAAACATGAGGAAATCAGTTGTTGCAACCAAATAAACACACATCATGTGTCTAATAACAATACCTGTCCACAATCACACACACACTAAACCAATTGAATCCGTAAATACACACACTAAACCAATTGATTCCGACCTGAATACACACACTAAACCACTTTCTTTAAAACAAAGAAGAAAAAAACTTATTCTCCAAGAAAAATGGCTTCTTCTATTCTCGGTATCACTCTCTTAATCTCCTTGTCTCCGATCTTTCTACAACTGGTTCTCGCTCAAGTTCCAGGCACCACAGCTACATGTGCCTCAATGCTTCTTTCCTTGGCTCCATGTGGTCCATACGTGCAAGGCTTTGTCCAGCTACTGGCTCAGCCATGTTGTGACGGCTTAAACCGGATCTATAGCCAACAACCAACCTGTCTCTGTCTCCTCTACAGTTGCCTCCGCTTTGCAACATTCCAGCCAATTCATCCTCTTGCTCCTCCCCTGGTATGTGAATTTCTTCACAAAGTTATAAAAACTCCACTTGCGAGATTCCATTGTTTTCTTGAAACTTATGAGAAACATTATTGAATATAGGAGTAAAAGCGCCTAGTGATTCTTCATCAGTTGCTCCACCACCTGCTAGCTCAACCGGTTCTCAAGTCTCTCTAGGTGCAAAAAACAACTCTGGTGCCGCTGGTAAGCCACTTTAAGTTTTCAGCATCTTCATCTAAACCAAAACATAAAAAGAGTTAACATCTCAAAGAATATTGTTACTGATTTCGTTTTACTTCATTAGCGACCCCAGTGGCTCAAGTGGCACCAAGACCCACCAGCTTTTTGGGGCTTGGTTATGGTCTGAGATCCTCTGGCTCCAAGCCTTACATTCAGCTAATCATCCTTGCACACGCAGCGATCGTACCCAGAACTCTCCTCATCTTAATCTGTCTGCAGGTTAGCCACATTCACCTGTTTTTTGTTTTTTTAAATATGATATGGTACTCTAAAATAAAATAAAATAAAATAAAATAATCAATATATTTTCATATTTCTCTTTTTATATTATATTTTTTTATATAAGATTGTTACTTATCTTTAAAAAAAAATTAATATGGTAAAAGGCTTAATTTCACTAAGAACAAACAAGTAATAAATCATTTTAAGAGTGAATAAAAATTCAAAAACTCTTCATAGTTAATATAAAGGTTAAATCTCAAAATTATAAAATCTAATTATCTACAGATATACTAACTTTAGTACTAAAAATCTTATAATAGTAATTAGAGTCAAAGATAAAATAAATTATAAAAATCTAAATAGAAATAATTATGTTTTATAAATGGTGTATTATTTATTCCTTACCTAAATCCAATTGTACAGACAAGGCTTTTTTAAAGATGGTGTATTCTTTATTCCTTACCTAAAGAACAGTATTGCATACAAGTGTACAACTGGTAAATACATATCTAAAAGAATGGCTGCAGATTATTAAAACTAAAGTCACTGAATAACAAACAAACAAACACATCAATTTAAAATTCCTGAATCTAAACAATAGTATAAACAACAATAACAAAAACAAAGTATTTGACCTAAATCTTCAATTTGTATCCACAAAGGAACCTTAAGGACTATATATTATTGCATTTAGTCTTTCCCTAAGCTGACCTCTGTCATACAACAAAGCCACTAAATATTTCAGTGTCTAAAACAAATTACTACCAGGAGGACGATTCATGAATCGATATGTAGACCCTTGAAACCAACATGATCGTCTCTCTGTTTGAAGGCTAATGACCTAAAGAGCTGGCGAACTTCATAACATCTCAAGAGCTCAACTTCGTAGACACTCTTCAGACCCGATGAACTTAGCAATTGTCTATCTTGTGTAGTTATGACAATTCTGCTCCCTGGACCAGCTAAATTCCTCAGCAAGCGCATCTAACTGTTCGATCTTGTCGACGTTGTTAGCCACAAGCAGAACCTTCTTGTTTCTGAGCCTTGCTTTGATCGCACTGAGACACCTCTTTGTACTCATGCCTTGTCCTTGCATCTTGGAAAGAAGCTCTTCTTGTAGATTGCGGCAATGCAGCGTTCTCATGACGTCTTCGAGAAAACAATGAGCTTCGAAGTTATGTGAGATGTTTTCGTAGACGTGTCTAGCAAGTGCTGATCTTCCCATGCTTCCTCTTCCCCAGATACCAATTACTCGAACACCTTGATTTGAATTTAGATCCATCAATAGATACAACTCGTTCATGTGTTCGTCGATACCAATTAGGTTATTACCATTACGTGGTGTGACAGAGAACAACATCTTTGATATAGACTCCGTAATTTTGTCCACCAGCTTCGAGTCATCTTCCCTAAGTAAAAAAAAAAATCAAACTTGAGAAACGATTCAAGAAATCACAAGAAGACCCATCTTTTTTTTTGTCAACAATGCTTATAAATCTAAGCCAAAATAGGTCGAACATTTCGGTTTCCTAACGGAATTCCGAAATCCGACAGGTTATGGCTTACAAGCGAAAATACTCTGCAAAAAAACCTATCTATCTAGTATAGAAATAAGAGTTTACGAATTCTTTGAACACTCGCCGGAGAGATCAGCCAAATATTTCAAAGCATCCCTCCAAGATTTGACCCTCTCTTTGCTTTCTCTCTTCTCGTGTTTCTTGAACTGTTTCGCGACTTCTCCCATCTGTCTCCTCAAGTCACAAGGATCAACCTGGTAGAATATAGGCAGCACTTTGAGTGAACCCTTTTTCTCGAGTTTCAAAATCTCCACGAGTTCCTGGAGACACCAGGAGGAAGCTGGATAAGTCGCAGAGACCACCACTACGGCGATCCTAGAACCTTTGATGGCTTGGAGAAGCTCCTGTGAAATTGGGCGGCCTCTCTCCAATTCCTTGTCGTCCAAGAAAGTTCGAATTTCTTTCGCCCTTAACTCCTTGTAGAGAAAACTGACGAAGTTCTTGCGAGTATCTGCACCTCTGAAGCTTAGAAATACGTCGAATTTCTGAGGAGTGAAAGAGGAAGAAGACGAAGAAGACAGTGATGATCTGGATTCAAATAGTCGCAACGAATATTTAACTTTTGTCTTAAAGCACGATATCTTGTTCATCTTTAAATTATTTTTCTTTTTATGGGACTTTTGAGTTCAGGGGCATATGGCAATGTAGCTAAAAAGAATTTTGAAATTATTTATAGAGGAAGAGACACACTTAGCTAATAATAATGAAATTACCATTAAATTTCCAACACACATTTTATATAAGCCATTGTATTAGTACGTATATATACGTATATACGAACAGATGATTGTTAAATCTATGTTAAGCGTTTTATTTGTTAAGACTATGGATGCGATTGGTGACGTAATAACAAAAACGTTAGAGGCTTACCGTTTTGTTTGTTACCAATCACGCAAACGTTATAAAAGCTACAGTAAAAACGATTACTCTCAGCTTTTTCTTACCGCTTTCGCTAACAGCTTTCACTAACAGCTTTCACTTACAGTTTTGCACTATTCAACCGCTTACCACTTCCGCTACCCGCTAATCTAACCGTTCCGCTTTGGTTCACCAATCAGACCCAATATAATTAATAATTGTGTTATACGACTTATAATACTATTAAAAAGAAACATTTAGGTCTCTATAGAGGGGCATGGCTGACACTAGCCAGAACTTATGTTCCACGCGTAAAGCAGGTCACCAATGGAGACATAATATTTGTGATGAGAAGGAGCCCAAACAAGTACACCATATAATAATCAAAGATCTATGGAAAATCAAGGTAATAAACAAATTACTGAGACGCAACAAGGTCAATGGTGTTTTGTGGATAGATCATAGAAGGAATGGAATGTATTTACTGGTCAAGGATGATACGGTTGTTATAATGGAGGTGCAAATGTATCGATGGGAGCTATGAATACCAGACAGAGTCTCTCGCCGCTACATGCGGAGTTTGAAACACTGATCTGGGCTATGGAAAGCATGACTTTTTCGATCATAAACATATCACTTCTGCAACGGATTGTTCAGAAGTGGTGAAAATAGTATCTGAGCCGGAAAATTGGCCAGTCTTTGCAGTCTACATCGAAGAATACGACAGGAGAAAGGCGTTCTTTGAAACTTTTGACCTCAAGCATATATCACGTACACACAATCAGACGGCGGATAGGCTTGCACGGAGTGCTCGTCTCAGACAATCACCAAACAAACATATTGGGCCGGAACCACCGATATGGATAATAGAAAAATAACGTTTTTTATTTTAACTTTTGTTGTCAAAAAAAAAAAAATTCAAAACGCGAATATTACATATATCAAAAGGGGACGTATCAGATCTGGAGTCCCCATATCCTCCTTTTGAAGCGCCACCAATCTCCTCCACCTGAGGTCACCGGAGCCGCCGCGGTCAACGCCGGACCGCGTTAGTCAACGTCGCGGCTCATCTCTCCTCCACCGGTTCTTCAAGATATCTTCTCACTCAGGCTAGATCTCCATATTCAGCACCTTCTCAAGCTTCAGATCTCCTCAAATCCCACCGGAAAAGCCTCCTCATCGCCGGTCAACGCCGGAGGAAGTCGCCGGAAACTTCTCCTCGCCGTCATTTTCAAGCAGTTCTTCATGGGTGGTCTTGTGCTGGATCTGAGTTGGTATGGCTTTGGTTTAGGAGTAAAATTGGTTTAGTCAAATCGGTTAAGCCTCGTTCAATGCCGGTCAACGGTTTGACCTAAACCGGTTTAGCTAAACCGGGTAATTTGAAGTCGGTTCGGTCCAATTTGTGGTTCAGAGGGTCAAGGGGTTCACCGAAGTGGTCAACGGTCAACCGGGTTCAAAGTCAAACGCCGGTCAACATCGTGGTCAGCGCCGGTCAACGCGTTGACTCCGGCCGGTTTGGTATTTGCGGGTTGTGTACGGGTGTTCGGGAAGCCTCAAAGTTCGTATTCGGGTTTTCGGGAGTTTCGAGTTTAGTTCGGGTCTAGGGAAGTCGTATCCGCATTTGGTCCGTCATTCCGTCCTATCACGGTGAGTCGGCTCAAACACCGTGGATAGATACTATAGAATGGGAAATGATAACCGTAGAATTAAGTAATTGCATACCTGAGTTGATACTACTTGGAGATTGATGATTGAATAGATTGAATATCGGTAAATTGGTTAGGGTTCAAGACGCATGCTAAGGTTATAAGATTAAACGAAGTAAACCTATTGTGTGCTGCTAGGTTGCTAGTAACGTTGATTGGTGCATTCATACAGTCGATATATGATAGGACGGTATATGCATATATACGTGTTAAAAGAACGATATTGAATGAACGTATTTGTGGGAAGTATGACAGAATTAAAAGACGGAAGTAAACTCAACAAATGTATAGAATATGAAATGGTATCGGGAGTAAATATATGAAAGGTTAAAGAAAAGTAAATGACGTAAGTAAGTACATAATGTGATGTTGGGGAACTTAGCAAGCTACTAGTTCTAGGCCGACGGATCGAGGAGTGATTAAAAGATACATAAGGATGGAATAATGAGGTAAGGTGTAAAGCGCGTGATGAGCCGTATACGGTTTAGCAATCCGCTAATCCAAGGTAGCGGATGAGAATGAATTAAAAGACTTGGAAACCCTAATATGTATGCTTGTGTGGTGATTGTTGTTGTGGTATTGTTGCGTGTTTGTTGTTGTGCTGTTTTGTGCATGCCTATGAGATCGTCTCGGTGTCGAGCCGAGCGATCGTTGTGAACATTTAACCCGGGTGTGGAGCCGGTTAAGTTTGTATCCGCCGACTTTGTACGGAGCCGGGTCAGGGTAGTGGTGCTGGCGTGCGTATAGACTTGCGGAATGTGTGGTGGCGGGTGTTGTGGTGATTGATTGGCTGTGTTAGAGTCCAAGCGAGTCTGCGTGTTTACTTTTCCGTACTAAGACTCTAGGTGCGTTAGATTCCGCAAGTCTAGGTGTTTGAATATGTTCCGGTACTTCCGACCCGATTGGATCGTCGGGTAGTTGCCTAATCAGATCGTGTGCCTTCGGGTGGTGATTCCGGTTATGGCGTTAACCTACTGAGTGACGCCGGTAGGTGTGTGATTCGGAGAATACGGGGTCATGTCCTAGGGCCGAATCGCATGGAAACTTAGGTTACCGTGGGGTAGCCCGAGTCACTACGTATCGATGGGCTAAGAACAGTATCCTAGATCGTAAGACTCCGTGTTTACGTCTAGGAGTCGTGGGGGTTAGTTACCATATCGGTAACAGTGGAAACCCATGGAAGTTACCAAGATCGTAAGGGACCAGTGTGTGTTTTGAATTGTTAGTATTGCGCGATAGATAGATCGAGTCTCAATCGGGAGCATGTGCCGCAATGTTTCCGATCTCCTCAATCGCTCTCTCTTTCTTTTAGCAAGTGCTTGTGTGTTGTGGGTTCGACACGACGTGGTAGTGCGTGTTCGGCCGTTCATTGTGTTGTTTGTTATTTTGGGATTTTGGGAACGGAATTCTCTAGATGGTAGAATAGAAGCTGTAGTGGGGAACCGACTCGCTGGGTGATCTTAAATCGCTCATTATACTCTTTTTGTGTTTTTCAGGTTTGGCAGCGACGGACGCGGGAGGTCCTCGGTGTAGTTTCGGGATTGCTTGTGGCGATGTTTTGATTCGATGATTTGGGTTTTCCCTCGGTTCGGCTTTGGCACCATTTTTATATTGTGGATTGTGTGTTTTTCAAATAAATGGCAAATTGTTTGTAAGAATTTATTAAACATTGTGCTTAATGTTTGATTACTCAGGAATGAATATGCTTCCCTGATATTGTGTTTTGTCCGAACCGACACAACTCACGAAAATGGTACGAGTTGTAAAGCTTTGTATCATGGAAGTGAGGATAGCGGGGTCAAAGATGGGTTAGTGCGAGCCTTTGTATCAAACAGACCTGTCTCTGGCTTCCTCTTGTGAAAACCTTTACTGTTTGACTTGCTCGGGTTCGACTTGGTCATGTTCTTGTTTGATTGTTGGCCGGTCAGCTTGACGGTCAGCGGATAACGGGAAAGGGGCGTTACAAAAAGGTGGTATCAGAGCATGGTTCGTCATGGGATTTGAATATGTTCATTTCTGGGTTTTTTCCGTGTTTTATCGAGTTAAAAATATGTTTTACCCAAGCATCCATTAGGAAACCGAGCCGCGTCTGTAAATTCGGGTTGGGATGGGATAAGATTTTGTATTACCTGTACTAATGTTGATTTGTTTGTGTTTGCAGACAGCAGCAGAGTGTCCTTGGACGGATTGTGTGTGGGTGTGTGCATAGTGTGGATTGACCGTGAGCAGTATGAGTCACCATTGGATGACTGCGATCTGCGGCACAGTACCGAGCTCAGTTAGAGCAGCATCAAGAGAGTGTGAGAGCACAGTCTGGACAATTGCAGGGTTCGCGAGTATCTGCCCAACCACCAGTTATCCCTCGAGTACCGCAGGGCGCTAGAGCAACCGCAGTGGATTGGAGGCCATTTCCTGACCCGTTACCGCCACAGTTAGCGGAGCCAGTAACACCACCAGAGCCAGTGGTACCTCCAGAGTTGCAGCCCCCGATGCTTGAGGCGCATGACGTGTCATTACATAGCTTGCATGCGTCAGATTTTGGAGCAGCACGTAGATGAGCAGGTGGCGATACTCGGAGATGTTCTGGAGCAGCAGATCGGACCACACCACCAGCAGGATTCATATCTAGGGACCCCTCGTACACCATTCGATCGACCTGCGTCATCGTCGCCCGACCCTACTGAGCCATTATCTGAAGCTGAGCCGATGTCTACGTCGGATATACGATTCGAGTCAGTGACACCGCCAGGCACGTCACCGACCGATCCAGTGACACCGCCAGGTACACCGCCGTTTGAGCCAGTTGTACCGTTGGAAACCTCACCAACAGACATGTCGGAGTCGCCACCAGCGATGCCGGCATACCAGACTTGGAGCGCATGTGGAGTTCAAGGGTCTCACTTATATTGGTGTCCGCGACCAGTCAACCCGCAGTATCGAGAGCCGTACCAGCCGGTACCAAGTCCCTACTACTGTTAGGTGTGGCAATGATGGTCACCTTGCGCCGATATGTCCAATTGCAGGACCATCACCGTGTATGTCTGATGCAGAGCCGTACCGTGCACCTTTTCCCGAGAGCTATCGCCCCAGACCAAGTCGCCGTGATACTGAGCTCATTCCGCAGCTTGTCATTCCGCTTCCACTCGCTCAGCTACCTGTAGCACAGCCGCCCTTAGTGCAGCCGCCGAGGAGATCGAGGATATCTCGGAGATGTGGAGACGAGGAGCACCGAGCATCCGTTTGTTCTCGTCGGTCCCGATCAACGCCAGTAGTTTGCCAGTTATGTGGGACTGATATATCATGGATTTTAAGGTTTTTAACCATGGTATATATCTTCTTATCGAGTCTTTTAGAGTCCTTTGGAGTCCTATTATCTATGTTTTCAGGTCTAGACACGTTTGGAGCAAATTTGGAGTTTATGGCGCTTTCTGGAGCATTTTGGAGCATTTGGCCGAGAGATAGAGTTCACTGTCGATATTTGATACATGCATCAATCGACACACTTGTGGCATCGATCGATGCATATGCGGATCAGGCTTTTCTCGGCGGTTTAATGAAGAGTTTGGATATTACAACTTAAGCCCAGAAGTTTCTATAATTACAAAGAAGCCCCAGCCGAGTTTAGACCATTATATAAGAGTTTTAAGCCATTGTTTAGGCTACGCTTTTACTACGCTTTATTTTATTGAGAGAGAGTTTTAGGGGCTGATCTTGTTCTCAAAAGAGACTTGATTTCGAACCCCAATTCTTTATTCTGTTATATGATATTTGGTTTTCTATTCATGATGTTTTCTGTTCCGATGAACATGTCTGAGTAGTTTACCTGTTAGGTTTAGGGATTCTCACAAGGGATTTCATGGAATATTAGGTTAATCAATCTGTAGGGATTCATATCTGCTAGTTCTTCATCTAGGGTTGTTCTTAATGCTTGATCTGAACTGGCCACTTAGATTTATGATGTTCGGTTGATTGATGCAACGACAGTTGGTTAATTAGCTAGAAAGAACTTAGATGAGCAATTGAACTACTCGCAAAGGAATTTGGTTTAGTTTAATTGTGAACATATCGAACTTGGAATTAAAGTTGGTTTAATCTGTTAGTAATTGCAAAGGAATTTGGATTGCTGCACTTAGACTTAGAGAATTCTCGCAACGACAGTTGGTTAGTTATATATCTGTGTTTGAGTTCTAGAACAGTTCCTAATTAGATCCCGCTTGATTGATTGCTTGTGTTCCTGATTTCCTGAGAACTCCCTTGACCTAACACTTCGCTTCCTTGCTTACAAACTTGCTTGATTTACTTTCTGTTGTCTGATTTACTGCTTTCATCACATTGCTTTCACCTAGTTTAATCTTGACCGTTCTAAATCTATCGTTGACCGGAGTCCTTGTGGATTCGATACCCTAAGTACTACATCTGCATCACTGTGCACTTGCAGTTAGAATAGGGATAAACCTTGACCTATCAAGTTTTTGGCGCCGTTGCCGGGGACTCTTTTGAGTCCTCGATAGATTTGAACTTAGGGTTTAGACTAGGTTTTTCGTTTTTGTTTATGTTTACTAATTTTTTTCTTTTCTTCTTTTTCTTGCGTTTCAGTTACGCCTGTAATCGCTCTGCATCGATCGACACGGTCCTGTGTGTCGATCGTCACATCTTCGCACTCGCATCGATCGACACTGATGTGCATCGATCGACACTACGCGTGAGATGATGGGAATGATGGAACGGATATTGGAAAATCAACAGAATAACTCATTCTGCAGAGACTATGGTTCTTATTCATTCACCAGGGATTATGAATCTTCGTCATATCAGCTTGTTCCCTTTCAGAATACGCAATCTGATAAGCTGATAAGTATGATGGAGCAGTTACTGGAAAGACAGGAAGAGGAGATGAACTACATAAATGGTTCTGGGTTTCAAGGAAACATGTATGGAAATCAGCGAGATAATTCCTATCAAAGGACTTATGAATCATCCTCATATCAGGTACCTCCTGCAGCTGATGCTTATGAGAGCAAGATAGAATCCATGATGGAGCAGCTCCTATAGGATCAGACTAAGACTGCTGTGGACTTCGACAGAAAGCTGGATGCTATGCATGAAAATCTTAATGGAAAATTTGAATCTTTGAACACGCATGTGAAGAAGTTGGATGTCCGAGTTAAACAAACAGATGAAACAATACAAAGGCAGAATGAAGCTAAGAGAGCTGAACAGAAGCTGCACATCAATGCTGTGACCATAAGAGATGGGATTGACTTGCTGGGAGAAGAAGAGAGCATAATCTCGGATTTTCTGGATGAATATTGTCTGTCTGAGACTTGCATCGATCGACACAACTCAAGCATCGATCGACACAGTCCCGATACGTCTGATGAAACTGCTCGAAATCGCCTTGTGTCGATCGACACACATAGTGCATCGGTCGACACAGAACGCAGACGTGACCAGAGACCTGTAACAGTCCCAGAACGAGTCTATAAGCCCTCCGTGCCGTATCCTAAGGTTTCTAAACTGTCTAAACAGGAGCTAGAAGTGGCTAATTGCATGAAAGTGATGGATAGGAAGAAGAAAGCCACCATTGAGGGACATATCTTCGGTGTTGAGGAGGAACCAGAGGTTCCTATTGGAGAGGAGAAGATGGCAGTTCATTCTGAACTTGCTCTAACATCTTCAGAAACTGCAACTGCTCTTAAGCAGAAAGCTCTTGATCTCTTGCATCCACCAAAGCACATGTATAAAAATCCTAAACTTAAACTGTTGGGAATCCGAGCCAATTCTAACAGATTCAGAATTCTCGCGAGTTCCCGATAGCCTAGGATCTAGGGTCTAGTTAATTGAATCATGGATCTCACCTCGTGATTACCTGGTGTTTAGCAGCGGAAATTTGTGGTAACACGAGATCTATTGCGCCTCAGATGCTGCGCCTCTATCATAGTCCACACGCACACAAGCTGGAATCCGCCGGGTTGCTAGTACCGGTGCTCGGATCTCCCTGGGACTTTTAGTTTCTTGAGGTTCTGTTTTTTCTCTCTGAGAAAAACAGTCTGGGCGGCGCAGAATTAATTACCTTAGGTCGAGGTATAAGACGTGTTTATATACTGACCTCGAGGTGAACCAAAACATCAGTTTCGGTTTCGCCATTGTGTCGACCGACACACTTATTGGTGTCGATCGACACACGTCCTGTATCGACCGACGCACCCATTGGTGTCGATCGATACACCCCTTTGTAAACTTATATTCGATCTGTATCCAATACATATCGATTAGACCATATGCCAATGATCAATTCCCATGCAGAGTATATCCAACTTGCTTAGGTGTGTGACCCTGTAGGTTCACACGATACTGGAAACGAGTTACAACTCATTTGTCATAATTGGTTTCTAGCAAAACATTATGATTACCCAGTATCACATGAATTGTCCGATCTCGACAATACAACTATCTCTAGAGTTCGTACAATGTGATTTCAGGACATAATCCCAACAATCTCCCACTTGTACTGGAATCACTTATTCCTATAATCCCTTCGTCTCTATATCTCGATATGGCATAAGGCAAGAGACTGTGTCATCCTTATTATAGCCAACATCATGTTCATCGAACTTCTGATCTATACTGATAAACAAACGACTGACAATCACCTCGTTTGAGCACGGCCATGCATTTTCTCAGTATCAAATCTTCGATGGGCCCTGAGATATTTATCTCCCGTTACACAGGAGGGAAAAATTCCATCTTGTTCCATCCATGTTTCTATACATACTTCATGATACGTCGAAACAATGCCGTTATAGCCGCCAGTTACGGAACGACGTTTGACAGGGTCAAAGCGCACCAATTCATATGCTAGAAAGCATGATGAACTCAGGTCTAAGGACTATACTCTATAGTCGTAACGAGAACCTCCCATGACACTTATATATAACTATCCTGTGGAGTTCTCATTAAGCGGGTCATGTCCGATCATATGTTCACCAACATATATCTATGTGATTGACTGTGATAATCATATCATTGACTCCATGAAACTTAGTCCAACAGTCACCTCACATACTAGTCTGTGCGGCAGTTAGTGTCCCATTTTAACAACCTTGACTAGGGACAATCATAATTTATGTCATCTTTTACTTATAGGGTTTCATGATCAAGTCTTCAACTTGATGACCTATAAGATGACCATAAAGTACTTTGGGACCATTATTTAATTATCCAATAATTAAATAATACTGATGTCAGTTTTAACTTACACAAACATTGCCAAAGCATGTCTATGTAAAGTTTACAACATAACTAAAATAACTCCCACTAGAATCAAGATCATCTTTTCAGATATCTTACACCTACAGCAACAGAATAAATTCTGTGCTTAGGTTGTGGGAGAGAGTGCGGTGCTATTGCTTGAAACAATTTCAACAAATTACACCGCCATTCAGATAAAAGCACTATTCTACGGTCTACTGCTTGGAGCCTTTCCAACAGTTAGCACCGCTATTCAGGCAAAGAGACATAACCAGGTGGGAACCGGGAATCGTCTTTGTCCGACTAACTACTTTCAACTGGTTCGTCACTTTATCAGTTCACCACGAACCTATCCTTAGTGTTTCTCAACACTTGGAATATTTCTGGTAACTATTCAGTGACTATTACCGGAGTGCATTGGTATTTTCTCGTCATGCTTTATGCTTAAGCTGCATCTAGACGAGCGCAAAATATGGCATTCATGATGGATTCTATTGCATCAGCATAAGTAATCACACTCATTAATACTAGTTCAGACAGTGTTCAAAACACTTCTTCTTGCTAATATTGTTACCAGCTCAGCCAGTGTCCAAGACACTTCATCTTGCTTAGATTATTGCCCTAAGACCTTTGGTATGAAGCCATTCTTGGAATCAAGCACCTTAGAGTTGTCCAATACCTTATCAATATAAGGATTTTTACACTACCCAATTAGCTTACTCAATCTATATTAATAGATTCTTATTCCAAGAATTCACGCGGCTACTCCCATGTCTATCGTTTAAGTTTGACTTCCGACCCAAATCTTGACAAGACTTTAGCGTCGGAACGTCGTTTGTGAGATTCAAGTATGTTATCTACATACTGTGTGAGAATTGCCATTACGCTCCCACTAGTCTCCTTGTAAACGCATGGTTTCTTTTTCTTTCTGATCAAGTCAAAACCTTTGACCAATCTGTCAGAATGTTGATTCCAACTCCAAGATGTTTGTTTCAATCCAGAAATGGATCGGTGAAACTAACATGCATACCCAGCCAATTTTCGGAGTTGGGCCTCACCATCGCTTCTTCGAATTTCGCATGTTCGTCACTTTTCAATGATCAGCAGATCACGACAATAGGTTATGAGATATCACTCTCGAGTTAGTGACGGATCCTTTCGGATCTGCGAATTTCAGGCTCCACAGGTGCAGATCCTACAGCACTTTGTAGATCTCACCGCTGCTCTTCCTTATCAGGTCGAGCAGCTTACTGTGTTTATCGAATTTCTTCGATGTGTACTTTTGCTCCCACTGTTCCTTTTGAAAGTATCACCTTTCTTAAAAGACACAGTTCTGGGCAACAAAAGCACTAAGCCTTGGTTTCCTCAGGATAACCAGCGAGGTAGAACTTATCAGATATGGATTCAAGTTTGTTTGTTGACTACTGTCTTACACAAACCTTGCAATCCCAATTAATCAGAAAAACTAATTTGGAAATCACCCAGTCCACATCCAATGTGGTGTTTTTCACTGATTCTGATAGAAACCCTTTTAGCGTGAACATAGACATTTCAGAACGTATTCTTAAATGGTTATGGAAGATTCATGTGATTCATCATTAATCGAATCATGTCTCATAAGATCTGATTCATTCTTTCAGATGATCACCCAATTCTTGACTCTAGTATTTTCCTCCGCGATTCAATCGAGGATCTCAATACTTCTGTCATACAGGTTCTACACTTCATCTTGGAACTCCCTTAAGGGATTCCAGCTTGTGTCTCATCAAATGAACACAGCCATGCTTATTGAATCCATCAATAAAGTAATGAAGTACAGAATATTTCCTTTGGCAATAATGCTAGTTGGGCCGCATACATCAGTATGTGTAGGGCCCAATAAGCCTCTGGCCCGTTTCCTTTTAGCTCTGCTAAATGGGCCTTAGTCATTTGGTCCAGCAAGCAGGATTCATGTCTCAATTGATTTACAATCAAATGAGTCCAAAACCTATGGATTTACTGAATCCGCTTCACTCTTGTGGTTAAATGACTATACCAAAGAAAATCGAGTTTAAGTCATCAGACTTAAACCTTTAGTATTTGTGTTATATTTAACATCTGCTGGTTTAAGATATAAAACCCATTCTAAACGGGGTGCTACCACAGAATATTTCATTAAGATCCAAAGAACTTGTCTTTTATCAAAATGAAAAACATCAAAATTCTCAAAAGAAAATGAAAGACATTTCTGCACAAGGCAGATACATAGTAGCAATTACTTAATTTCTAAAACCAAGTATGAAAGGTTCCTACAAGTGAAGAATCTCTACGGATTATGTAGCAACCATTGCTTCAACCAGACACGTAGTTCCACTTGTCCTTTCTTCAACGTTCTACTGTTGCTTAGGTCCTGCATATTTCAAAAATATCAGTACCACAACAAGTATCCAATACTTATGTAGAACTTGAATTAATAACACAATACCTGAAGAAGAAGTACCATACATCTTCTCCATCTCTTGTGAATCTTCCAAGAATTTTATGCAATCTCTCTTCCAATGCCCCAACTCATTACAGTAGAAGCACTTTCTGACACCAGATGGGCCTGACTTGGGCTTATAAGATGACACAGGCTTATCCTGATTCCAAATCTGGACGGCCCAGCCTCTACCCTTGCCAACACAAGATTCCTCAAATCTTTTACCCTTTATGATGTCATACTCTGCTGTTTTGAGCATACCATGCATCTCAGTCAACGTCTTCGTCAAACCTTTCTTGATATAGTTCTTAACGAACTTGTCATAGCTTGACGGCAGTGACTGCAAAATGATGTTAGTGGCCAACTCTAAGCTGACAGGACATTCCAGTTTCCCCAGGTTATCAATGTAACCCATCAGTTTAATGACATGAGGACTTACTGGAGCATCCTCTGGTAGCTTGCACCCAGTGAGAGACTTCACCATCTGGAATCTCTCAACTCGTGCCAGATCTTGAAACTTCAGTTTCAGGCTGGTGATCATCTCTATTGGCGACTCCATGTTCTCATACTGACTTTTCAAGTCTGAGTTCATGGAAGCCAACATCAGACCACGCACATCTACCACATCAGTATAATGCTTATTCCAAGCATTATACACTGCATGCGAGCGATTGGTCCCAAGCTTTTCTGGAAGAGCCTTTTCAAGGACATAGTCCTTGCTCTCCTGCTTGAGAATGAATCTCAGATTCCGATACCAATCCAGGAAGTTGGATCCATTTAACTTGTCCTTTTCAAGGACGGATCGCAACGAGAAAGTAGTCATAGACATAAGCTGAAATCCAAGAAAAACAAAGATTTAGTTATGTATATGATGAGAAATCTTATCGAATAAGAAAACTCGCATTATATTCAAACAATGTTTCCTCAATGAACATAATGATCCAAGATCCATACTTCACCAAAATTTGAGTGGGCGACTCGTCATTACCCAAACTTTAGTTATCTAGGTAAGCAAATCATTGCTAATTGTACTCAGTACAACTCTTGGTTGTGGATGAGACATACTATGTCTAATCCACTCTAATGTCTCTGGGCCCAGAACTTCTGATAGCCCAGTCAAGTAAAACCAATTTCTTCTGTCTTGTGATCATATGACAGTCGCACTGCAAGTCTGTCAATGACCACCTGCCAAAACCATGCTGTGGTGGATACCAAGGACTCCAAGACTATCCAACAAACAACACAAGTTTTCACAGTAGACAAAATTGGGCAAGACATCAAGGTCACTTGATATTTTGGTTGAGGAAACTAAACCCAAAAGTTTAGCAAATCAATCTCTTAGGTCATGTAATTGTTGATGTTTAGCACTGCATGTTCATCAACTCTACTACCTGCCTTACTCAGGTAATTGTGGACACCAAGCTCTTGGCTAGATATCACACAACTAAATGAGTCTTGACAGTTGACCATACTGAAGCTAATCTTCGATCAATGTTTAAGTCTAGTTTGGTTTCTGCAAATTCAAGTTTCAATAACCAGAATTTCGAATACTGTGTCGATCGACGCAGACTATGTCTGTCGATCGACACTACCAACCAAAACCGGGCTTCAATAACCGGTTAATTCAATTAACCCGGTTTATTGAATCAGTCATGTCGATCGACACAACCCATGTGTGACGTTCGACATAGACCTAAACCGAAGATAGTTTTGATAACCGGTCCAGTCCAATTGAACCGACTTACCTGATCAAACTGATCTTAACCAATCGGTTTATACTAATTGGGATAATCAGTTCATACCAATTGAACCAATTTATCCAATTTAAACCGTTTTAATCAGTTTCAACTAATTGCGATAACCGGTCTAATTCAATTGAACCGACTTATCCAATCAAACTGATTTTACCCATCGGTTTATGCTAATTGAGATAATCAGTTTAATCCAATTAAACCAATTCATCCAATTTAAACCGATCAATTCGGACTTAACCAAGCATGATAACTGGTCCAATCCAATTGAACCGATTAACCATTCGCTTGGTCTGTGTCGACCGACACTAACCTGTGTCGATCGATACTCGACCGAATTTGTTCTGTGTCGACCGATACACAACTTGTGTCGATCGACACAGAAGGCTTTCAGTTTTTTCTTCGCGAAAAACCCTAGCCGCAGAATCTGTCGTTTTCGCTGTTCTGTGTCGACCGACACACCCAGTGTGTCGATCGACACCATGCGAAAACACAGACTCGTTTCTGATCGAACACGATCTAACCTGTTCTAACCAAACAACTTAGTTTGCAAATCTAAATCATCAAATTCGATTTAAACAGGTTTGATTCAATGATAAAACCCTAAGGCTCTGATACCACTGTTGGGAATCCGAGCCAATTCTAACAGATTCAGAATTCTCGCGAGTTCCCGATAGCCTAGGATCTAGGGTCTAGTTAATTGAATCATGGATCTCACCTCGTGATTACCTGGTGTTTAGCAGCGGAAATTTGTGGTAACACGAGATCTATTGCGCCTCAGATGCTGCGCCTCTATCGTAGTCCACACGCACACAAGCTGGAATCCGCCGGGTTGCTAGTACCGGTGCTCGGATCTCCCTGGGACTTTTAGTTTCTTGAGGTTCTGTTTTTTCTCTCTGAGAAAAACAGTCTGGGCGGCGCAGAATTAATTACCTTAGGTCAAGGTATAAGACGTGTTTATATACTGACCTCGAGGTGAACCGAAACATCAGTTTCGGTTTCGCCATTGTGTCGACCGACACACTTATTGGTGTCGATCGACACACGTCCTGTATCGACCGACGCACCCAATGGTGTCGATCGATACACCCCTTTGTAAACTTATATTCGATCTGTATCCAATACATATCGATTAGACCATATGCCAATGATCAATTCCCATGCAGAGTATATCCAACTTGCTTAGGTGTGTGACCCTGTAGGTTCACACGATACTGGAAACGAGTTACAACTCATTTGTCATAATTGGTTTCTAGCAAAACATTATGATTACCCAGTATCACATGAATTGTCCGATCTCGACAATACAACTATCTCTAGAGTTCGTACAATGTGATTTCAGGACATAATCCCAACATAAACCTCCTAATCCATCAGCTGTGAATGCAGGAAAACGCAACATCCCACCCAAGCTTCGCTCCCGCCCTGATTCTATTCCTTCTTTCCTCGGTAGATCTCATGATTCGAAAGCATATACACCACCTTGGATGAAGAGATATTCGCAGAGACACTCCAAGTCTCTGTTGAAACCGCCATGAGTCTGATCTCCTTCCCATAGTCAAGCTACTGACTTTAAACAAGCGATGAGTGGGAGGCAACCCACTGTTAGGTTCATTTTTCGTTTTTTTTTTTTTTTGATGTTTTGATTTTTCTGTATAAGTGTGTTCAGAGGCGTGAGAAACAGGCAGAATCGCACTGCATCGATCGACACATCTAAGTGCATCGGTCGATGCAATCGCGATTTATGGTTTACCGATTCGATTGTGGTCCAGACACCGGTTATTTACATAACCGCGAGCATATTCGCCTTGCATCGACCGACACCCATGTGGCATCGATCGATGCAGGACGACAACATGTACGTATGCTGCAACTTTTCGGATTGTTCATCAATTTCATTATTCTCGCCGATCCTGAGCTTGATTACACTGGGGACAGTGTAGTTTAAGTGTGGGGGAGGTCTCTACTGACGCACACTTTTTTTTTTCTTAGAGTTAGTCATGTGTTTTTCAAAATTGTTTTATTGAGTCAAAATCTGTATGAAACTATGATTTTTCGAGGAAATTTTTCGCTTGAACAGGAACTAAGTATCCATTGGACAGACTTGCAGAGCCTCTATGACTGTTAGAAAACCCAGACACGGATCAGCCTACTGAGAACACCCATATCACTTCAGGTATCAGAGGATCCTTTTACTGACTTCACCATTAATACTAACTTAATTTTCTCACCTAAGGGCTTGGTATATATACTTTGAGTCGGATTCCTTTGTTAGTTCTGACACAGCCTGTAAACATGTCCTATTTGGTTCCCTTCTCCCCTTCCATAAAGTAAAAAAAAAAAGAATAATAAACTGAGGATGAGCTAGTAGCTCCGAAGTGGTCTCTGGGAGTGGTAGCTACAACTATCATATTTTGTGCATCCATGGAATGTGTCCAAAGTACACCCCATAACGAGAAGAACACTGATAAAAAAAAAATGATACCCAGTGGGGAAAAATCAGTTGTTAAGGAAGGGAAAAGAGAAGAAAGGGACCAGAGAAAGACAGTATGGTGGTCTAGAGCTGACAAGGTAAGAGTCCATGTGCCATTTGATCGATAATCCTTAGGTGAGACCGCACTTAATTGCTTATAGAAGTCAGTAGGGTGAATTTGAATGCGTGAATATGATTGTGGAGTTTACTCAGGACATTTGCTAAGTGTGGGGGAAGTATATTGTGGTCTTGAGGTCTGTAGGAAAGTTTTCAGTGGCTTACTAAGTGAATGTGAATGCGAAAGTTCCTAAGACGAAATGAGTTTCTGTGTTTTCAAACTTCTTCTCTTATATTTTGCTTCTTTACTTGCTTGAGGGCAAGCAAGAGCTAAGTGTGGGGGAGTTGATATAACATGGATTTTAGGGTTTTTAACCATGGTATATATCTTCTTATCGAGTCTTTTAGAGTCCTTTGGAGTCCTATTATCTATGTTTTCAGGTCTAGACACGTTTGGAGCGGATTTGGAGTTTATGGCGCTTTCTGGAGCATTTTGGAGCATTTGGCCGAGAGATAGAGTTCACTGTCGATATTTGATACATGCATCGATCGACACACTTGTGGCATCGATCGATGCATATGCGGATCAGGCTTTTCTCGGCGGTTTAATGAAGAGTTTGGATATTGTTGGAATTCCTAGCAGTTCCTAATCCGATTAGGCAACCCTAAGTCTCAGAGTTTAAGTAATTGAATCATAGATCTCGCATTTACCTTGTTCTGGCAGCGGAAGATGAATCAGGTAAGACAAGATCAGGAGCGATTCAGATGCCTCGCCTCTATCGTAGTCCACACGCACGCAAGCTGGATTCCGCCGGGATGCTAGCGCCGGGAATCAGATCTCTTGGGATTTCTGTGTTTTCTAGAGGAAGGGGATCAGTTCTTCTGTCAAGAAAAAACAGTCTGCGACGGCTCGCATATCGAGGTCGAAACACACAAGCGTTTATATATATTGTCCTCGATGTAAAACGAAACATCAGTTTTGGTTTCGGCCTTGTGTCGACCGACACACACAATGGTGTCGATCGACACACATCTTGTATCGATCGACGCACCCAATGGTGTCGATCGATACACCTCCTAAAACACGATATCAATGTGTATCCAATACACATTGATCGGACCATATGCCAATGATCAATCCCATACCAAGTGCATCCAACTTGCTTAGGTGTGTAACCCTGTAGGTTCACACGATACCAGAAATGAGTTACAACTCATTTGTCATAAGCGGTTTCTAGCAAAACATTATGACTACCCAGTATCACATGAATTGTCCGATCTCGACAGTACAACTATCTTTAGAGTAAGTACAATGTGATTTCAGGACAAAATCCCAACAATCTCCCACTTGTACTGTAATCACCTATTCCTATAATCCCTTCGTCGCTATATCTCGATATGGCATAAGGCAAGAAACTGTGTCATCCTTATTATAGCCAATATCATGTTCATCGAACTCCTGATCTATACTGATAAAACAAACGACTGACAATTACCTCGTTTGAGCACGGCCATGCATTTTCTCAGTATCAAATCTTCGATGGGCCCTGAGATATTTATCTCCTGTTATATAGGAGGGACAAATCTCATCTTGTTCCATCCCTGTTTCTACACACACTTCATGATACGCTTAAGCAATGCCGTTATAGCCGCCAGTTACGGAACGACGTTTGATAAGGTCAAAGCGCACCAATTCATATGCTAGAAAGCATGATGAACTCAGGTCTAAGGACTATACTCTATAGTCGTAATGAGAAACTCTCATGACACAGATATAACTATCCTGTAGAGTTCTCATTAGCGGGTCATGTCCGATCATATGTTCACCAACATATATCTATGTGACTGACTGTGATACTCATATCATTGACTCCATGAAACTTAGTCAACAGTCACCTCACAAGCTAGTCTCTCGCGGTTGTAAGTGTCCCACTTTGACAATCTCGACTAGGGACAATCATAATTTATGTCATCTTTTACTTATAGGGTTTCATGATCAAGTCCTCAACTTGATGACCTATAAAATGAACATTAAATACTTTGGGACCATTACTTAATTATCCAATAATTAGATAATACCGATGTCAGTTTTAACTTACACAAACATTGCCATAGCATGTTTATATAAAGATTATAACATAACTAAAATAACTCCCACTAGAATCAAGATCATCTGTTCAGATATCTTATACCTACAGCTACATAATAAATCTCGTGCTTAGGTTGTGGGAGAGACTGCGGTGTTTTTGCTTGAAACAATTCCAACAAACCACACCGCCATTCAGATAAAAGCACTATTCTACGGTCCACTGCTTGGAGCCCTTCCAACAGATAGCACCGTTATTCAGACAAAGAGACATAACCAAGTGGGAACCAGATATCGTCTCTGTCCGTCTAACTACTCTCAACTGGTTCGTCACTTTCTCAGTTCACCATGAACCTATCCTTGGTGTTCCTCAAACACTTGGGATATTTCTGGCAACTGTTCAGTGATTTTTACCAGAACATATTGGTATTTTCTCGTCTTGCTTTATGCGTAAGCTGCATCTAGACGAGCGCAAAATATGGCATTCATGATGGATTCTATTGCAACAGCATAAGCAATCACACTCATTAATAATAGCTCAGTACGTGTTCAAAACACTTCATCTTGCTAAGATTTATACTAGCTCAGCCAGTGTCCAAGACACTTCATCTTGCTAAGATTATTGCCATAAGACCTTTGGTGTGAAGCCATTCTTGGAATCATGCATATTGGAACTGTCCAACACCTTATCTATATAAGGATTCTGACACGATCCAATTAACCTACCCAATCTATATCAATAGATTCTTATTCCAATAATTCACGAGGCTACTCCCATGTCTTTTGTTTAAATTTGACTTCCGACCCAAGTCTCTCAAGACTTAACCGACGGAACGTCGTTCATGAGATTAAGTACATTATGTACATACGGTGTGAGAATTGCAATTACGCTCCCACTAGTCTTCTTGTAAACGCATGGTTTCATTTCTTTTCTGATCAAGTCAAAACTTTTGACCACATTATCAGAATGTTGATTCCAACTCCAAGATGTTTGCTTCAATCCAGAAATGGATCGGTGAAGCTAACATGCATACCCAGACAACTTTCGGAGTTGGATCTCACCATCGCTTCTTGAATTTCGCATGCTCATCACTTTTCAATGATCAACAGATCACGACAATCAGCTACGAGAAATCACTCTCGAGTTAGTGACGGATCCTTTCGGATCTGCGAATTTCAGGCTCCACAGGTGTAGATCCTACAGCACTTTGTAGATCTCACCGCTGCTCTCCCTCAACAGGTTGAGCAGTCTCCTGCGTTTATCGAATTTCTTTGATGTGTACTTTTACTCCCACTGTTCCTTTTGAAAGTATGATCTTTCTCAAAAGACACAGTTCCAGACAACAAAACTTTGTTCTCGGATTGGTTATAAAAGTAGTAAGCCTCGGTTTCCCTAGGACAACCCGCGAGGTAGAACTTATCAGATTTGGGTTCAAGCTTGTTAGCTTTCATCCCCAAATGATCAGAAACAACATGCTTGAAAAACTTTCAGTCCACATCCAATGTGGTGTCTTTCAATTGATTCTGATTGAAACCCTTTTCTGCGCAAACACAGACATTTCTAGAGCGTATTTCTTAAAGGATTATGGAAGATTCCTGTGACTCATCATTAATCGAAGTATATCTAATAAGATCCGATTCGTTCTCTCAGAAACACCATTTAGGTTTTCCAGGAGAAAAGAGCTGTGATATGACTTCACACTCACCTAGATGTGTTGGATCTCCTAGGATCTAAGGGTTTGATATATTGAATCACTAACCTCGTTCTTACCTTGTTACTGGCAGCGGAATGAATGGTGAACGAGATCAGTAGCGACACAGGTGCTTCGCCTCTACCAGATACACACGCACACAATCTAGAAACGGGATGCTAGTGCCGGATCTACGGGATCTGAGAGTTTCTGGTGTTTCTGCTTCTTCTGTCAAGAAAAAATCGACGGCCCGCGTTTTAGGTCGAGACTATCAAGTTTTATTCGACCTCAAACACACTTAACGGGCCAGACTTGATTAAGTCATAATTTCGAAAAGTCCTTTCGAAACCCGAACTGTGTCGACCGACTCACAAACTGTGTCGATCGACACAACACCATTTACTCGATAATAATGTGTATTGGATACACATTAATATGATCATTACCATAATGATCATTCCCATGTCTTAGCTTCCAGTTTGCTTAGGTGTGTGACCCTATAGGATCATATAATACTGGCAGTAAGTATACAACTTACAGATTACAAGAGGCTTCTAGCAAAACATTGCAACCGCCCAGTATCATACGAATGTATGATCTCGACACACAACTATCATCAGGAGTGAGTAAAAGTGTGATTTCAGGACACTATCCCAACAAGATGATCACCCAATTCTTGACTCAAGTATTTTCCTCCGCGATCTAATCGAGGATCTCAATGCTTCTGTCAAATCGGTTCTATACTTCATCTTGGAACTACTCAAGGGATTCCTGCTCGTGTCTCATCAAAAGAACACATCCATACTTATTGATGTCATCAATAAGGTAATGAAGTACTGAAGATTTCCTTTGGCACTAATGCTCATTGGGCCGCATACATCAGTATGTGTAAGGCCCAATAAGCCTCTGGCCCGTTTACTTTTAGCTCTGCTAAAAGGGCCTTAGTCATTTGGTCTAGTGAGCAGAATTCATATCTCACATGATTAATTATCAAATGAGCCCAAAACTATGGAACTTCTGAATCCGCTTCACTCTATGTGGTCAAAACGACTGTGCTAAGGAAAAATCGAGTTCAAGTCATCAGACTTAAACCGTTTGGTATTTATGTTATATGTACAATCGTACATTGGTTTAAGATATAAAACTCATTCTAAACGGGGTGCTACCAAATAATATTTCATTAAGATCTAAAGAACAAAACTTGTCTTTTATCAAAATGAAAAACATCCAAATTCTTACAAGAAAGTGAAAGACATCTCTGCACAAGGCAGATACATAGTAGCAATTACTTAATTTCTAAAACCAAGTATGAAAGGCTCCTACAAGTGGAGAATCTCTACGGCTCATGCAGCAACCATTGCTTCATACCAGACACGCTGTTCCACTTTTCCTTTCTTCAACGTTCTACTGTCGCTTAGGTCCTGCATATTTCAAAAAATATCAGTACCACAACTAGTATCCAATACTCATGTAGAACTTGAAACAATAACACAATACCTGAAGAAGAAGTACCATACATCTTATCCATCTCTTGTGAATCTTCCAAGAATTTAATGCAATTTCTCTTCCAATGCCCAAACTCTTTACAGTAGCAGCATTTATCAACATCAGATGGGCCTGACTTGGGCTTAAAAGATGACACAGGTTTATCCCGATTCCAAATCTGAACGGCCTTGCCATCACCCTTGTCTAAACAAGATTTCTCAAATCTTTTACCCTTTTTGATGTTTTGCTCTGCTGTCTTTGAGCATGCCATGCAGCTCAGTCAACGTCTTCGTCAAGCCTTTCTTGATATAGTTATTTATGAACTTATCATAACTTGACGGCAGTGACTGCAGAATGATGTCAGTAGCCAACTCCAAGCTGACAGGACAATCCAGTCTCCCCAGGTTATCAATGTAACCCATCATTTTAATGACATGAGGACTTACTAGAGTATCCTCTGGTAGCTTACACCCAGTGAGAGACTTCACCATCTGGAATCTCTCAACTCGTGCCAGATCCTGAAACTTCAGTTTCAGGCTGGTGATCATCTCTATTGGCGACTCCATGTTCTCGTATTGACTTTTCAAGTCTGAGTTCATGGTAGCCAACATCAGACCACGCACATCTACCACATCAATATAATGCTTATTCCAAGCATCATATACTGCATTCAAGCGATTGGTCCCAAGCCTTTCTGGAAGAGCTTTCTCAAGGACATAGTCCTTGCTCTCCTGCTTGAGGATTAATCTCAAATTCCGATACCAATCCAGGAAATTTGATCCATTTAACTTGTCCTTCTCAAGGACGGATCGCAATGAGAAAGTAGTCTTAGACATAAGCTGAAATCCAAGAAAAACCAAGATTTAGTTATGCATTCCATGAGAAATCTTATCTGATAAGAAAACTCGCATTATATTCAAACAATGTTTCCTCTGCGAATATAATGATCCAAGATCCATACTTCACCAAAATCTGAGTGGACGACTCGTCATCACCCAAAATTTGATTATCTAGGTAAGCAAATCATTGCTAATTGTACCCAGTACAACTCTTGGTCGCAGATAAGACAATCCATGTCTCATTTACTCTGACGTCTCTGGGCCCATAACTTCTGATGACCCAGTCAAGTAAACCAATCTCTTTAGTCTTGTGATCAATGACAGTCGCACTGCAAGCCTATCAATGATCACCTGCCTTACTCATGTAGCAGTGGATACCAAGGACTCCAAGGCTATCCAACAAACGACACAAGTCTTGACAGTAGACAAGATTGGGCAAGACATCAAGGTTACTTGATATTTAGTTGAGGAAACTAAACTCTAAAAGGTTAGCAAATCAATTTCTTAGGTCATGTAATTGTTGATGTCAAGCACTGCAAGTCCATCAATATAACTACCTGCCTTACTCACGTAATTGTAGACACCAAGCTCATGGCTAGACCATCACACAACGAAATGATTCTTGACAGTTGACCATATTGAAGCTAATCTTTGATCAATGTTTAAGTCGGGTTTAGTTTCTGCAAATTCAAGATTCAATAACCAGAATTGTGAGCACTGCGTCGATCGACACAGACTATGTCTGTCGATCGACACTACCAAACAAAAACCGGATTTCAATAACCGGTTAATCCAATTAACTCGGTTCATTAAACCGGTCATGTCGATCGACACAACCCATGTGTGACGGTCGACATATACCTAAACCGGATACAGTTTTGATAATCGGTCCAATCCAATTGAACCGACTTATCAGATCAAACTGATCTTTACTGTTTAAATCGGTTTATACTAATTGAGATAACTGGTTCAATCTAATTGAATCAATTCATCCAATTCAAACCGTTTCAACCAGTTTCAACTAATTGTGATAATCGGTCCAATTCAATTGAACCGTTTTATCCAATCAAACTGATTTTAACCAATCGGTTTATGCTAATTGAGATAATCAGTTCAATCCATTCGAACCAATTCATCCAATTCAAACCGATCTGTTCGGGCTTAACCAAGCATGATAACCGATCCAATCCAATTGAACCGATTAACCAATCGCAAGGTCTGTGTCGACCGACACTCAACCTGTGTCGATCGACACAGCAGGCTTTCTGTTTTTCTTCGCGAAAAACCCTAGCCGCCGAGTCTGTCGATTTCACCATTCTGCGTCGACCGACACATCTAGTGTGTCGATCGACACTATGCGAAAACACAGAATCGTTTTCGATCTGAATCGATCTAACCTGTTCTTATTCATACTATCTTATGAACGAATTTAAATCATCAAATTCTACTAAACAGGCTGATTCAATGATAAAACCCTAAGGCTCTGATACCACTGTTGGAATTCCTAGCAGTTCCTAATCCGATTAGGCAACCCTAAGTCTGAATTCCGAGCCTAGGATCTCAGGGTTTAAGTAATTGAATCATGGATCTCGCGTTTACCTTGTTCTGGAAGCGGAAGATGAATCAGGTAAGACAAGATCATGAGCGATTCAGATGCCTCGCCTCTATCGTAGTCCACATGCACGCAAGCTGGAATCCGCTGGGATGCTAGCGCCGGGAATCGGATCTCTTGGGATTTCTGTGTTTTCTAGAGGAAGGGGATCAGTTCTTCTGTCAAGAAAAAACTGTCTGCGAGGGCTCGCATATCGAGGTCGAAACACCAAGCGTTTATATATATTGTCCTCGATGTAAAACGAAACATCAGTTTCGGTTTCGGCCTTGTGTCGACCGACACACACAATGGTGTCGATCGACACACATCTTGTATCGATCGACGCACCCAATGGTGTCGATCGATACACCTCCTAAAACACGATATCAATGTGTATCCAATACACATTGATCGGACCATATGCCAATGATCAATCCCATACCAAGTGCATCCAACTTGCTTAGGTGTGTGACCCTGTAGGTTCACACGATACCAGAAATGAGTTACAACTCATTTGTCATAAGCGGTTTCTAGCAAAACATTATGACTACCCAGTATCACATGAATTGTCCGATCTCGACAGTACAACTATCTTTAGAGTAAGTACAATGTGATTTCAGGACAAAATCCCAAAAGATATTACAACTTAAGCCCAGAAGTTTCTATAATTACAAAGAAGCCCCAACCGAGTTTAGACCATTATATAAGAGTTTTAAGCCATTGTTTAGGCTACGCTTTTACTACGCTTTATTTTATTGAGAGAGAGTTTTAGGGGCTGATCTTGTTCTCGAAAGAGACTTGATTTCGAACCCCAGTTCTTTATTCTGTTATATGATATTTGGTTTTCTATTCATGATGTTTTCTGTTCCGATGAACATGTCTGAGTAGTTTACCTGTTAGGTTTAGGGATTCTTACAAGGGATTTCATGGAATATTAGGTTAATCAATTTGTAGGGATTCATATCTGCTAGTTCTTCATCTAGGGTTGTTCTTAATGCTTGATCTGAACTGGCCACTTAGATTTATGATGTTTGGTTGATTGATGCAACGACAGTTGGTTAATTAGCTAGAAAGAACTTAGATGAGCAATTGAATTACTCGCAAAGGAATTTGGTTTAGTTTAATTGTGAACATATCGAACTTGGAATTAAAGCTGGTTTAATCTGTTAGTAATTGCAAAGGAATTTGGATTGTTGCACTTAGACTTAGAGAATTCTCGCAACGACAGTTGGTTAGTTCTATATCTGTGTTTGAGTTCTAGAACAGTTCCTAATTAGATTCCGCTTGATTGATTGCTTGTGTTCCTGATTTCCTGAGAACTCCCTTGACCTAACACTTCGCTTCCTTGCTTACAAACTCGCTTGATTTACTTTCTGCTGTCTGATTTACTGCTTTCATCACATTGCTTTCACCTAGTTTAATCTTGACCGTTCTAAATCTATCGTTGACCGGAGTCCTTGTGGATTCGATACCCTAAGTACTACATATGCATCACTGTGCACTTGCAGTTAGAATAGGGATAAACCTTGACCTATCAGGGACCCATGGGCATCGTGCGTCTGAGTGTTTTCAGGATCCTTCGTCAGAAACTACTTTGTCCTGTCAGTTATGTGGAGTGTCAGATCATCATGCATCAGTTTGCTACCGTGGGCCACACCCAACGCCCGTTACCATCTGTCAGCTTTGTGGTCGCGAGGGACACATTGCGCGTTTGTTTCCGACGGCAGAACCGCATCGAGTTGGAGCACCGTCCAGAGATGCACACCCACCACATCCTCCCGGCACGCCTGCCTGTGGCTACCACCGCGAGCCGAGATGCCTTCTGTGTTGGGCATTCCGGTCGTGTTGAGGCTGTTAGGGTTAAGTTAGTTAGGCCAGGTAAGTGTGGGCACTAACTAAGATGTTTTCTGTGTATATAGATCGGCAACTTTTTCATGTCACTTCTGACATCTCCAGGGTATGGCAGTACTGTTTGGAGGTGATGTTGATGATGGCGGACGTCTCGTTGTATTTCTGTTTTCTCTATATATTAAAAACCTCGAAACGTGTGTTGTGTTGTTTTATATATATATATATATATGATGTAGAATGTTCAACTTATCATTATGACTTGCGTAGTAATTGTTTGCATGCGTGTGATGGGTGTGAATGCAAATGAATTACCATGTGAAGTCTGATGATGAGCGGAATTGACGACTGTTCATCATACCCTAAACCCAAACTGACGACATATCCGGAGCGATCTTGTGATTGCGTGGTTGTGCGTGGCAATTGTTTGCTTATGTGTTTATGCTTGCCTGCTTTATTTAATGCTTGAGTGGTGCATAATTAGGGTTGTGCTTCATTCATGGGTGTAGCACTGTTAAGTTGCTAGTTTTTGTTTATGGCATGCATAGCATTTGTGGATCATTGATGGGGTCGGTAAGTTATTCGATTGCTAGTTATGTTTTGTTGGCTTAAGTAGTTTGTCTGTTATCGCAATCGTTAAGTTGTTAGGAAAAAAAAAAGTGGTAGAACCTGTTTGTTCAAGGTTTTGAGCTAACACGAGAATGGTTGTATTCGATCGTCAATTCACGAGAGAACGGAATTATAGAATATCGTTACTTAATCATGGGTAACCGTGGAGTACATGATTAAATAACTATATCTCTATAAGGATGTAACATCGGGGAAAGATTAGTTTGAATTTCACCGCTCTCGTGAAAGTTGTTGTGTTAAATATAGGGCGGAATGGACGCTGCAATACGAGTACGAACCGTTGGTATGATGAGTTAGCAAAAAGATTTGAGGGAACGTCAGTGGCAGTGTGGACACTGGAGTAAAGCGATCGGCATGTATGGGAAGGAAGAGTCAGGAGTGGGAACCAAGTGGGGTTATCAGTACAGTTGGAATTTGAGCCATAGAAATGTCAGCAGATTCTTGAAGAGTGTCTCGGGGAGACAAACCAGTATTGGGAAAGACGGAGAAGTCGAAGCAAAGTGGGAAAGTCAGAAGTGAGAATTAGAGTAAAATAAATACTTGTGGACAATCGAGGTTCGAGGAAGGTCAGGTAAAGAGAGAAGTGACACAGTACAGCGGGACCGAAGGTCGAGAAACGAATATATGGTTAAGAGGGTGAGAGTAAAGCGCAAGTAAGGGAATGCCGTCTGGATTACGGATCGATTGTTGGAGAGACAGCTAGATAAGCAGTGCGAAGGTTAGTATAAAGTTTGGGACGAGAAAGAAAAGTATCAAATAGTATTAGAAGTACGGTCTAAGTGTCGACGTTCAAGTAAAGAGACGTTGGTGTATGAGGAAGAAGCAGTAAAGGGCGTAGTAAAGTAACTTGCGGGGTTTGGTGCCGATTCAAAGTCTGGTTATGACGGAGAATTCGGGGACCGAATTCCTGTAGGTAGGAAAAAATGTAATACCATGTATTCAAAAATATGGTCAACGGCAGAAGAAAAGTCAACAGGGACAAAATTGTAATTTTGCCAAACCCAGGGGTAAAATGGTGATTTTACCAAAGTTCGAGATGGAAGATGAGACGGGCCGAATATTCTTATTTTACAAAAATAAAGAACATATAAAAGACCAGAATTGGAATAAACAGAGCAGAAACGGTTTTTTCGGCTTATTGGTATGAGAAGCGTCTAAAACCGAGAAAACTTCGGAAATTCATAACCGGAGCTATGAAACTCCAAATTAAGTGATTCAAGTTTCTAAATTCATATAAAATCAGTAAGAATCAGTTTATGGAGGTCTTGGGATTTATGAGGATCATTCAGAATTTACTAAAACTTTAATTGCGAAAAAAAGGAAACCGAGAAGAAAGTGCAAGTTGGGTTTGTAAATGGTTTGGGCCAGTTTGGACCGGTTTAATGGGAGATAATTGCTCAAGATAAACCCTGGGAAGACAGGTGTAGGCTCCATATCTTGTATGCATGCACTCTTGCATGGCATATTCCATCTTATCACTACTATTCAGGAACATGGAAAAGAAACTCAGTCTGAAAAATTTCTGATCTCTCTCTCCTGTTCCTCTGTCGCTCTATCTCTCTCTCTCATCAGGTTCATCACCAAAATAGGCATCTTCAAGTCTTGATTATCATGAGTTCTTGGTGTTCTTGAGAAGATAACAAGACTTGGGAATCAAGAAATCAGAAAATCTTCTCAACTAAGTTGAATCTAGCAGAACCAACATCAGATCTGGAGTCCCCTTATCCTCCTTTTGAAGCGCCACCAATCTCCTCCACCTGAGGTCACCGGAGCCGCCGCGGTCAACGCCGGACCGCCGTTAGTCAATGCCGCAGGTCATCTCTCCTCCACCGGTTCTTCAAGCTATATTTTCACTCAGGATAGATCTCCATATTCATCACCTTCTCAAGCTTCAGATCTCCTAAAATCCCACCGGAAAAGCCTCCTCACCGCCGGTCAACGCCGGAGCCGCCGCGGTCAACGCCGGAGGAAGTTGTCAGAAACTTCTCATCGCCGTCATTCTTCAAGTAGTTCTTCGTGGGTGGTCTTGTGTTGGATCTGAGTTGGTATGGCTTTGTTTAGGAGTAAAATCGGTTTAGTCAAATCGGTTAAGCCTCGGTCAACGCCGGTCAATGGTTTGACCTAAACCGGTTTAGCTAAACCGGGTAATTTGAAGTCGGTTTGGTCCAATTGGTGGTTCAGAGGGTCAAGGGGTTAACCGGAGTGGTCAACGGTCAACCGGGGTCAAAGTCGAATGCCGGTCAACATCGTGGTCAGCGCCGGTCAACGCGTTGACTCCGGCCGATTTGGTATTTGCGGGTTGTGTACGGGTGTTCAGGAAGCCTCGGGGTTCATATTCGGGTCTTCGGGAGGTTCGGGTTTAGTTCGGGTCTCGGGAAGTCGTATCCGCATCCGGTCCGTCATTCCATCCTATCACGGTGAATCGGCTCAAACACCGTAGATAGAACATATAGAACGGGAAATGAGAAACCGTAGAATTAAGTAATTGCATACCTGAGTTGATACTACTTGGAGATTGATGATTGAATAGATTGAATATCGGTAAATTGGTTAGGGTTCAAGACGCATGCTAAGGTTATAAGATTAAACGAAGTAAACCTATTGTGTGCTGCTAGGTTGCTAGTAACGTTGATTGGTGCATTCATACAGTCGATATATGATAGGACGGTATATGCATATATACGTGTTAAAGGAACGATATTGAATGAACGTATTTGCGGGAAGTATGACGGAATTAAAAGACGAAAATAAACTCAATAAATGTATAGAATATGAAATGGTATCGGGAGTAAATATATGAAAGGTTACAGAAAAGTAAATGACGTAAGTAAGTACATAATGTGATGTCGGGGAACTTAGCAAGCTGCTAGTTCTAGGTCGACGGATCGAGGAGTGATTAAAAGATACATAAGGATGGAATAACGAGGTAAGGTGTAAAGCGCGTGATGAGCTGTCTACGGTTTAGCAATCCGCTAATCCAAGGTAGCGGATGAGAATGAATTAAAAGACTTGAAAACCTTAATAGGTCTGCTTGTGTGGTGATTGTTGTTGTGGTATTGTTGTGTGTTTGTTGTTGTGCTGTTTTGTGCAGGCCTATGAGATCGTCTCGGTGTCGAGCCGAGCGATCGTTGTGAACATTTAACCCGGGCGTGGAGCCGGTTAAGTTTGTATCTGTCGACTCTGTACGGAGCCGGGTCGGGGTAGTGGTGCTGGCGTGCGTATAGACTTACGGAATGTGTGGTGGCAGGTGTTGTGGTGATTGATTGGCTGTTTTAGAGTCCAAGCGAGCCTGCGTGTTTACTTTTCCGTACTAAGACTCTAGGTGCGTTAGATTCCGCAAGTCTAGGTGTTTGAATATGTTCCGGTACTTTCGACCCGATTGGATCCTCGGGTAGTTGCCTAATCATATCGTGTGCCTTCTGGTGGTGAATCCGGTTATGGCGTTAACCTACTGAGTGATGTCGGTAGGTGTGTGATTCGGAGAATACGGGGTCATGTCCTAGGGCCGAATCGCATGGAAACTTAGGTTACCGTGGGGTAGCCCGAGTCACTGCGTATCGATGGGCTGAGAACAGTGTCCTAGATCGTAAGACTCCGTGTTTACGTCTAGGAGCCATGGGGGTTAGTTACCATATCGGTAACAATGGACACCCATGGAAGTTACCGAGATCATAAGGGCCCAGTGTGTGTTTTGAATAGTTGGTATTGTGCGATAGATAGATCGAGTCTCAATCGGGAGCATGTGCCGCAGTGCTTCCGATCTCCTCAATCGCTCTCTCTTTCTTTTGGCAAGTGCTTGTGTGTTGTGGGTTCGACACGACGTGGTAGTGCGTGTTCGGCCATTTATTGTGTTGTTTGTTATTTTGGGATTTGGGAACGGGATTCTCTAGATGATAGAATAGAAGCTTTAGTGGGGAACCGACTCGATGGGTGATCTTAGATCGCTCATTAGACTCTTTTGTGTGTTTTCAGGTTTAGCAGCGACGGACGCTGGAGGTCCTCGGTGTAGTTTTGGGATTGCTTGTGGTGATGTTTTGATTCGATGATTTGGGTTTTCTCTCGGTTCGGTTTTGGGACCATTTTTATATTGTGGATTGTGTGTTGTTCAGATAAATGGCAAATTGTTTGTAAGAATTTATTAAACATTATGCTTAACGTTTGATTACTCAGGAATAAATATGCTTCCCTGATATTGTGTTTAGTCCGAACCGACACAACTCACGGAAATGGTACGAGTTGTAAAGCTTTGTATCATGGAAGTGAGGATAGCGGGGTCAAAGACGGGTTAGTGCGAGCCTTTGTCTCAAACATATCTGTCTCTGGCTTCGTCTTGTGACAAAC